>CM031938.1:5473721-5754000 GCA_018703725.1 Brassica juncea
GGAGAGAGAGAGAGAGAGAGAGAGGAGCGAGCGAGAGATGAGAGAGAGAGAGAGAGGAGAGAGAGAAGAGGAGCGAGAGAGGAGAGCAGAGACGAGAAGAGAGCAGAGAAGAGAGAGAGAAGAGAGAGAAGAGAGAAAGCGATGATATCGAGAGCCGAGCTAGATTAGAATCTATATATAGAGATAGATCTCTAATCTCTAATATAGCTCTTCTCTCTATATCTCTCTCTTATCGCTCGCTCTCTCGTCCTCTCTCTCATCTCTCTCTTCTCTGTCTCATCTCATCTCTCTTCTATCTCTATAGGTGGTCTGTGTGTGTGTGTGTCAGTTTTGATTCAGATTTGTTTTTGTTGTTGGTGGAGGAGGACAGCTTGACAGAGGCTCCTCGGCGTGACTTCTCCGACGTTTCTTTCCACCCCAGCAACCTCAGTAAGTTGGATAGTTATCAGATTTTCATCGTTGCCTACTAAAACAGTTTTGTTATAGTCTCACAAAGTTTTTAACTTTTGATGTTGTTTGTTATCTATTGCAGATTGAAGCATCTGGTGGCTATTGTTCAGAAGATAAACTATAGACTTTCAAAGGATGGAGAAGAAGCCGTCGGCGGTGGAGGCTTGAGCGGGAAGGACGGCAGTGAGCAGACAGCAGTAATTTTTCCTCAGCCTCAGCCTCGTCCGCTATTCATATTCAAGGTAGTTTTTTTTTGGGTTTTGTTTCTTTTGCTGTTCATTTGCAAGGTAGTTTTTTTCTGGGTTTTGTTTCTTTTGTTTGGGTGAGTTTTTATTTGTTTATGCTGAGATCTGTACTTATGTTTCCAAAGTTTTGTGATTTTTTGTTTTGTTTTTGTTTTGATGAATCTGCATTTGGGATTTTGAATGTTTATGCAAAAAGAAACCTTTATGATTTGAGAGATTCGGGGTTTGTGTGTGTTTTGATCTCTTTATGTTGGGATTGTGACATATCTCAGACTGAGTAAAAGACGGTGTGGTGGATCCATGGACTGGCTGAATCAAACAAACAAAAGATCCAGATCAGAAACAAAGCCCACTTGTGAGAGCGGGACACATGTCGACACCAGGAGAGACGAATTTGTGACCTGGATGCTGATGTGGTTTCCACAGAAGAGAAAGAACCTTACGTTATATAAATAGATCTATAGATTAAAAGTTATAATTTTTTTTTAGTTTATTCACTCAATGCAGGGCGCGGATCACCACCTAGTTGTTTAGTAATCAACTACCATGTTGACTGCTGGTATGAAAGTCCAACCCAAATCTTTCCATATATGATTTTGTTTAAAGGGAAACTCGAACTCTAGAAAAGTGTTATATCACATTTTCATAGTGACGCGGGCGTGAGTTATTGATTTCACATCTTTTAACTAAACATCAACGCTTGAATTTCATTAACAACTTGTAAATAGTTTACTTGCATCAGTAAGATTATATATCTCGGTCAAACTAAAACATTTTTCTAACTCAACTATTTAGATAACAATTCATATATAAGGTAAGTCATGATTGCTCCAGTTCCATCGCCATAATGATTTATATAGTAATATTCAGGTATTCACTAACGTTAACAGATACAAGGATCCCGTTTCGAGTCTTTCGACGACCCCATATATTTTTGGTCAAAATTTAAGACATATATCTGATTCTTGAAGCGGCTATCCAATCGAAACCACATACCACCCAAACATGCACTCGCTTTTATTCGTCGCGCTATATTTTAATTGAATGGCTAGTGAACAAACACAACCTTTATGTTGACATTTGGAAAGATCGATTACGTAGGTCCATGTTTTACAAATGTGGCATTGTTTTCTTCTACATATTAAATGTCAATACCACCAACTAGATGCCATTCTAAATCTTAAAGAAAAAAAGTTCCAAACTAAAACATTAAATAACTTATATTGAACTATATTAGAGATCTTATTGTATATAGTACCCATAATATTTTCTTACATATGATCATAAAATTTTACTATTAGTATCTTTAGTAAAGAAACTAGTTTCAATTTTCACAAAAAAATAAAAACATAGAAAATGTACCAAATATACAATTATTATTTTATAACCAATAAATTTAACAAAAAGAAAAATATATTCAGACAAAAGATTAACGCTGTACGTACCTTGTCTCGATCGATTCACATAAATTGCTTACGTGCAGTGGATATCTTAAGAATAAGTGTAGTAAGATAGCAGAGAGATCTTACTACACGCTGATTCTTAGGATATCTTAAGAATCTGAATCTTTTAGTAAAAAAAAAAAAAGATAGCAGAGAGATCTTTAACCAGTTTACAAAAAACTAAAGCTATTGATAGAGGATAACGAGCCCCATTTTTCAAACCAAGAAACCATACACAAATATAATGGTTACATCAATCTAATGCACTTCACAACATAGATTCATGATCCATGATCATGTATGTAGTAGTCATAACAATATATTATTCAAAAAACAACAAAAATCTATTGAATCAAATCAAACTTTAAAACCCTTTTAGCTAGTGATGCAAAGGGTTTGGACCGCTAGGTACGATCCGGTCCTCATCATTATACCAAGAATCAGTTTCCTTTTTTGTCGAGCTTCTACGCTGACGTTGAGCACGATCTTTGTTTTTGAAAAACGGAGTAAAATCAAAATTACTTGCTAGAATTCTCTTATGACCGAGACCAGTGCCGGCTTTACGCTTGTACGAGGTCGTATATGCAAAAGAAACAAGAAGAAAGACGAATAGCACAGAGATTATAGAGATGTGGAAAAGGAAACTACACGGTTTAGGGTGTTTCTTCATGGCCTTGCAGATGAAATATATGAAGAAGAAGCAAAAGAGCTCATGGAGACAGAGACAAGAGACAGAAGGAGAAAGAGAGATGTATAATTAAGAGAAATGGTGAGAAAAAAAAAGATATGAGATTTATGATTTAACTTGAAGGTTGTATTTTGTCAATCTCCAAGAAATTATATACAGCATGTGTCGAGTTTCTAAGAGAGTAAAGTACAAGTTATATATTTAATCTATAAGATATGGTATGGAGTAATATTTGGCGTATCCGTGCGAGGTTTGTGTATAGGATTTGTGAAACAAATTTGAAAATGAGGTAAAGAAAAGAATAGAAAAGGTTACTTTACGTTCAAGGAAGAATGGGGGTGGGGTGGTGCCATGAAAAGAGGCCAAATAGTCAAAGTTTTGAGTTTATTACACTGTATTTGGTAAAGACCTTATTTTATTGGAGGGTGAGCACATTATTAAACTTTACATCTTCGACGTATATATATATTTATAATATTATTCGTTATAGTTCAAATATACGGGTTATAGTTCAGATATACGGGTTCTGCTTAAGCCGAGATTAACTTTTGTGCTACTTTAAATATATAAGAAACTATATTCAAATTAATTGAGCTGTATAAGTAAGTTTGAGCAGTCCGACGTTTTGAATATTGCACATTCGTCCATAATGCACGGTGGTAGTTGACTTGATGATGACTTTCATGATATCACTTTTGCTGGTTTCATGACTTTATCAAATATAATGATACTACAATATTAGCATTTTTCAAGAAAATCAAGAAATGGTCACATGTGTTTAATTATAATAGCTAGCATTGATATTAGGTAATCAGATATGGACTAATGAAAACAATTGAGAACTTATTTATGGTTTGTTTATATTATTTGATTTTAACTATACTCGATTATTTGTCCAGTATGAAATGTATTTTAATAAAATTATTTGTTTCAAATTAAGTAGGAAGCTTAGATAATGAGATACATTCAATATATGATATTATTAGCATAACAAATCTCTTTGGGACAAATAATTTTATTAAAACTAAGAGGGTGTTATTGGTTTGGATATTTCAGTAGATTTTAAAATACAATTAAAATCTAGTGTTATTGGTTATATGATTTTAAAATCCATATTCAAATCAATTGTTATTGGTTTTATGATTTTAAAATCTAAGAACCAATAACAGTGAATTTGAATATAGATTTTAAAATCATAGAACCAATAACAATGGATTTGAATATGGATTTTAAAATCATATAACCAATAACACTAGATTTTAATTGTATTTCAAATTAGATTTGAGTAGATTTATGAGTGTTTTTAAGTTAAAAGTACAAAGGAGCAAATATTGAGTTCAATCTTGATATTTCGATGGATTTGTATTATTGATGTTCCCAATATCTTTTTTTTGCCCCAAGTCATACATATTGAACATGTTCTACTAACAATTATAAACAATCACTATTTTAAAAAGATATGAGATGTTTGCTACGTGAGTAAAAAAAAAAAAATATATATATATATATATATATATGTAAAAACGAACAGATAAAAAGAAAAAATTTGACATAAACACGTTTGACTTAAAACCACTATGTTCAACATAGGGCTGGACATTTTATTCGTTAAATTTGATTCGATTCCTTATTCGTTTCGGTTCGATCCGAAAAATTCGGATATCCGTAAGTTTTCGAAGCAAAGCAAATATTAAAAATCATTATCCGTTAAAAACGAAGCAAATCAACAATACTAAAAAGATTAGAGACGAATATCCGATCCGCTCCGAATTTTATATAAGTAGTTATATATCTATAGTTAAATAGAATTTTTAATGTATAATCTTATATAATTTTATTTAAAAAATTACTTATAAAAATATAATATGAAGAAAAGAATTATAAGATTTTTATAAAAAAACTACAATTCTTCTTAAAACATTTAATTTATAAGAATTTTTATATATTTTTTAAGAATTTATAAATAAACAGTTTCATTAATGTTTTACTTTATCTTTTATAAGAACAAATTTTTATAATATTTTCAGATTTACTTGTATTAAACATAGTGGAAAAGGTATCGTAAATATCCGTGAATATTCGCAAATATCCATAAATTTTTTGGATATCCGTAAAACGGAATATCCATATTTTTCCGAAGCAAAGCAAATCGGAAAATTAGATATCCGTGAAGTCCAAAGCAAATCAAAAATACTGAAAATACGTTAATATTCGATCCGTACCCACCCCTAGTTCTAACATACATTTTTTAGTTGGTTGATCCCGTTTGAAAGTTTGAAAGTTTTCTAATTTAATATTTTCCAATTATCCAATTTGTACAATTTAATATTTTCCACTTTCTATCGTATGTGTCCTTCATAATTTATATTTAATCTTTATTACATATTAATAAAAATTACACAAGTACAAACACTTAAAACTCCAAACTAAAAGCATGATGAAACACATTTTGTAGGTTTTTTAAGAAAAATTATATTTTGTTACAAATCTGAACTTATTGCAAATCCATTTGACTGATTTATAATAATCCACTTATTTTGATTTTGAAATCTGTATATTTGATTCTAAAATTGATTTGTTTGATTTTAAAATCAATGGATTTATCAAAATTTCTAAATCCAAAATGTATTTCTAAATCCACTATAATAATAGAACCAATAACCCCTACTAAGAGTGTAAACTAATAGGCATTGATTCAAGCTTGATTAGATTTATTTATCTCATGTAACATCTATGGAAAGTTTTTTTTTCCTTTTTTTGCAACTGATCTATGGAATGTTAGTATTTGTTATCCCCTATATATTAATAGAGGAACATTTGAAAAGATGTAACCTTAATTTTGTAATAATTAAAAAAGTTTCAATGCTTATGTGTCAATCAATTAGGTAGTTAATTGAAAAAAAGAGGTTCAATTCAAATAATATGTCTCGCTCGATACATTAAAGCATTAACTATATAATATAATATAATGTGCTAGGAAACATTATATTAACCCAAAATATTAAAAGCAAGTATACCTTTCTTATATAAAAGCTACGTAATTACATAATATGATTACATATTTATGACAATTAGTGATTATAGATATAAAGATTTGATAACAATTTGTGTATCATTTTTCAGTTTTGTTTAATTTTATATTATTAAAAGAAAATCAGATTTTTTCTTACATGTTATATTTTGAATTTTTAAAACACCTATAAATTACTTTGAAAATTTTGTGATCAGTGTCTTAATTGTTTTTATTATAACAAGATACAAATGATCATAAAATCGTATTAATATGAATTTTTATATAATAGACATTCACATTAAATAATATATATATATATATATATATATATATCAATTTTAATACCGTTTATATGTACTATTTAAAAATACATAAATATGTTAATTTTGGAATTTGCATTGAAAAAGAATTGAGACCTTAACATTTAATTTTGAAATTTTCATCAAAAAAATATCACATCAAAAATTCAGAAATCAATTGTTTAAATTTTTTGTTACATAGAATATACAAATGTTAATAAAACCATATGAGTAAGAAGTCTCAATAATAAATTTTATATTTAAATATACTATATATTTATGTTGACATCATTGAAATTTAATTATATACCATATAAAATAAACAAAATGATTATTTTGATTTATTTACCATAAAAATATTGTAAATAAGCAAGATGTATTGTTTTGATTTATGTGATTACTCTAATCTCCTATATATTAATTGAGAAATAATTTATTGCTCTAGCAAGTGTAAGATTTTATTAATTAATATTTTTCAAAAATCTTACAAGAGATCGATACAACGAAGATTTATTTATAAGCTATTGAAATCACCTAACAAGACATGGAGTGCGTATCAAATTTGTTTTTCTAACCCTAGCCCCCTTTCTATTCATCACAACACCAAAATGGAATATTTGGAAGTATCGATTGACAATCTGAAATGGTAATGTGTTTTTAAGTTCTGTTAATTGTTTTCCTCAAATTGACATAGAATAGTTTTTAGTGATTAACTAAATGGGTCACATGCATGGTAAAATGTGTTTTGGTTTAAAAATTGTTGCAATGAAAATATAGGGTTGGGCGAAAAATCTAAATCTAAAAAACGAACCAAGTCTGATCCAAAAATAGTACTGAACTTTAACCAAAACTGGTTAGATATCCGAATGGGTTCAAAATTTTGGTATCTAAAGAACCGGAACTGAACCCAATCCGAACAGAAACATTTCGGGTATTCGAATATATCTGAACCAGATTTATAAACTTAAAAATATTAATTATTTTTAAATTTAATATCTAAAAGAATATACACAAAATATAAGATGTTTTTAAGTTGTCTAAAATACTTGGAAATATATACAAATAGTTAGAAGTACATGTTTAAAATAACTAATTGATACTTAAAATACCAAAATACTTAAAATATCTTTTGATTTCCTATCTAAAAATTTAAGCTAAACCAATTTTTATGTTAAGTTTAAGTATTTTGGCATACATTATTCAAATTTATATGATATATTATTTTAATTTTTATACTTTGAAAAATTTAAAACATATATGAACTTTACTTTTTGAAACTTTTTAAATAGGTTATCTGAACCCAAAACCGAATCAAATCCACGAAAATCTGAACCGAACCAAAACCACAATGATCCGGACCGAACCAAATCAAATGGTGTTCAAATGTCTAACTCTAATCAAATGTAAAGAATGTTATTGATAACAAAATGTATATATTTTTATAACATTTAAATACAATATTTTTTTAAAATATTCACTCCGCGCAGGTCGCGGATTATCATCTAGTTAATATTAATATGAATTGTACACAAAGCAAACGAATCAAAGAAAGCTGAAACCTCTTCTGAACGAATAGTTGATATTTTCCAATGTTTACATAATGTTAGACCAACATAACGTTCACTAATAAATGTCAAAATATAATTTTGATGCCCTAAATATAGTACACATGCATGAATATAAAGACACGCAAATGTTGCACTGCAGCAGACATTTTCTTAATTATTAATCAAGTACACTCATATCCCAAACTTTAGGCCTATTCTCATATTATATGATGTATATGTCTAATTAATTATTTCATAATTGCATTAAAAATTTTGAAACCCAGAAGAATCAAAGCGGCTGTAGTTCTTCCGTACATTGCGTTAAATGTGATTCATTTCACAGCTGTTAACCAATGCCACCTTCGGCTTTATTTAGCTTATATTGATTAAAATGTAATACATATGAGCCTATAATGGGCCTCCATTAAAATGTTTAGTAACGTGTGTCCACTAAAGGCTCAAATAGCCTAAAATGTTCGATTACAGAAGTGTGGACCAGAGTTTGTTGAGCCTAAAAAAGATTTTTGATTAAAGAAAAAATGAATCATCTAAAATAATGAAAAGAATACCTTCAAGATCAGACATATACAGAGCAAACAATTCATGGACGGACAAACTTGCGCAAAGTGTTAGGAGTTCCCCTTCCGGTATGTTCTATAACTAATTTACACTTTCGGTTTGGATATCCGAACCCGTAGGACAAATATCATAATTTAGTTATTGTTGTCAAAAAAAAAAATAATAATAACAAGAAAACTTGCCCAAACAAGGAAATGTGCCTAGAAGAAAAAAGAAAATACTTTATGTTTCATATTATAAGTTGTTTTAGACAAATTTTCTTATTTCAAAATATATGCATTTTCATATCTCAATGCAATTTTATACTTATTGGATATTATCTGATCAATTAAATAATAGTTACTTTTTATAATTGGTAAAATTTAATGATTAAATGATACTTTTAAAAAACAACAATTTTCTTAATATTAGTGTTTTTAGGATAAACTACATACATCGAAACATAGAAAATGTGTTAAGTATAACTAAAAAGTACCTTAAATGCAAGTTTCGTTATGCTTATTAAAAGATAAAGTAACTTTATTTCCATCAACAAGAGAAGTACAAATATGAACCTACCCTTAAAACTACAACTTATTTAAACATCTACGCAACTAAAGTAATAACTAAGCCTAACTTTAAGCATTTATTGTTTTTTCCTATTTTAACAAATAATTTCCTAAATCTAATGCTAAACAAATTCAGTTTAATTATTTAACTAACATATAGCAACAAACAATATAATTTTATGTTGACAAATAGAACTTTAATATAATCTGTTTTCAAAAACTAGACGTTCATCATCTCAATGCACCTTTAGTTTTATGTAATTCGACCATTATTACAACTTCACAATACACCTTTAGTTCACCAATTCTATTGTTATAAAAATATTGCTATTTATTTAAAATCGTAAATAACAAATAGAATCAATTTTTATCTCAAATAATATAAAAGTATTCTCAATTTATTAAAAACTAAATCATTTGTTAGTTAAATTGTAATTTTTCCATATATTGTGGACTAAACTACTTCCTATAATCTAGATAATTAATAAGTTATTTTTCTCTAAATGAAATAGATTTATGTAATATTTTCTACTAGGTGGATACCCGCGATTTCGCTGGTTTGAATATTTTGCAATAATATATTTATTGTAATTTTCCAATTAAAATATTTTTATCATTATGTGTTTTTGTTAAATAATTTCCTAAGAACAATTATTTTTGAAAAAGATTAAAATGAAAATTTTAAATATTTTTGATATTTTGTATTGATAATTGTACTAACATTAGTTATAGATAATATTCATGATTCAGTTTTTAATGAAATTACTTAAGTTTTGAAGGTATATAATATTGAAACTTTGATTTTTAAATAATTTGTAGCTAAAGTTCAAAATATATTTTATAAATTAATTTATAAGCTTGTATAAATGACTTAAAACCTCTTATAATAATTTAAAACATATGATAACCAAGATAAATAATTTTATAAATGTATTTATAAAATGATTAATAAAGTATGTATGAACTTTATTAGACATTAATAGTTATTCATATATAGTAGGATAAGATTTTAAAATTGATTTTATAAATTAAAATTGATTTTATAAATTAATTTATAAGCTTTTATAGATGACTTACAAACTCTTATAATAGTTTAAATATATATAATAAGACAAGATAAATAATTTTATAAATGTTCTTATAATTTTTATAAATGATTTATAGAGCATGTAATATGAAATTTATAAGACGTTAATAGTTAGGATTTTTAGTAATTTAAACCCTGAACTAAAGATCAATCGTAAAACAAATCCTCAACTAAAAATCCTGTGAAATAAACCCTCATCTTTATGTCCGTTAATGTTTTCACCCCTCTGTAACCTTTATATCCGTTAACTCCGTCGAGAAGTGACGACAAAGGTTACGGAGGGGTGAAAACATTAACGGACATAAAGATGAGGGTTTATTTTACATGATTTTTAGTTGAGGGTTTGTTTTACGATTAATCTTTAGTTGAGGGTTTAAATTACTAAAAATCCTAATAGTTATTATACTAACTAATATAAAATGTAATGCTTTAAATAAGAATATAAATTCATTATATTGATTTGTATAAACTGTTTTTCGTTTATTTTTTATGTATTTTACAAATATAAAAAATTGATCAACATTATTAGTCTTTCTATAATTTCAACAATTAGTTAACATAAATCATTATCTGTAATATTATGTAGATTATTTGGCAAACGTTACTAATTGATTATAGAGTTACCTTTTCTTTTTAGATCTAATTAAAATAAATAAAAAATTAAAAGTCATCGACCAATCAAATTATAACAATTTTGTAAGAGTTCACCTATGATCGACACGTAAGAAAAAATCACAAAAGTAACTTCTCAATTAACATAAAGTAGGATAATATATCTAAGCAATAAATTATATTGATAACAATATCATTAATACCTTTGATTTAGGCAGACGACTAAATATAGAAAATATATACCTTAACTATTTCCGTTGATCATTACATATATTATACAATTTATACAAAAAAAAAAAAATTAATTATAAAGAAACGTAAAAGAAAAGTATTTGTGCGGTTGCACGGGTCAAACACCAAACATATACATTTTTTTTTTGTCATCAACATAAAAACAGACTCATACAGACTCTGTAACCCATTCGGGTAGCTCTGCATCCATATAGACGACGAAGGTTGGTTGTTTCCTGACACTACGAGCAAGACTATCCGCCCTTCCATTATGCGTCCTAGATATATGGAGTAACTCCGAATGGTGAAAACTTTCCCTCAGAACCCTTATATCCTCCAAGTATGTTGCAAACGCTGGCCATTCCTCCGGTTCCGAAACCATCTTCACCAGTTGAATGCAGTCTGTTGCAAAAGTAACATGAAATTGACGTAAGTTCTTCATACATTCCATAGCCCAAATAAAAGCCTCTATTTCCGAATGAAGGGGTGACTGACTGGCTCTAGTATTCCTTGCTCCCATCAGCCCATCAAAACCCTCCAAAGTACTATACCATCCTTGACCCGAGAAAACCTCTTGGGCTTTCCAAGACCCGTCCGTAAAACACCACCTGCCTGGGATTATCGGTAGATCTCCTGTTGCTCCCGTGTTCTCCTGAGTATGCGGTTTTGTTATCGAATTCTGCGCCTCTAACCACAGTTTGGACTCCACTTCAGCAAGTTTCAGAGTATCCCTAGGATCCACGTCCAAATTACTAAAGACCTTGTTGTTCCGGGCCTTCCAAATATACCACAATATCCATGCAAACGTGTGCTCCTCCATTTTTGGGCTTATTCTCCAAAACAGGTGGTCCATATTTGCAAAAAGCGACTTCATGGGAAAAATATTTGGATTTGATGGAATCCGGGAGAGTGCCCAAACTTGCACCGCCGGTGGGCATTCGAAGAAAACATGATTGATGGTTTCTTCAGGAGCTCCGCATCTATTACAACAAATATCTCCGTGGATCCCTTGGGATCTTAAATTTTTCTTGACCGCTATACATCCAGAGACTAACTGCCACAAAAAATGTTTCATCTTTGGTGGACATCGTACCTTCCAACAGTTTGCCTTAAGCGGTTCGACCGTAGGTCCATATTCCATATATAAATTAACCTTATCAGGATATATCCTTTCCACCTGATAGCCCGATTGAACCGTGTATTTCCCATTATTCGTAAAGTGCCATCCCTCTCGATCTTCCATGAGTAGTTTACTTAGAGGTATCTTCTCTATAATCTTCACATCCTGAGGTTCCACCAGATTCTGAAGAGCCTGCATATTCCATGATCTTGAATGTGCATTAATGAGTGCGTCCACTGTGAGGTCCGGATAAAGTGAGTGTTGATTTTTATTTGCTGGTCTCGGGCGAGTGGATGGAATCCATGGGTCATTCCATACAGAGATAGAAGATCCTGTCCCCACCCTTTTGATTAGTCCTTTGCTTACCAGAGATCTAGCTGAGATAATGCTGCGCCATCCATAAGATGGTGAGTATGATCGAATCGGTTCCAAGGGAGATGCATTCCTGAAGTATCGACCCTTAAAACTCGAGAAAAAAGTGTATTGGGTTTTCCAATGAGCCTCCATAGTTGCTTTCCTAGCATGGCAGAATTAAAATCAATAATATCCTTAAAACCCAAACATCCCTCTTCCTTTGGGAGACAAATTTTATCCCATGATTTCCAATGCAAACCTCTTGTATTTCCCCCTGAACTCCACCAAAACTGAGCTACCGCACTTGTTAGTTTTTTTGTTATCGTTTTCGGGAGACGGTAGCAGGACATTACATGATTTGGTAGAGCCGTAACTACTGATTTAATCATCACCTCCTTGCCTCCCTTAGAAAAAAATTTAAACGTCCAGCCGTTAATTCGGTTATTCAACCGCTCCTGAATAAAACCAAAAACTTGTGTCTTTGATCCTCCCAGACTTTCTGGCATCCCCAGATAGGAACCCAGTCCACCCTGATTCTGTATACCCAGGATATCCCGAAGTTCCTGTCTTAACGATTCCTCAATCTTATGTCCAAACTGAATCAACGACTTCTGAAAATTAATCTGCTGACCAGAAACCATCTCATACTCCTTAAGGATTCTAAGAATTGTATAGCATTCCTCCTTATTAGCCTTGCAGAAAAAAAAGACTGTCATCCGCAAAGAGCAGATGAGATATCGGTGGACAAGCCCTAGCTACCTTCAAACCCGTCATATGCTTCTCCCGCTCAGCCTTTTTTATATTGGAAATCAAAGCCTCCGTACACATGATGAAAAGATAGGGCGACAAGGGATCTCCCTGACGAAGCCCCCTTTGTGGAACAATAAGCCCTTTAGGTTGGCCATTAAGTAAAACTCGATATTGTACCGAAGAAATACATTCCATCATTAAATTTACCCAATGTGAATCAAAACCCATCTTTTGAAGTAAAGCCTGGATAAAAAACCACTCCACCCTATCATATGCTTTGCTCATATCCGTCTTGATCGCCAAAAACTTATTCTGACACGATTTATTTGTACGTAGCCCATGAAACATCTCTTGAGCAATGAGAATATTGTCCGAAATTAGCCTGCCAGGAACAAACGCCGACTGGGTCTCTGAAATAAGCTTAGGTAGGCACGCTTTCAACCTTTGACATAACACCTTCGATATGACTTTATATCCTACATTACAGAGGCTGATTGGTATAAGTTCAGTCATCCTTGTAGGTCTCTCCACCTTTGGAATAAGACAAATGTTTGTAGTATTTAACCTTGCATCCAATTTCCCAGTAACTAAGAAGCTATTGACCATCTCCAGGAGATCTCCTTTAATGATATGCCATGAATGTTGGAAGAAGAGTGCTGTCATTCCATTCGGTCCTGAAGCTTTCTCTGGATGCATCAAGAATAAGGCCTGTCTTACCTCCTCCTCTGTCGCCTGTCCAATCAATTTCTGATTCATCTGTTGCGATACAGAAGGCGTAATTTCTTCCAAAAAACTATCGAACTCGGAGGGTGACGTAGTAGTAAACAAATCCTCAAAATAATCCACTGCCACCTTTTCAATTCCTTTATCATCCAAAATCCAGTTTCCATTGTTATCATACAAACCCACAATACGATTCCGAGTACGTCGTTGTTTTGTCAAAGCATGATAAAAGTTCGTATTTAGATCTCCCGCTATATTCCACATGTTTCTGCTTTTCTGGTGCCAATAATCTTCCTCATCCTTATAAGCGTCCTGTAGTTTCCTAGATACTTCCACTATCTCCTCCTGAGTTCGATTGTTATCAGTTTGTACCTCTTCTAAAGCCCGCTGAAGTTCACTAATTTTCTCTTTTCCATAAGGTGGGTTGTTCTTTCGCCACTTGGCGATTTCGTGTCGACAGTTACTTATTTTTTCCACAAATTTCCCTCTACTTTCGACCGCCAGATCACACCACCCCCTGCCTATTGATTCCAGTAAACCCTCTTGTCCAATCCATCTTTTGTCAAATCTGAATTGACCACGCCGTTTTATTACTTTATCTTCCAGATAAGCTACTATTGGTCTGTGATCTGAGCCTATCAGTCCTAAGTACTCGGTATAGGAACAAGGGAATAGTTGATGCCAATCTTCATTTGCTAGAGCGCGGTCCAAACGACATTTGACTAACTCTTTTCCTCTTCTTCCCTGCCATGACATCTTATTTCCCCTAGCTGGAAATTCCAATAAACCACTATTTCTGATCATATTATTGAAAGGTACAAAAGAGCCAGCACTCCTTAAAACCCCCCCTTCTTTTTCATGATTTCCCGTTATCTCATTAAGATCTCCAATTATAAACCATGGGACCGTCCTTATGAGACCATATCTTGTAAGCCTTTCCCAAACTTGTTCTCGATATTTCGGTACTGGATCTCCATAGACAAATGTCATAAAGACGGATTTACCAAGAGCCATCGCTTCCACATCAATCATTCTGTTACTTGAATATAGCACTTTTACCTGGGACTCATTATTAAAGTATAGTGCTAAACCTCCACTCGCTCCATCTGGATCCACCGTAACCACACTATCAAAACCAAAGTGGTATTGGAAGCCTTGGACAAAGGCAAAATCCTGCTTTGTTTCCGATAGAAATAAAAAATCCGGTTTATGTTTATGCCATATCTCCCTGAGGTAGCTAATCGTCTGCTTACTTCCCATACCCCTACAATTCCAGCTTAGAACTCTCATATTAAAGATATCTTAAGGTGCCCTTGTGAGCAATACAAGAGGGTTTGAGGAGACCCCATAATAATCATATCGTATGTATTCCAACTAATGCATAAAGATGTCATTTCCACTCCTTTGAAATCTGCCAGCCACCTAATCTCACACCTTTTTAATCGAGTTGAATTCAGCTCTTTTTCCGGATGCTTCTTAGTCATTGACTTCACACAAGGTAATACCTTTTTGTAAATATAGTAGCCATTATAACACGCAGAATGATGAATTAAAACCCTATATCCCCCTTCCACACGTCTTAAGGATTCCTCATAACTACAGTAACATGCACCATGATAATCCTGTTGAACCTTCGGGAGCGTGTATTGTTGTACTAATAGCATCGAACCCCCTGTTCTTCTCATCCAATCTGACATTATTTGACCAATATTTTCCTTCTGTTCCTGATAATGATTTACCCCTTGAAGTTGGTTTAAAGAGACCAATTCCCAATAGCTGATCCTTTTTCTGTATATGTCCAAAAAACACCAGACTCTCAAAGACATACCATCTGATAAGGGGGAGTCCCCTATTTGAATCTCCAAACAGTGTAAAAATCCTTTGGTTAGAGGTACCCATCCCTGAGATAGAGAAATTCCAAACATGTCCATAAAACCATAATACCAGCTAACCAGTAAAATTTTATTCCAAGTCAGGCGCATACAAAGCAAACCTTCAATAGACCATAGCCTACCCAAGAAAGCCATATATCCCCCCAGAAAAACCAAAAACGCAAATAAACCAGATAAAGAACAAAAAGCCACAAGACAACGACCTTCGCTCAAAGAGCTTATTAAAATAACAAAACAAAACCATAAAACAAAGACCATGAGCTGCTCCCAAGCTCGCACCTCAGAAATGATGTAATCCATTGATTAGGATTTCGACGAACCAGCCTTGGAGTTTGGAGCTCCCTTCTCCTCTGCCTGTTTGGATTGCTCACCCTGGCGACTCCCTATTTTAGCTGCGTTGCGTTTGCGAGGCGACATCAGCGCCTGAACCATCCTCAGCTTCGTATTTCCTCGTACAGCCAACGGTTTAAGTCCCTTTTTTTGAGCACCCTGCTTCTTCTCCACTTCCTCCACCCCCTTCTCTTTTTCATTCCCCACCACAGAGTTTCCTGCCAGTAGAATTGTACCATTCTCCTCCATTTCCCCATCAGTAAGATCCTGAAATTCTTCCTCCTGTATCTCAACTTTCTCAACCTTATCCTGAAGCTCAATATTTCCAATATTATCTAGCACCTCATCTCCATCACCTATTTCCATATTCTCTAACACTGCATTGGCCAAATCTAAACTAGATTCCACTTCCAAAGGGGCCTTATTTACCTCTTCAGGATCTGCTTGAGTCTTTGCAAGCTCGGCTTGAAACTCTGCCGATGGTTGAGTGTTATCCTGCTCCTTTCCTCGATTAAGCTGCATTTGTAGTTCTCCTTCTTCCCTAGCTTCACCGCGACCTCTTCGTCTTGGACTTCTATCTCTCCTTCCTCCTTGTTGGTGACGATGACGATCCTCCAAGGTTCTAACACGTGCAGGCTCCCATCTAAAGTTCCTTTGCCGAAAACCTTCCTCCACCCCACGGTGAAAGCTTCTATGATCAAGATGACGTTTGTTTCCTCTTTCTGCTATCTTTGTCCACTTGTGATCCGGTTCCTCAAACATCTTGCCCTTACCTTTTCCATAATATTCCCGTTGCTCCCTTTCCTTCTCCTGACCACCAGAACTACCTTTAATTACAACGCCCTTGTAGCTTCGAGCACGATCGTCACCACCTGATCCATCCCGATGCTCCTTCTTCCTCTCCTGGTTCTTCTCTTCAGATACCTTAGTGCTAAGAAGGCACTCATCTTCATCATGACATAAACTGCCACACGTTGGACAGTAACCAAAAAGCTTCTCATATTTTAATGAGACCAGTACCTCCTCTCCATCATGAAACTCACCTCCTTTGAAGTCAACCATTGTCTCGAACACCAACTCCTTGAAACCATCTATCACCACCTTTACCCTGCCATTATCGTGGTCCACTTCCACCGTCTCGCCTAACGCATTTCCAATACTCTCGAAGGTTGGGGCCGCCCAGAACTCCAATGGTACACCCAGCACTTTCACCCAAAACGTGATCTCCGATGGATAATTCGGTACCTTCTTGGGTTGCCATCGAACCAGAGAAACCATCCAATAGTCAAAATGGTATGGCTGCATTTGAAGAACTGCATCAATGTCCTCCTCCTTGTCAAAGTCGAATTGAAAACGGCCAAAACCCAAGTCTGCTCCAATTACCCTGTCCACCAGATTCCAAATCTTTGGGAAAGTCACAATAAGTGCCTTGATGTCCTGCTCCTTTGGATTCAAGCATCGCCCTATCAGGGTCTTGGAATACCCTTTGATAAGATCAGAATTGTCAAAGTGGGGCACCGAGATTTTCAAACGCTTGCGCATCCCCTCTCCGCTCTGCGAATTTCCAGACTTTCCGACTAACTGACTCTGCGTCATTGAAACCAAAATCAAGAAAAGAACAGAACTTTCTGAAAAAAGAACTATGAAACGAAAATGAGTGAATGTGATGCTTAGAAAATTGAAGCCCCGTCTTCTTATATAGATAATCGAAGCACCCATCACTCCCCACCAAAGATTATCACCATAAATGCCAAATCCCCAATCAGAAATCCTAATAATCATAAGATATGATTTGAGTGATCTCAATCGTATCTCAAAACTTTCTCCAATACCAGATTGACAACACCTTACTTTCCTTTCCTGCACCCCGAAACAACTTCTATTGCCTTGGGATGTGATCTTGATGAAGATCCCTCGCGATATCTGATTTGCCAGTCTCGAGCCTATCTCCAATTTCCCAGATCGAAACTTTCCCTTAGAGGGAGAATCATCCCTACGATCCCCGGTCCGATTGAAGATCCAACTTTCCTTTGATTCCATAATCCTCGCCAACCATATCCCTTCTAAGAATCCATTGTCCCCACTCCGTAATCCGTTTCGTAACCCCGGTTTCCACCATCGAAAATCCATGAAAAACCCTAGATCGAGTTTGTCGCCATCGCCATCGCCCTCGCTTGATCTCAAAAAATAAGCATACCAAACATATACATTTAAAATTATAAATATATATTATATCAAGTATACAAAAAAAATTTACCTATTCGAAAAAATATCCACACATTAGTTGTAATATTAAACTTGGTCACAATTCATATGAAAATTTTTGATCATTCCAAATAATTTAATTGAAAAGAGACTCCTACATATTAATTCTAAGATGGCATTTCAAGAAAAAAATTAAATATTTTATTTTTAATATAAATATATATTTGATTATAAAAATTAAGTGAGTTCATGATTTTAAAAAGTTCAAGATACAAAAATATTATTTAAAATTGATTAAGGAAAAAGTATGAATTATTACTTCAATATTAAATATTAAAATAAAATCAATTTAAATTTTTTAAATAAATATGTTACTTATAATGCGGGTCTGAATAATTCAAAATTTTCTCAATTTATTTCACCTAAGAAAGATAATCATAATAAATTGTACATATAATATTTTATGATTACATACAAACTCAAAAATAAATAAACTATATAAATTATAGTTTTTGGTACACAAAAACGTTTTTTGAAAGTTATTTACATAAAAATATTTAAACAAAAAAGTTATTCACAAGCGTCAAAATCTAGTAGTTTCTTAAAAGAGGTTAATTTCAATACTTTAATAAAATTTTCTTTTTTTTCAAATTTGTTTTTGTTAAATACGTAAATGAATTAAACGTGAAACATATACATCAGAGAATCTCGAGAGGTTCTTGTAGTTTCTCTTTTGAGAATCTTTCTCTCATCTCTCTTATTTTTTCTTTTAAATTTTTTTATCAAAATAATTTCAATCCTACTCAACTTTTTCACTATAAAATAGAGTTTAAAATAAAATTGTTAACCAACTTTATTTTTCATTTACAATTTAGTAAAAGTTGGGTGTCTCAATAAATAGTAATCCATTTATTTACTGTTATCTAATTCTATTATCAAGTTAGAAAATTTTAAAAAATAAAATAGAATGAATTTTGGAGATGGTCTAAGATACTTAACCAGAACTACTATTGATTTTTTTCTAAGAATAATCTTAAGAAAAAGCAGTCCTATAAAAATTAGAGAATCTTAAAAAAAAAGAATAAGAGAATCTAGAGAGCTTTTAATTGTGAGAGTGTCATAGACTTTTTTTTTTTTTGCTCGTGGTGTTAAAGCAGGCTGGTGCTGATGATGATATATATAATACACTAAGATAAGATCTGCGCCTTGCGCAGAGTGAAATATTTATTTAAAAACTTATGTTTTTTATATTGTAAAATCTGATTATTTCTGAATACATGTGTTCTTGTGTCAAAATATATTTGGTATTTATTTTTTTCTCAATATAGAATAATTAACTAACTATAAATATTTGGTACACATAGAAAAAGTATAGAAGCCCAAATCAAACAATTTAAATGCAATATCAGTGATACTCCTATAATCATAAATTAAGAGTTGTAAGGAAATTTTATGGTATTTCTTATGGAAAACTTAACAGTATATATATATAGTAGGTATATGTAGGTTTTCAGATTGTTTGGAAAGTTAAAATAATTAGCATTAACTACTTAGCGTGATACATTGAACCAATATTTATGTTAATTTTCAATAACTATCACAAACATATTTGGCAAGTTGTTTTCGATGGTTGAAATTATAGACTTGGTGACAAAGTATATTATTATAAACTTACCATATAGAACTTCTTCAAATTTTGTATCAAGCTGAAAAATTTGGTGGAAGCGTTAACTTGGTGGAAAATTTTCTTATTTATTTAAACAGTCTGGTATAAAAAATTAATTTAAACTTACCAAAAGAGCTTGATTCTAAAATTGTATATCACAAAAATTTTATTCGAATTTTAGGATTTTTATTGTCGTCTAACGATAATAATACTGGCAGTTTACAATTGATCCTCCTTTGGCTCAACTGAAATTAAAAAGAACATTTAAGCGACCTCAATTATAGATAATCCGAAATAAGTAGTTATTTTCTAATTATATAGCTTACAAAACTTGAGTATAGATTAGAAACTGATTCTTGATAGTATAATAGACTATGTCTCTTAGAGCAACTCCATTGCTGAACCTCTTAAGTGGGGTTCATAGCATTTTGTTTTAATTATTTTAATTAATTTTGAAAAGTTAAGGACTTTCAATTTTTTGGGTGTCCATTGGTGAACTCCTTGCATTGAGTCTGTTACAAAACGTAGGCTATCGAAGTGGGCCTTAGATCATCTCCATCGCGGCCTTTTACGGGGTTTGTAGCCCAAACTCTTGCCCTGTTTCAATTAAAAAAGTAATAAAATTTAGTGGGAAGGTTAGAGGTGCCTCTTAATTAACGAATTTAAGAGTTGAGTCCTAAATGACATGGCACGTCGAAACACCGTCGTTTTGCCGTTGGTTTCGTTAAGGAAAGAAAAAAAATTTCATTTCACGCGATAGAGAGAAAACGAAAAGCACCGAAGGCGATATATTGGCGATTCGAGATCGTGATAATTTCTGAGGTAAATCGTAACGAAAATCATTTATCTTTGTTTTTATGGATTTCATCTTCTTACATGGTGTTTTCCCTTCAATTTTATGTTCGATTTTGGGTATAAAACCGATTTGGGGGTCGATTTGAAATTAGGGTTTTCATGAGGGTTCGAAGACGATTTGGGATACGATTTTTGTTTCCGATTAGGGGCTTTCCTCTTCGTTTGGGTTTGTATTTGAGTAGATTATTAGGTTTTAAAATCGATTTAGGGTTCGTCTTTAAATCGATCGAGGGTTCGTTTTCAAATTAGGGTTATTCAACAATCGATATATGCTATTGTTTATTTCTTGTTACTGATGCCACACTCTGTTTTTGACACTATTGTAGGTTAGCTCATGGATCCTAGTGATGAGAGGAGAGATATGAAGGCACGTAAGAGCAACTCCATTGCTGAACCTCTTAAGTGGGGTTCATAGCATTTTGTTTTAATTATTTTAATTAATTTTGAAAAGTTAAGGACTTTCAATTTTTTGGGTGTCCATTGGTGAACTCCTTGCATTGAGTCTGTTACAAAACGTAGGCTATCGAAGTGGGCCTTACGTGCCTTCATATCTCTCCTCTCATCACTAGGATCCATGAGCTAACCTACAATAGTGTCAAAAACAGAGTGTGGCATCAGTAACAAGAAATAAACAATAGCATATATCGATTGTTGAATAACCCTAATTTGAAAACGAACCCTCGATCGATTTAAAGACGAACCCTAAATCGATTTTAAAACCTAATAATCTACTCAAATACAAACCCAAACGAAGAGGAAAGCCCCTAATCGGAAACAAAAATCGTATCCCAAATCGTCTTCGAACCCTCATGAAAACCCTAATTTCAAATCGACCCCCAAATCGGTTTTATACCCAAAATCGAACATAAAATTGAAGGGAAAACACCATGTAAGAAGATGAAATCCATAAAAAACAAAGATAAATGATTTTCGTTACGATTTACTCAGAAATTATCACGATCTCGAATCGCCAATATATCGCCTTCGGTGCTTTTCGTTTTCTCTCTATCGCGTGAAATGAAATTTTTTTTCTTTCCTTAACGAAACCAACGGCAAAACGACGGTGTTTCGACGTGCCATGTCATTTAGGACTCAACTCTTAAATTCGTTAATTAAGAGGCACCTCTAACCTTCCCACTAAATTTTATTACTTTTTTAATTGAAACAGGGCAAGAGGTTGGGCTACAAACCCCGTAAAAGGCCGCGATGGAGATGATCTTATGAGTATAGATTGTGTCTCTTCCAAACATATAATTGTCTACAGTAACACATAATAACATTTACACAAATGATATAGAGATTCTCGCTTCAACAAAGTTTTGGACCTACTAACAACAAATTTGAAATTCAACTTTTGTTACTTCTCATTTGTGAATTAATGAGTTGTTTGTTATGAAAATTACAATTTTGTTAACTCCAAGGTTGTGAAATGTTTCGGACAATGCACTGACGACGAAACAAAACTTTCAAATGTTTTGCTTTGCGTTCTTCTCCATAATATTGTTATTTCGTATTGCTCTGTCCTTTTAAAAAAAAATTTATCATATGCTTTGTTAATTTCTGCTCTTATCTATATAGTGTAGGTGAAAAAAGAATAAACAAACATCGAAAATTTTATATTTAACCGTTAACAAACGCTCAAGTGGTTATTATAACACCATAAATAAAATAGTTAAAATATGTATCAAGTGGTTACGTCGAGTATTAAGTTAATAAAATCACCGAGTATTAAGTTTATTATATACATTTATGTTTGGATTAATATAAGTTTTCTTAGCAGTTAGATTTTGGATTTACTAATTTTTCAATTGATTGTTATGCTGCTACATAAGCTAAATTGACATCTTAATTAAGTAAAACCTAAGCAAAGCTCTTTTTTAAATAATCAATACTATTAAAAAGGAAGGAGTTTTGAAAAATCTACCTATGCAAGTTGTTTTGGACCCTTTTTTTTTCTTTCTATTTTTTGGTTTTACCTTATATTTATTCCCTCATATTTTGCTAACTATACTACCTTATATTTATACGACATTCAATGATTCTCTTTATTAATCTTAATTTAGTGGACCAAATTTTATACACAACTCCATTATACTAGAATATGTATAAATCCAGTATACAAAAATATCATCTTCTCAAAACGGTGTCTCAAAGTTCAAAAAAAAAAAAAACGGTGTCTCATGAATTAATATACTATAGATATGCTATTTAAATCCACTAAGTTTATTAAGATTAATATATTTTCGAAACTTTTGAAAATTAGAATATATCATACAATATATTATACTATATCATCTAACATTTCAAATTTCCAAATATTTACAAAATCAAATTTAATAGAAACACTTTAGCAAATCATAATCATCTGTTAAAAACTAAATAATAAATTTACAATAAATTATTTTTTACAAAATTAGTTTATAATACAAAAATTATAAAAAAAAATAAGTCTGAAAACTATTAAACTTTACAACTCTATACTATTAAATTAGTCAAAATCTGGAAGGTAAATTTTAAGTCTCACCAATCCAATAAATTTAGTTTTTCTAAATGCACACAAACAATAAAATGAGAGAATTGGATATTCAGGTCTTCAGATCAGGTACGAATTGGTTTTTTCGAGTCTCGATTCTTCAAATTTTAAATATTTGGACATAATTAGGTATTTAAACTTTTTGGTTTGTGTTCATGTCGTTTTTTTTGTTCAAGTAAGGATGGGTTCATAATTCAAATACCTGTAATTTTTGGATAAATAATGGATCCACACTGGTCTGGATATTTAGTACCCGGAAAAACTCAAAAAATATCAAAACACGAAAAACACCCAAAAATCTGAACAAATACCCAATAATATTTAAACAAATATCCAAAAATTTAAATTTTTTACCTGAAATCACACCTAAAGAATACAAATTTTTCGAGTAACCAAAATATATTTAAAAAAAAAAATTGAAATTACACCCGAAATCTAAAACTATAATCTAAAACATGAACCAAAACTTAAAAGTATATGCAATACCGAAAACCTATCCAAAATACTCAAATATACCTAATATGCACAAAAATTTGTATACTTTGGGTGGGACCCTGCCTCGAACACAGATCTGGCGGGTCCAAAAAAAAATATAATATGTATTTCTTGGTAGAACTATACCCAAATGGTACCTATATTTTTAGGTCGATTTTGGTGTTGTTTTCTGGGTCGGGTAAATTGTTCAAGCGTAAGAGAGAGTTACATAAGAATGTACATAAGAATTTAAATAAACCAATTCTTAGATTTATATTTTTAAACAAATTACTTTTTTGATATAATATAATTTTATAACATAATAATATACAAAAATTCTAAAATATTAATTAAAAAACTTTGATTACAATCCAAAGAAAAACCCGCGCTTCCAAGCGCGGATCAAAATCTAGTACAAACTTAAGGTTATAATTTTTTAGACGAATCTCTATTAATATATAAGGATGCGTGAAAGCGTTTCAAAGATTCTGGAAAATTAAATGGCACTTCGAGAAAGATTTCTTTTTAGTAGTAAAATCAAATTTTGGTAGCTTGGAAGATGCAAGCACTGTCCGCAAGTTTTTTGAAGCGTGGGAAAGTGTTACATATTAGGATTTTCGGGATTCCAATTTTGATAACATGCTAAATTTACTAATTTGGAAGCATATGTGTATTTCTAGTGCTCTTGTAACCATATTAAAAAATATTACTTAGTTCAAAAAGAAATTATGAACTCCTGCTTTTAGTTTTTTTTTTCTTCTATGCAAACAAATGTGACTTACGAACTATTCTAAGTAAGATCATTATAATTTTCATATTGTTATAGATTTTATAGTTTGTTGGTGTCTATTTTATGAGTAATTTAATGCACACACACACACACATATATATAATTTCAACGCATATTCATTCACTAAAAAGTAAAAAAATATTGACATACTTTTCGAATACTTATTTCTGATTCCATATATGCAATAGAAATCAAAAACATTTTCAAAATTAAAAAAAATATCAAAAACGTTCTACGAGCTCACTTATCTTTCACATTTGTTTCCAATTAAAAACATTAAACCAAAATGACCAAATCCCTAAAGAGTGAGGGTTAGTTTAAAAGAAAAGTGAGAATGATCGTCAACTACAAGAATCTTATCTTGTGCCTACTCTTTCCTTCCGAGTGACACAATAGAAAACGAACCCAGCTGATTGATGCTTAAGTTACAGTCCCTATCAAACCTCTTATCCTGCACATATACACTGTCCACTCTTAACCTGCGCATATACACTGTCCATTTTTATCATGCGCACCTCAAACACAAAAGAAGTTTTACACAAAACTCCAAAAAGTAAAGAATCTGACCCATTTACATACGTTTCACAAACACCATCATGTCCACCACACGATCAAAGAGGAGAGTAAAAGAGGAGAGAGAAGCATAGAAGAGAGAGAGAGAAACAGAGATTGAAGCAAGACTCAAATGGAGAGTGTATCAGTGACATGGAGCAGAGAAGAAGAAAAATCATTTGAGAACGCAATTGCTATGCATTGTGTAGAAGAAGAGATAACAGAAGAACAATGGAGCAATATGGCGTCAACGGTTCCAACAAAAACATTAGAACAAGTAAAGAAACACTACCAAATCCTTTTAGAAGACGTGAAGGCAATAGAGAACGGACAAGTCCCATTACCTCGTTATCACAGAACCGGAGACGAAGCTGCAGAAGCTTCTCCTGCGAACAGAGACTGTCATTCCTCCGGTGGAAGTGGATCATCGGAGAAGAAACCAAACCACGGAGTCTCCGGGACAAATGGCGGCGGAAGAAGTAGTTCAAGACATGAGCAGGAGCGAAGAAAAGGGATTCCATGGACAGAAGAAGAGCATCGGTTTCTTCTTCTTGCTCAAGTGCTCTGTTTATGTTTCTTAAAGAAAGTGAAAAAGATGTTACCTTTATTCAAATGCTCTGTTTTTGTTTTGTTGTTCTTGAAGGTTGTTTCTTTTGGGTTTGGAGAAATTTGGGAAAGGAGATTGGAGAAGCATCTCAAGGAACTTTGTGATCACAAGAACACCAACTCAAGTAGCAAGTCATGCTCAAAAATACTTCATCAGGCTTAATTCGATGAACCGAGATCGAAGACGGTCTAGCATTCATGACATCACTACCATAAACAATCAAGCTCCTGCGGTTACAGGACAACAACATCAACAACAACAAGTGGTTAAACATAGACCAGCTCAGCCCCATACACAGTCGCAACAGCATCATCCGGGTCCAACGATGGCTGGACTAGGGATATATGGCGGTGCGCCAGTGGGACAACCAATCATTGCACCACCTGATCATATGGGTTCAGCTGTTGGAACACCAGTGATGCTTTCACCTCCAATGGGAACTCATCATCATCATCCCCATCATCTTGGAGTTGCTCCTTACGCTGTACCGGCTTATCCGGTTCCACAGCAACATCCAGCTCCATCGACTATGCATTGACGACAACAATTGGTGAAAACTGACACCACATTGTACTGATAACTTGTGTAGATTTCTCAAAATGAAAAGTGACTGAGAAGAGCAATAATGTACAGCAGAGTGATATGTTTTTCCCCATTTCAAGAATCTGTTATCTTTTTTTTTTTCCTTCTGAAATTGTAATTACCTTTTTTTTTGGACAAATCTGAAATTGTAATTACATTTCTTGAAATAAAGAGTGTTTATATTCAGAAGGGAGACAGATAAAATGGCAGAAGAACTCTATTGTACCTTCAAATATGTGCCAATATGTTGTGATCTAAAGACAGTTACAATAAACAAGACAAAACATAGAAGGAGTTTACTTATAGTTACAGCTGTAGTTCTCTTTCAAGAGATGCTTTTAATCTCAGTATCTAAAAGAAACGTAAAAGCATTTCAATCAATGCTTTAGTATGCTAAAATTCTTTTGAACAAGGCGTGTGGGCCAACTTACTCCCAATACTAGATTAAATACAGCTCATTCAATTCACTTCTTTCTGAAACTGACAAAAAATGGAGACGCCGTTGCCGGGATCGAGCCCCGGGTCACCCGCATAACAGGCAGGAATACTTACAACTATAATATAACGACTTGATGTTCTAAGTATTCAGTTTAGTTATATAACTTCAAATTGTAGTTGTGGATGTATTAGCGTCAATCACTTCTAAGCTAAAGAAAAAATCAGGAGAGAGAACCATGTGCGTGCACTATCATGTTTTTTTTTGTAACTTAAAATATTAAATCTGGGTCTATTAAAGAAACAGACCTAACCTCCAGGTGTAAGGTGCAGTCTACAGATAGATTTTCTCCCGGATATTTAAATGGGTCGAAAATCAGTAACTCATACCCGTATAGATGACCAGGAAAATATAACTTAATTTCACATAACAGGTGAATCGAAGCTGAAATGTGGTGACATCCCAAACCCTTCCTCTTACCACTCGACCACATGCTCTCCGTCAAGAGTCAATAGCAATTGATTTTTGTTTTCTTCTCTTATAGATTGTAATCTTTTCTTCAAATGATCAACGGAATAAGTCAACAATATTTTAGAAGTATTGTTTAGTTTGCGATACAGCTAGATAAAAATTAAAAGTGATTCATTGTTGCGAATATTGGTATCCACTTTAATCTTTCTCAAAGATATTCCCAAGCTATTTGTATACAAGCTTGCTTTCTTCAGATAAGTATAAGTCTAACGATTTGTTTATGAACTCAATATAAAGAAACTCTTCTTTATTAACTTAAGAAAACTTCTCAAAAACTTAAGCTCTCCAACACACAAGCCTTTAAACTCTTAAGATATGCAACACTCTTGCATCTACTTATATATGAGTTTATAAAATCCTAAACTCTTAGGACTTATCTCTTTCTAATACATATCTCTATTAGGATTAGTTTAACTTATTATCAAAGTTAACTTCATGATTATCTCCAACATTGTCCCCCTTAATCTTGAAGTTAACTTCTTCAATGTCTTGAACTCCCACACGTGCTTTCATTTCCTTGAACTTGATCCTTCCCAAAGCTTTAGTTAAGATGTCAGCCTTTTGTTCTGTTCCTGGAACATGCTAGACGTCGACTAGCTCGTTCTCGATGCACTCTCGAATGAAGTGATAGCGTTTGTGTATATGTTTACTGCGTCCATGGAAAACAGGGTTCTTTGTAAGTGCTATGGCTGATTTGTTATCAAACCGTATCACCACTCGATCATATGGTTTCCCAATGACTTCTCCTAACAGCTCTTGAAGCCATATGGCTTGCTTTGCAGCTTCGGTTGCAGCCATGAACTCCGCCTCACACGATGATAAGGCCACTGTCTCTTGTTTTTGGGAACACCAAGTGATTGGACAATTATTGAGATAAAACAGATGACCTGTGGTACTCCTGCCATCATCCTCATCAATGTTGTGGCTTGAATCACTAAAGCCCTCGAGCTCCATCGTACTTGACTTCTTGTAGACAAGGCCTAGTCTTGTTGTTCCTTTTAGGTACCTCAACACTTGCTTTAGCGCCGTTCCATGTGATGTTTTGGGATTATGCATGTACCTGCTGAGCAATCCAACGCAGAAGGAAAGATCCGGACGCGTGTGAAGTAGGTATCTTAAACATCCAATCTTACGCCTATAGTCTCCTTCATCGATACTCTCTTCATCCTCTGCTTTTGATACTTTTAGACCAAACTCCATTGGTGTCTGCGTAGCGTTGCACTCGTTCATACCAGCCTCGCTCAATATCTTATTTGCATATCTGCACTGGTTTAACGTGATCCTCCCTTTCTCTTGACTTACTTCGATTCCGAGATAGTAGGTTAGTAATCCGAGATCACTCATCTCGAAGTTACTTGACATTTCATTCTTGAACCCGTGTATCATAGGAAGATCGGACCCAGTGATTAAGAGATCGTCAACGTATACGGAAACCAACAGCGGGCTATCTCCCTCTTGCTTTCGATACAAAGCTGGCTCTTTGGAACATCTTACGAATTTTAATTTCTCTAGGACCTTGTTAAGCTTCTCGTTCCACGCTCTTGGAGCTTGTCTCAGACCATACAAAGCCTTATTAAGTTTGTACACTTTATCTTCTTTTCCTTTGACTTCAAATCCCTCGGGTTGCTTAACATACACGATCTCCTTTAGGTCTCCGTGGAGGAAGGCGGTATTGACATCTAAATGATGGATTTCCCATTTGTTTGACGCGGCTAAAGCAATAAGAAACCTCACGGTTTCTATACGAGCAACTGGCGCGAAAACCTCCTCAAAGTCAATACCATGACGTTGGCTGTATCCTTTAGCCACTAGCCTCGATTTATACTTGTTGATGCTTCCATCAGCATTCCTTTTTATTTTGAAAATCCATTTTAAGCCAATAGCTTTCGCTCCTGATGGTAGATCGACAAGGTCCCATATCTTGTTCTTTATAATTGAGTTGATCTCTTCTTCGCACGCCTCACGCCATATTTTTCCGTTTCTTATATTGTATATATAGTTATTCTAAAAAAAAATTATTTTATATCAAATAGTAATATTATGATAGATTTTTAATGTAATACTTATATTTGTTTATATTGTCTATTTACTTATTATTTATTTTACTATATATATTTCAGATAGATATTTAATGTAGGTTTTCTATTTCTTATATTGAATATTTACTTATGATTTATTTTTTTACTCAAATGTTATAATAGATGTTGAATGTAATATTTATATTTCTTATATTATATATTTACTTACTATTTATTTTACTATATATATTTTTCAGATAGATGTTTAATTTGTTTTTTTCATTTCTAATATTGTATATTTACTTATTAATTGATTTTTCTTAAGATGTATATTTACTTATTCTAATTTTTTTTTCTTTTATATCAAATGATAATATTCTGTTTGATGTTTTGTGTAATATTTCTATTTTTTATATTATATATTTACTTAATTTTTAGTTTTTTCTTATATTGTATATTTATTTATTCTAATATTACGATAAATGTTTAATATAATATTTCTATTTCTTATATTGTATATTTACTTATTATTTATTTTACTAATTTTGAGAGAGATGTTTATTTTTTCATTTCTTAATTGTATATTTAGTTATTGTTTATTGTTTTTATATTGTATATTTACTTATTATATTTTTCTGCTTTTATATCAGATATATTATGATATATGTTTAATGAAATATTTCTATTTCTTATAGTGTATGCTTGTTTTTATTATATTGTATATTTACATATAAAAATATTTGGAAATAATAAAAATGTAAAACAATACATTTTTCAGATATATGTTTAATGTAGTTTTTCCATTTCTTATATTGTAGATTTACTTAATATTTATTTTTTCTTATATTGTATAATTACTCTTTCTCATTGATTTGATTTTATATCAAATTTTCATATTACGATAGATGTTTAATGTAATATTTCTATTTCTTATATCCTATATTTACTCATTATTTATTTTTCTTATATATTTTATTTACTTATTCTAATATTATAATAGATATTTAATGTAATATTTTAATTTATTATATTGTATATTTACTTATTATTGATTTTACTATACATTTTCAGATAGATGCTTAATTTAATTTTTCTATTTCTTATATTCTATATTTACTTTTTTCTTATATTGTATAATTACTTATTTTAATTGTTTTTCTTTTATATCAAATTGTAGTATTACAATAAATGTTCAATGTAATATTTTTGTTTCTTATATTGTATATTTATTTATTATTTATTTTATTATAAAAGTATAAAACGATAATATGAAACAGAGGGAATATTTAATATACTTTTTTTCCTTAAAAAACTTGAAAAGCAAGTATTAATTTGTGGAGACGAAGATTCTGTGATATGAAATAATAATGACTTCGATTTGTTTTGTTGTGAAATGGGATGTTGTTTTGTTTCTTTTCCAAATATCTGTGGGCTCTAAGTTTCAACCCCGTTTCCTTTAGGTCACATGTATGTAGATGTATATGTATGCATATACATAAAGAGAGAGAAATGAAACAGAAGATGAGTGTATGCAAAGAAGATTAAACAATCAAAGACCATACAATGCCTTCTCCAGGTAAGGTGCGAGGTCAATGAAACAATTAACATAAAGAAGAAACTTTTTTCCAGGAAAATAAGAAAAAAGAGAAGAAAGTAAAAGCAAAAAAGAAAACTTTTAGGACTCGGAAAAGAGAGCTGAAACAAAAGTTGATTTCAGAAAGCAAAACCCTTTGTTTCCCCTCTTAACTCATCTCCCTTTCTTCCTCTTATTAGATGCTTAATTTAATTTTTCTATTTCTTATATTTTATATTTACTTTTTTTTCTTATATTGTATAATTACTTATTTTAATTGTTTTTCTTTTATATCAAATTGTAGTATTACAATAAATGTTCAGTGTAATATTTTTATTTCTTATATTGTATATTTATTTATTATTTATTTTATTATACATTTTTCTGATAGATGTTTAATGTAGTTTTTTTTCTTATTTTTTATATTGTATATTTATTTATTATAATATTACGATAAATGTTTAGTATGATATTTGTAAATTTACTGATCTTTTATTTTACTATAATTTCATATAGATGTTTAATTTAGTTTTTTATTTATTTCTTAATTGTATATTTACTTATTTTTCTTTTTTCCTATATCTATTTACTTATTCTAATTTTTTCGTTTATATCAAATGATAATATCAAGATATATGTTTAATATAATATTTATATTTCTTATATTCTATATTGACTTGTTATTTATTTTTCCTTATATTGTATTTTTTGTAATAATGCCACGTGGCATCTTCCGGAAATTTTTTTTCGCTGATGTGATGTTCCTTGGAGCCTCAAAAGGCTACTTTTATTAGTATAAATTATATGATATAAATCAAAGAAGTTCACTTTACTCCAATGGTTTGACTAACGGTTCATTAATATTTTTATATTAAGAAATCTGAGTTCCGAATTCTATCAAAGAAGAATTATGCAGGTTTATGGAAAAAATATTCATGAGATCTTTAGCATGGCGCAATGAGTAACATAAAGCATGAAATCCATAGAACAACTTAGGATGATGCAGTCAGAAGTGAATCATTTTAAAATTTCATAGGGCAGTTTAGATAGAATTATTGGCTGTAAAATCGTTAGGCTTTTTTGATCATTTCAAAATATTGTTTTTAATTTGTCCCTAAAATTTTCTCTTAACCAACCTATTATACCCATGTAAAAAATTGAAACAAAATCTTTTAGAAGTTATTGTGGCTTGTGGCGGCATGGATAAAAAAGTATAATTTTCATGATTGTTTAAACACAAACAACAATTAATAAAGGGGTTCAACTGGTTATTCAAAATAGTAGCTTATATGATCATTATATCATCTATTTTATATTATAGGTTTTCTTTTCATGATCAATTTAGCAGAAAAAACCATGAGCAGCTGACAAAAAAGTAGATCATTCAGTTAAGATTAAATTATCGTTTTATACTATTGATTAATAGATTCAAATACAATAACGAGTATTTAAACATTTATAAATATAATATTAATAAATTTTATCTTATTTATTTTTATTAATATATAATAAACCATTGAAATCCTTTAGTTACTAAACTAAAAATGAACTTCAGTCATTTAATTAGTATTAATTATTTTTACACATTAATAAATATTTAATCATTTTACACCGGTTAATAAATAGTAAAACATTTTGCATACATTCTTCTCCATTGGTCTTCTCCATCCCCCTCCTCCCCCGCCCCCACCAAAAAAAAAATTAAACTGAATGTACATGGGATTTATAAAAATGGAGATGAAGAATCGCCTATCGGCTATACTGGTCATGTTTTGAAAATTGAAAATGGTGATAGCAGTGATCATAGTGGAGAATAATGTTTATCTCACACATCACAGATTCTTGTTTAGCTTTGATCAAAACTTTAACATATATAATGTTTTTCAAAAAAAAATATATATATAGGCACTCCCATCCATTAGGCTTGCGAAGCATTGATTTAGGCTACACATTTAAGTTAGTTTTGAAATTCCCATTTTAGGTTTTCTGTAGTGCCCTCGTTCCGAAGACTAAGTTGGAACAGTCAAAAGACGAGTTTGGCTATATTGTTCAGACGAGCTGGTCAGGATTTTTCAATTCTGAGAAGATCTATCCAAGGTTGGATGGACTAACCTTAAATGGAACATTATCCAGATAGATGTACATTTAGATCAGATTGGAGGAACCAATGATTATGTATAGGCTAGGATCAAACTATTTGGAGTAATTCAAGCTCAGTCAGTCGGTCTTACGCCTAGAAATGAAAAATTTAACGGTTAATGAAAAATGACAAATCTAACCTTCATTGGCTCTGTTAAAAAAATCCGGTTTTAAAAATTAAAAGTGCTTACTAGTATCTACAAATTCAATAACGTTAACAAAAACACTTATCAATAATGTTAGAAGATAAACTCTTCATTTCATACTTTAAATTTCTGTCATCCAAAATATAACTTTCTATGACAGTCAAAAAAATTCTGTCATAAGATTTCAGACCAAAAGTAAGCGTTCATTTTTTTTTTCATAAGGTTCCATACCAGAAGTACTGTTTAACTATTTAGCCGTTAATGATAAACGACAAATCAAAAACTTATTGATTTTGGTAAAAGAGTTTTTGGTTTTAATAACTAATAGTGCTTACTACTATCTACAAATTCAATAATGATAACACAAACACTTATCAACAACGTTAGACAGTAAATTCTTAATTGGAGACTTTAACTTGTCTTCATCCAAAAACACATTTCTCGAACAGTCAAAAAAAGATTTTTGTCATAAGATTTCATACCAAAAGTAATCATCTAGTTTTTCACAAAAAATTCATATCAAGTATATTTTTTAACAATTAAAAAGCCGAGGAAAAATGACAAATCAACCTTATTTTTTCGTTAAATTTTTCGAGTTTAATGATTAAAAATGTCTACTAAAACCGAATTCAATAGAGAATTGCACACCAAAAACATTTTTCAATAACATTAGAAGGTAAATTCTTCATCTGCGACTTTAACTTACCGTCATCCAAAATCTAACTTTCTCTAACAGTCAACACAATTTGTTTTCTTAAGATTTCAAACCAAAAGTAATCGCCTATTTTTGCCACAAAATGTCATACCAATTTTTTTTTTAACAATCAACCATTACGGACAAATGACAAACTGAACTTGCAATTGTTCCGTCAAAACAAGTTGTCGGTTTTAATGATTAAAAGTGTTTGCTAATATCGACATATTCAATAAATAAATGAAAAATAAAACTATTTTTCAACAACGTTCGAAGGTTGATCATAGAATTTAACTTGACGGCATCCCAAATATAACTTTCTGAAACAGTGAACACAATTTTTTCATAAGATTTCAGAGCAAAAACATTTTTCAACAACATTAGAAGGTAAATTCTTAATCTGAGACTTTAACTTACCGTCATTCAAAATAATTTTCTGTAACTGTCAACACAATTTTTTGTCATAAGATTTCAGACCAAAACTAATCGTCTAGTTTTGCCACAAGATTTCATACCAAAAATATTTCTTTTAACAATTTAACGATTAATGACAAAAGACAAATCAAACTTTCATTGGTTCCATAAAAAAAATTGTCGGTTTTAATGATTAAAAGTGCTTACTAGTATCGACACATTCAATAAAGAAATGAAAACCAAAAAAATTTCGTCAACAACGTTCGAATGTAAATTCTTAATCATAGACTTTAACTTGACATCATCCAAAATGTTACATTTTGTAATAGGCAACAAATTTTTTTCATAAGATCTAAAGTAATAGGATGTTTTGTCACAATATTTCATACCAATATTTAAAACAATTTAGTCTTTAATAACAAACGACAAATCAAACCTTTATTGGTTCGTTTAAAATTGTCAGTTTTAATTTTGAAAATGTTTACTAACATTGACAAATTCAACAAAAAAAAGAAAAAAAATGTCAACAACATTAGCAGGTATATTATTAATCTGAGATTTTAACTTGCCATCATCCAAACTCAGACCATCCACAAATTAAAAAACGTGTACAACTATTTTTCATTTTATTTTAGGTCAAAACCGTCAATTGGTAACCCATTTATAAAAATAAAAAAAAATAAAAAATATAACTTTTTGATATTTATATCAGTAAATAGGAATATAAATATATATACAGTTTTGTTTTTTATTTTTCAAATTCATTCCTATACGAAAAATATAGAACATCTTTTCTCATTAAAACTGAACAAGAAAAAGAAACAATTAATTTTCTATAAAAATTAAAATTATTTAAAATACTATTAATATGCTATAGAAATTATTGATTTAAAGATTTTCTTTATTTGGTTTATTATATTATTTCTTTTCACTATGAGCAGCCAAAGTTATTGTTTATTATTTTTTGTAAACAGTTGTTTGAAATAAACAACAACAATAAATTCAGATCTTAATCTGCTACTATTTTGAGTTTTCATTTTTATGTTTTAATTACTAATGACATATTAAGAATAGGTAAACAAAAATAAAACAGAAAGTAATGAAATTGTTTCAACAACAATTGTTTCAGCATAATTAGAAGATACTCGAATTGCTGTTATCTAAATTATAACATTCCACAACAGTATATTAAGACCAAAGTAATTGTACAGTTGACTAATTATTAGTAACAACCGGAAAAAAACTAATGAACAGATCGAAACGAAAACACTTCTCAACAAAATTTGAAAGCAAACTCTCACTATAACTTTAAGGTGAAAATCATCACTATAAAATTGCAAAAAATTAAATTAAAATATTCTTCGTTCCAATTTACTTTAATCGAGTTTTATCTTCTGAAAACATACGTTTTATCATTGTATTTCTTATATAAATTGAGTACTAATACTTGTTGTCCAAAAAAAATTGAGTACTAATACTTTTTATGAATATCTTTTGGGGCAAAATAAGTATTCGCAAAATACATCGTTATTGACACTAGTAATTGAATTTTTAAGAGTTATTCACGGTGGCGGAGCTATTCGGTAGGAAGGGGGGTCAACTGACCTCTATGGATTTTTAAAATAAATGAATTTTACATGTCTATTTTAGCTTTTTATTGGAACATTTGGTTAAAGTTTCCTGTTTGACCCTCATGTCTCAAGTTTGAATCTCTTCTTTGACCCACCTTATAGTAGTATTACATAATTATTTTTATAAATGACCCCCTTAAGAAGTGATGCTGCCTCCGCCACTGCCACTGGTTGTTTAGTTTCCTAAAGGCCACATATATTGGTTCAGGGCACCAAGAGTGAATATGCACTGCCCTGCTCATTTAATTATATGGATTTGAATAAGAGGCAGTTTTGGCACTACAAAATGCCAATGTCTAGCCATACTTCCATAGTTCCATTTCCATTTTCTCTTGTGGTGCGACGTCCCTCTCACCTGTTTATTTACTTTTTAACATTAACACATCGAAATTTTTCGATGGGTTACATTTCCAAACGGATAAGTTAGAGAAGAAGAATCTATTTCGATTAGTTTACAAAAAAAATAAAAAAATAGAATCTGTTTCGATTTCGGTATATCCGAACGTTAGGAAACGGTTTTCATCACTACCAATCTTAACTTGCTTGGGCATACGACGAAACCATCTTTTGGATACATGCAAAGTAAATAGATTCCAGTAATGCATGGACACGTTCATGTAACGTATATAGTAAACCAATATCATTTCTTGAATACACAATCTGTGCAATAACTTCAGAAATGATTTGTTCCATCCATTTAAATATCTTTTTATAACTTTTCAAATATATTAAGAGAGCAGAAAAAAGGTTAATAACACTCTACTACTGATCATTTCAAAATTTTTTTTTTTAACTTCCAATCTTATATAGATAGAAGAAATAACCATAAAAGTATTTGAATATATAATTATTGTACTTAAATATAATTATTGTAAAAATGACCAGATACAAAGAATATCAGTCTTTTTCTATATAAAAAAGATGCTTGCAGTAGTTTTACAATAAATATGACACTAATCTTGTCTTTTACTGCGAAGCTAGACAGTCCTGTAAAGTTCAACGATTTTAAACATATGCCTACGTTTTAATTAGTTCAATGAAAATATAAAATAATGGGTTTCAGTAAATTTTTAAGAAAATTGTCAATTATTTTCTAAAAATTGTTATTTGTCAGAACTTTAGGTGTCATTCCACTTACATACTTGATGTGTATTTCAAAATTAAAAATAAAAAACGCTTAAAATAAGAAATGTTTTTATGATTCTGTATTTTGGCATATATGTGATAGTCTTATCAAATATATACAAAACAAATATAAATATCTAAGCAAGTATAGTAGTTAATATCACAGTAAAAATGTATAAACAAAATAGCAAATAGTCAAAATAAAAATATATGATCAAATATCCTCTCTGCCAACTCACCATTCAAATTGTAAGCCACGTAGATTAAGGATTAGATGGTTTTATTTGTTACCTTATGCTCTTAAGTTCGTAACGTTTTTTTTTATAACTAAGTTCGTAACGTTTATATCTGCTAGTCTGTGTTATAACTGAACTATCTCTCCTTTAGTTACAGAAATTATGGACCTGATTGATAAAGGATGTAGCTTTAACTTCTTTTTTTGCTGTAGAATTAATGCTGTAGAATTTTTGTTGTAGCTGTAGATTTTATTGCTGTAGATTTTTGGCTGTAAAATTTGAGCAGTAGCTTTTTTCTTTTAAAGCATGATAGGTATAAATTGGCTGTAGATTAATATTATTTACATATACTAAACAACATATTAATAGATACAATTTTTTTTTAATAACTGTAGTTTTATTGAATAAATAAAAAATATTAGTCCTAAAAAATTCATAAAGTAGATTGGTCATGTTTAAAATTTTTTGGTATAACAATAAATCACTAATTTCGTTTACCTACGAATATTCCGTAAATCTATTGTGATTTTGAAATTGATTTAATTGGTACATAATTTGCCTGTATGGCCATAAACTAGCTAATTTTAAAACCGGTAATATTCAAAATATACGATAAAAAAATACTTTGTACTAATAAATCTCCATTTACTAGGAGAAACAATCTAATATACAAATAAACTAGTTCATAATCAAATTAGTATATATGACAGAAAACTGGTTCATTAATCAGTTTATAAGTTAAATTAATAATATAAAAGAGAGGAATAGAAGCCTACGGACCGTTTTGCTTCTTTTATTAAAAGTTAAATAAAATATTTTTTTTCTTTCGGAAAGCACACAAAACTGAGCTCTATAAATTTAACTTTCTACAGCACTTACACAGACGTTAGTTTATAAAATTGCTGTGAAGATAAAAAATAAAACAAAGCTCGATTGCTCTAGGTTTACTGCTGTAGACATAAATACTGCTGCACATAGCTCCTACAGATATCACCAATCACCCTCTATGTAAATAGTTCCTATTTGGTTTCCTTTAAGTCCATGTCCAACTCTACATTGTCTGATTAGTACGATATTATCCACTTTGGGCCCGAAGGCAAAGTCTGCATGAATTTGGTTTTAGGCTCCTTCCCAAAAGGTCTCGTACTAATTAGAGTTGAACATCTCTTTATATCCTAGATATTATTTGTCTAAACTTCAAATGTGGGACTTTGTTTGCATTCACAACAAACCTCCTCTCAAACCAAGTACCAAATGAACCTTTGGTTTCCAATCTCTAGAGAAACTCGGTACACATTTGTACCGCCGTAATCACCAACGAGACTCTTCACCTAACCTTGTTACACCATTAGGATTTATCCACCTAATCCTTTCTGCACCATTAGGACATTCACCCCCTAATCCCTGCAGAACCATTAGGAATATCCACCTAATCTTTGTAGCATCTTTAGGGAGAGACTTTCGATACATGTCTCTGGAACCACTTAATCGCGAAGTCACCTTGAGGATTCTCCTCCCACAACCGAAGCTTCCAGGATCTTTTGACAGTCTCTGCTATGGACCTCTCATTCCCATCGAAGATGACCCCTACTTCGAACTTGAATGGTATTTTGTTCTTCTTGCAGATGTTCGTCAACCTGGCTCTGTATCCAATTATTGGGCTTCCTTTAAGCCCATTTCCAACTCTACATTGTCCGATTAGTACGATATTGTCCACTTTGGGCCGAAGGCAAAGCCCGCATGGATTTGGTTTTGGGCTCCTTCTCAAAAGGCCTCGTACTAATCAGAGTTGGACATCTCTTTATATCCTAGACATTATTTGTTTAAACTTCCAATATGGGACTTTATTTGCATTCACAACAGTTCCTAAACATTTAACAACAATAAATACCATTTTGCATTGGTTTACAAGTGACAAAATACATACATATTCCATATTTCATTGTTTTTGCTCATACATCACCATGTGCTGATACTCTGTATAACAATACAATGAACATTTCCCAGTAACACACAAGAGAAAATCCACCAAAGCTAAAGCACGAGATAGATATGGAGACTGTAGTGGTGATTGTGGGAGCTGGACCAGCTGGTTTAGCAACATCGGTTTGTCTAAATCGACACTCAATCCCAAACGTGATCCTCGAGAAAGAAGACATCTATCCATCACTATGGAAGAAACGAGCCTGCGACCATCTCAAACTTCACGTAGCCAAAAACTTTTGTCAGCTACCTTTCATGCCGCATGGTCCCGACCTTCCAACCTTCATGTCCAAAGAGCTTTTCATCGACTACCTTGACGCTTATGTAACCCGTTTCGACATAAACCCTAGATACAACCAAACTGTAAAGTGTTCAACGTTGGATGTGTCCAACAACAAGCCAAACACAATGACCGAAGAAATCGAGGTGTACTGGTCGAATTTTGTTGTGGTTGCGACCGGAGAGAAAGGAGATCAGTACATTCCGGTGGTGGAATGGATTAGTACTTTTGTAACATCCCAAGTTGTGATATATAGAAAGGCTTAAGAGGATTAATTTGGATACCTATGTTACCAAATTTGACTTACCTTTTCCGTCCCACATTCGTTTAGAACTCCAGAGTTAAGCATGCTTAGGCTGGAGTAGTGAAAGGATGTGTGATCTATCTGGAAATGATTCGCGATACCGTAGGATGTGGTGATTGCAGGGTCAGTAAACAATGGTTTCCAGCCTTGAAAAAATTTACGGAATGACCGTAAGATGGGATGGGACCCACGGGCCAAGTGAGCGAGCGTGGGTGGCCCATTAGTCGTGGGCGGTCGGGGCGTTATAAGTGGTATCAGAGCTGGTTAGCCATCTCGGTTCTGACCCGAGAGACGTCTTGAGACTTGTCGTGGGGCACAACGAGGGCGTTGCGTTCTTTGAAAGCAAGTGAATTGTAACATCCCGAGTTGTGATAAATAGAAAAGCTTAAGAGGATTGATTTGGCTACCTATGTCACCAAAGTTGACTAACCTTTTCCGTCACACATCCGTTTAGAATTCCAGAGTTAAGCGTGATTATGCTGGAGTAGTGAAAGGATGTGTGACCTATCAGGAAGTGATTCGCGATACCGTGTAAGTGAGGCCAAAGCACGGAAAAAGATCATGTGGTGATTGCAGGGTCAATAAACAACAGAGGCGGATCTATATAGGGTGATGGAGTGTCAGCTGACACCCCTTAAATCTCTATAAATAGTTTTTGTTCACATATTGTTACAATGTCAATGGCTTTGTTGGTTAAGTTACACACTTGACACCCCATAACCTTGGATCAAATCTCAGTGTTGACACCTTTTGTTTATTTTTTTTTCTTTTAAATACCTAGTTTGATACCGGTAAAACTTATTCATGGATTTACCATTGGTAAACAATAATTTCGAGCCTTGGAAAATTTACGGATAGATTGTTGGAATGGGATGAGACCCACGGGCCAAATGAGCAGAAGTGAATGGCTCTGTAGACGGTCGGAGCATTATAACTTTCCCCGTTAAAATTGTGCATTCTAGAATGCACAAGTCGGGACGTGAATTTAGCGGTAAAAACGTTCTTGTAGTAGGAGGTGGAAATTCAGGTATGGAGATTTTCTATGATCTTAATAACTACGATGCTAATACAGCCGTTCTCATTAGAACTCCGGTACGTATTAATTCATTAACGTTGCTTTTGTCTTTTAATTATGTTTAATATATATAATTTTTTAGAAAGAAATAAAAACATGAAAAATATAATTTTTTTAAATAAAAGAAAACGACCACATCAAGTTGGTGAAAAAGTTTAATGATCTATAATTTTATTTAGATTTAGTACACAAAAATACAAAAATAATTTGTAAGAAAATAAAATTTTATCAATTTTGGCATTGTGCATAACAGACCTCTGGAGAAGCTTTTGGAGAAGTTTTCTAATGAAGTCTGAAATCCAATATTGTCCTTAGATATGGAAAACTTATATATCCAAAAACGCTAAAATGTCTTCAAAATAAAAAAACTTCAGAAATAAAATTTGTTATGCTTAAATAATAAATAAAGAATCATATTAGGTTAAATCTATATTTTCCGAATCTAACATATACTAATACAAAAATACATATTTAAAATTTATAGATCTTATTTTAAAAGAGTGGGAGATGAAAACTATGAAATGAAAAACCTGCAAAAACAAGATAAAGTATTGAATGCGATAAAATATCAAAAATTGATATAAAGTTTTATATCTTCAAGTTTAAAAAGATTATATAGAGGTTGGAGTTTTTAGAGTGGGAAACAATATATTTTTGTTGCAGCAATTTGTGAGGAAGAGAAAGAATGTGTAATTTTTTTTATATAAAGAGACATTAATTGCAATTATGTTAAAATATTTTTTGGTTCGTAAGATTTCTTGGAAAGTCTTCTAACATCAAATGCACTAGAAGAGTTCCCAGGAAATCTTCTAAAAACTAAATTTACTATTCATTAAGTAAGAATTCCAAATAAATCTTATTTACCCTAAATCAAATAATTAACTAAATAGCAACAAACGATTCATTAAACATAAAATCGTCTTATAAAGTGTTTCATATATATAAAACTAAATACATCTATATCAAATTTATTTTTTAAAAATATTTTTAATATTATAAAATCAAACCCCAAATATTCAAACAATATTATAACATATGTTACTAAACCCTATAACAAAGACAATAAGGACTTACAACCTATATTTACTCATCTATGTTGAAAAAATTAGTTTTGGTAAATATAAATTTACATCATTTAATTTTTTAATAGTTACACGATTAAAATTTATTTTTGAACAAAATATGTTTTTATAAATTTTATTAATTATTTTAAGATCCAATATATGTGAAGACTTCACTACCTGATAAGACTTTGCATGGTTATAATCGTAAAAGCGATTGGTCATTATCTTATCATAAAGATATGGTTGTAATTTCACTATTCTTTTAGATAATTTTTTCATTTTTATTTAATTTAGGATATATCTTTTCATTTAAAATCAAGTTTTACATCATTTTTGACAATCCTCTTTAACGTATGTATTACTAAATATTGGTTAAATGAGTATGTCCACGTAAAAATCACTATTAGTCTTAATGAATAGTTAGATATATATATATATATACATATATATATATATATGTATATATATAATGGGGAAATATTAAAAACAATCTAAGAGAAAATATTCATTGATTTTAATAATTATCATTATCATAAATTAGTTTATATTTTGTTATCCAGAAAATATTTTAATCATAAAAATTTTAGATTAAGAAAAATCATATATATATATATATATTGTTTCCAAGTTTATTATACACAACACAACTAAAAGTATATGAAAAATTATTGTGTAAAAAGTATGATATTTAATTTACTATTAAATATTTTAAACATATAGGTACTTTTAAATTTTTTTACACAATAAAAAAAATTATAATGAAAAATATGTCATACATAAAGAATTTGATGTTTAATTTTAATATTAAATATTTTGAAACTAAAATAATAAATTATTCTCATAGTTTTTCAATTGATTATATATCTAATTATAAATATTTATAAAATTTGTCCACATGTACAAAACAAAACACCAATTTATTCATTATTTGCACCAAGTCAAGTCTTCTGAGTTTTCGTTGTTCGAACTGAAGTCAAGTCTTCTAAGTTTTTTTTGGGAGAATTAGAAGATTGGGAAACTTTTAAGTTTGGGCAAGCACAAGTTTTAATTAGGTTGTTGGGCAACCTAGTAGGAGAGAGAAGAAAAACTGGACAATTTTAACCTTTTTGCCCAACAATCTTGAGCTTTAAATCGTGGGACCAGGCTGTCTTTTGCCCACAAAAACTTGCCTCAGGATGACCGACACACGCATCCTGGATGTGCGTGTAATAGACACATTGAACATTATATTATTTTAATTTCAGAAGGAAACATGCTTTTGGGCTTCGTTTTTGGGCTATTTGACACCAATACTTGAAGGCCTTATATGTTCAGATTTTTTCCGGGAAACAACGGCTCCAAGGTGGAGGAATGGCCATTAATGACTGGTGGCTTTGGAAAACATGTGTTTTACTTTAATTTATTAATTAAAAACAGGGCAAAAACTAATTATTTAATACACAAACGTACGAATCCTATCTCTTTGCATGTCTCCTTGTTGAGGAGTAAAATCAGCTACCGAACAAGGGAACTTGAGTTAACGATTTTGGAGAACTACACAGCGAATTTTACAGACAGAGGCATGAGCTACATCCGATATGATGAGAGAGGAAAGGGTATGGCGGATGGTTGGTCTGTTGTATCTATCATCGAAGGTAAATCACATATAAGCCGTACACCCTTGCATTTATGACATCATAGTTATGGCTGAAATCATTTATTACAAATTTGATTTCGGAATTCAGGTGTTTGTTTGTACGAAACTATATTTATTGCTTATGATTAGCACATTGAATTCGAAAAAAATATAAATTCAATTTTTGTAGGTGTTCACGATTCATACATCGTTGTAATCTCTGGACGGTGGATTATGTACGACACTGGTGACTGGGATTTTAAACTTGATAGCGACCGTATGGGGAGGGCTGTCTATGCGAAGTTGATAACTTCTGTTGAAGACTTGAAGCAGGCCATTATTGAGTCATATGGTCTAGTTGGAATGTCTGTTGTCGCCGAGATGTCATATTGGCTTGGTGAACACGGATCTTGTGCTATTGGTGAAAGAGAAGCTCCTGTTCAAATTTCCAACGACAAGGATTTCGAGTTCTTTACCTCGACACGTAAGGTGGACAAATACATCAACGTATTTGTCACATTCAAAGAGGAAATAGATGGGAAAATGAATTTTCTGAGGCCAATGGGGAATCTCTTGAAGTCCAAAGAAGTTGCCAGCAGCAACAATATGCAAGTTGGGAGTACGTCTGCTGATGTGCACACCCGGAATGAAGTTAATGACGGTGAGACTGATTTGACCGAAGATGAAATAATTCTTATGCGAGTTGCGGAAATTGAAGCAGTTTATGCCGCAAATGGTTTAGGGATGCGTGAAGTGGATGGAACTGCATGTGAAGTTCAGAATAAAGTGGACAGGACTGAAGATTCTGCGTTAGAGGAAGCCGAGGATGACGACGATGAGGATTATGATTTCAATTTATGGCATGATTTTGTTGGACGAAATTGCGAATGGGACGATGATAAGGATGAGGATGGAGGGGTAGGTGGTGGTGCTCGAACGAACGTAACATATGGAGGTGTACGTGGTGAGGTGGCGACTAAAGCGAGGAGTGGACGAACTAATCCTTCTTCAAACAAAGGCAGTGGTTCATCCACAAACAAACAGCGTACCGCAAACCCACCATCAACTTTTGAAGATTACGTAGATGAGGGTAGATTTTACATAGGATCATCTAGGTATTCGATGGAAAATACTGAAGAAGAAAGTAACAATTCAGGTGTCAAGTCAAGTGATCAAGTGTCCGAGACTAAGAATCATTCAGATCAAGAAGAGGACCCAAGTGTGGACAGCAGCTCCCAAATTTTGGTTCTCGTGACTCCTCCAAAGCCGTTTAACATGCATACTCGGGAAGTTGACGACAGTGATGATTTCGTTGGGCAGGTCCCTCAGTGTGTTTCGTCAAGGCCGGCACATGATACATCTGATGGAGAAGACGAGGAAGACGATTTTGAGGATCCGGTATCTAAGTGTGTTTCGGTTGGTCAGACACATGAAACTCCGGATGGAGAAGACGAGGATGACGACTTTGTCGAACCGGTACCTCAGTGTGTTCCGGGTGGTCAGACAGATGAAACCCTGGTTGGAGAAGACGAGGATGACGACTTTATCGAACCGGTAAGTCAGTCTCGAAACCGTGAGGAAGACGCAAGAAGACGTCATGAAAAGGATAAGGCTGATGACGAATCACTCATGAAATCCGTTAGAGCCGTTGAGCTATATGGATTTGAGGATGTAGAACCTTCGTCTAACAACGAAGCAGTTAACGATTATACTGTTGATGATATTGACTTCAGTCTAGCAGATGCTGATATATACGCTGGGAAGCTATTCAGTAACAAGCAAGAATTCAAGATCAGTTTGCACATTTATGCGTTAAAGCAGGTGTTCAGGTTCAAGTTCCATAAACATGCGTTTAACTACGTGTCAGCGAAATGCATTGATAAAAACTGCAAATTTTATGTTATGGCTAAGCAACTGGGGGAATCTTCGACATATCAGGTGAGGAAGGCGCAACTGAAGTATGTCTGCACTTCTGATGTTAAAGCGCAGTATAAGAAACATGCGACGTCGAAAGTAATAGCTGTACTAATGAGATCGAAGTATGAAAGGCTCCAAGCTGGACCGCGCGCATCTGAATTACCAGAGATGCTCCGGACTGAGTTCTTATTTACGGCCACATATTGGAAATGTTGGAAAGCCAAAGAGTTAGCAACTGTTGCTGCACAAGGAACAGAAGAGAGCTCTTACAAGCTCCTGCCAAAATATTTTTATGTTCTAAAGTATGCAAATCCTGGGTCCATTACTGATATCAAAACTGAAAAAGATATTAAGGGAAAGACAAGGTTTAAGTACGCGTTCATGGCGCTGAAAGCTTGCATTGACGGGTGGAAGCATCTACGGAAGGTTCTTGTGGTGGATGGTACTCATATGTTTGGGAAGTACAAAGGGTGTTTACTAACTGCAAGTGGGCAAGATGCCAATTTTCAGGTATTCCCCATAGCGTTTGGTGTTGTAGACAATGAATCAAATGAGTCTTGGAGTTGGTTTTTTGAGAAGCTGACACAGATCGTAGAAGATGGCTCCGATTTATCTATTGTATCTGATAGAGCACCTCAAATTTGTGTTTCTAAAGATCTGTGGTATCCTCTTTCACACCATGGGTGCTGCCTCGTACACCTACAGAGAAACGTCGATGCAAAATTCAAGAAAAGGAATCAAAAGCAAATGGTTGGCAGGACAGCTGAGGTATTCAAGGTATCCCACTTTAAGAGCCTTTACGCGGAGATCAAACTTACAGATAAGCGTTGTTGGGATTATCTTGAGAAGATCGATCCTAGACATTGGACAAGGTCACACTTTGAGGGCGAGCGGTACAATCTAATGAGCTCGAATATAGCTGAGTCTCTCAACAAAGCACTAGTTCCTACGCGCGATTCCCCGATAATGGTGCTATTTGAGTTAATCAGACGCATGATTAGTCGTTGGTTTGTGAGTAGACAGCGAAAGATATCGAGAATGAGTGGTGAGATCCCCCCGGCTGTTGACGAGTTGATGGAGAACAATCTAGAAGACGCAAGAGCGTACGCTGTGATGCCTCTGTCTGCTTTTGAATTTGAGGTAACTCTAAAAACAACTGGCTTCGGGAGTTCTGTTAATCTGGAAACCAGGTCTTTCACATGTCTTGAATTCCAGAAAGTTGGAATACCATGTCGACATGCCATTGCTGCGGCTATGTTTCGGGACTTGCATCACTCAGAGTTTGTTGCAGACTTCTATCTAAAAAAGACATGGAATGAAACAACAAAGGGTGTTACACTCCCGGTTCCAGATCCGCAAGATGTTTTCATACCTCCGGAGGTTAGTGACCTTGTCATGTTACCACCAAAGACGAAGAGACCACCAGGACGTCCACCGACCAAGCGTAAACGTTCTGCAGGAGAAATACCGGTACGACCTAATCTCATGTAAGTGTAGTCATGGAGTTTTTCTGAATAAAGTGTGTTATGTTTTTTACAGGAGGGGCCGAAGAAGAAGAAACAAAACACATGTAGTCGATGTCATACCTCAGGTCACAACAAAAAGTCTTGTAAAGAACCGCTACCATGATGGGTTATGGATGGTGGAAATTATATGTATTGTTGACAATGGAGTTCTTGTTTTTTTGGAAATTTGGCTGTTTAGGTGTTTCCTAATAACACATCTATAATGTTATTTTGCGAACTGATGAGATATGGATTACGCAGTGCTTCTTCTTGAATTTATTAAATATGTATGATTTTATTGTCATTCCTTAATATGGTGTTCATGTTTATAACTTGAGGTGTACAAAGTCACAACATCGTATACCTAACATGATTTGATGTAACTTGTTTATAACTTTAGGTGTACGATTTCTGTGTATCCAATCTAACCGTTAGAAATATATTTAAATACAATGTAGCCGTTAGAAAGACATTTAAATACGATTTCTGTGTATTCCTCTCAAAACAGCAAAACTCAATTTGGCCGTTGTTCAATAATATAGCCGTTGGAGCTACTTACCGTTAGAAATTCTTTTGAAATAAAATATAGCCGTTACTATCTTACCCTATTTAAGTAGAATTCACAACACTCAACAATCTCTCTTCACAACACTCACCAGTACAACAAAATGACGGATCCTTACTATAAAGAGATGAAGCATCAGAAAAGGGAGTATGACTGGGTCAGCAATTGTGTCTATGCCAATTACAAAATTCCAACGAAGTATATGCGGTGGAGCTATCACCGTGGAAATTGATGAGAAAGGAAGAAACTATTACGTATGCAAAGATTTTAAGGTAATATTGGAGTTCAAAATAGGAAAATTTGTCTCCATTGTTAACGGAAATGGTTTCTTTTAAGCCAACAAATCTTATATATTTTCTTGTAGAACGATGGTTTGCACATCCGACATGACTGCCTTGCCGCCCTTGAGGAAGAGCTGGATTGCTTGAGAAGTCAGTATGCTGAGGAGGTGTCGCTCCGCCGTGAGCTGCAATTTGAACTTGCGCAAATGCGTGAGGAGATCAAAGAGCTTAAGCAATTAATTATGCTTTAATCTTAGAGCATCATCAACCCTAAATTGCTTAAGTTGGGGTGCTTAAAAAAAAATCTAAGGTAGTACTTCTTCTTCCTCTTCTACAGTACAAGCAATATTGGTTTGAAGTGCTTAATTAAGCACTTATGCTTCTTCTTCCTCTTCTCTTTCTTCTTTTTTATAAATAAAAAATAGCTAAGCACCCCCTAAGCACCTTGGGTTGATGATGCTCTTAAGTAATTTTATGTTAAGTAGTGTTATGTAATTTTATGTTAAGTAGTCTTCTATTATGTAGTCTTCTATTATGTAATTTTATGTTGTGTGTTTACATTATCTTTTCTATTTTCGGATTTAGTTATTGTGATTTCGTTATTGTGATGTAGTCTTCTATTATGTAATTATATGTTATGTTATCTCTTCATGGGCCTATCCGTTTCCAATAAAAGGTGTACATAGTAATCTGTACACCAGAGTGGATAATATTGTGTATACAATTTTATACAATTTTATACAGTTGATGTATAGATTTTAGGCTAAATTTTTGGGTATAGGGTTTGATGTTAGGGTTTAGGGTTTTAGGGTTAGATGCGAACATTTACTTCTGTACTATTGTTGTTTGCATTAACTGTTACAGTGAGGGTGTTAGGTTAAAAATGTTTGTTGGAACATTTACTTCTGCAATTAACACCTTCTTACCTTTTTTACTAATATCTTCTATATTAGGTGGAATTATATAAGAAACTATCAACTAAACTCAATAGCCACTCTCAAAAATAGACGTTAAACATAAATTCATAACATATTAAACATAAAAATACATAAATTCATAACATATTAAACATAAAAAAAGTAGATTAATTAAACATTAATAAAGTAGACGTTAAACATTAAAATAGCGGGTGGGAGGGTTAAGCGTCCGAGCCGGAGTCGGAGCCGGTGTCTAGATCGTCGTCGGATTCCGATTCCTCATCTGGGTACTCGTACATCCTGAACTCCCCAGATGAAAGCGTATCGTCACTCATGTCTCTTTCATCCTCGTCCTCCTCCTTTTCCTCCTCTTCCTCATCTTCACGGCTGTACCGAGGGCGTTTGCCAGCGCGGTTGTCATCGCTGTCATCTTCCTCCTCCTCCTCCTCACGGCTGTTCCCAGGGCGTTTGATAGGGCTTCTGGGAGGTGTTTTGTCCATCTCGAGAATCTCTTCGACTTCCATTGCCTCTTCAAAAAGGGCTTCAAGTGTTGGAAATTCTGGTGTTTCCAAACCTTCTCTGATCTCTTCATTCAATCCGGCCTTGGCAATACTGATCAAGTACTGCTCGTCGTTTTTTGCCGAACGAACTCATGCGAGTAGAAAAAGTCTTCGTACTCCGCCACGGTCATTGTCCCCTGCTTGATATTTGCGGCCATCTTTCACAACGGTTAAAGAAGAATATGGAAAGAGGAAAGGCTAAAATTGATTTAATGTTTTTTTAACAGTGAAGAACAGTGATATATATATGAGGTAATTTTCTTGGAAACAGATGTTTGCGTTTAATTAAAGTTGCTTCTCACCGTACACCAAACAAGAGAGAGAGGGCCGAATACATTTAAGGAAATTTAAGTTGAGACGGTAACTTTAGTCATCATTACTTAACAAGATGATAAAGATCACGTCTTTTCTTTGTCAGTTTGAAGTCAATGGCAAAATTAAGATGAAAATTGTGATAAAGTAATAAGTGCGTGCCCAATGTTAAAGGCCCATCACAACTACTGGCCCATTTTCACTTAATTATTAATATATTAATAACACACGTAGGTGTACAAGTTGAGTTGTACACCGGCGCCAAATGCCAACCGTCACTTCTGAACAGTTACCACACTACGCTGGCAGTTTTCAACAGTTACAAAATGACCGTATAAAAGTATCATTTAACACAAAACAAAAACGGATAAATCATTTCAATACATCCAAAATAAAGCAAGGTGATTCTTCTGTTAGGGAATAAAATTCATCGTTTCTGACAGCGGGTCTTCTTGACAATCATGACCAAAGAATGTTGGTGAACATGTATCGAGATGGCTTAAAGGAGGACATACGGGTTGCGCTCGGATCAACGGAGTTCTCGACCATCGACGACATAATGCAGGCAGCATTAGACATAGAAGAAGGTGGTAGGTCGTCTTCATCAGATTCAGAAAAACGACCGAAGAAGAAGCCTCGAACTGAGATGCAACCGGAAGATGGGCACTCGGGCGAAGAGCGTTATGGTGATAAAGATACATCCAAAATGAAGCAAGGTGAGTCTTCTGTTAGAGAATACAATGCATCGTTTGCGGCTGCGGGTCTTACAAACAATCCTGACCAAGGAATGTTGGTGAAAATGTATCGAGATGGCTTAAAGGAGGACATACGGGTTGCGCTCGGATCAACGGAGTTCTCGACCATCGAGGACATAATGGAGGCAGCAATAGAGATAGAAGAAGGTCCTAGGTCGTCTTCATCAGATTCTTCGAATGAATCTGATGAATCAGAAAAACGCCAGAAGAAGAAGCCTCAAACTGAGTTTGAACCGGAAGATGAGCAACCGGACGAAGATCCTTATGGTCATAAAGATGAGACTGACGATGGCGAGGGGTCTACTCCAAATACGCGTAATGAGTCTGAGTCGGAGTCAGACAGTGCTGTAGATCTTAGAGACTATCAGGAATATCTCCAGAATCACCACTTATCGTGTTCTGAGTCCAGTGAAGAATCCGACTAACATTGTGTGAAATTTTATACAACTCTCTTCTTATTTGACTACAATTTTCTATTTTCTACAACTCTCCTCTTGTTTGACTACAACTCTTTTCTTGTTTAACATTGTGTGACATTTTCTACAATTCTCTACAGTTTGACTACTATGTTCTACAATTCTCTTCATGTTTGACTACTATTTTCTACAATTGGTATTTAGGGTTTAGGGTTTACGGTTTACGGTTTACGGTTTAGGGTTTAGGGTTTAGGGTCAATGAATCGAGACCAAAGTCTAAGATATGTCGATAAATGTGCTATAGGCTCATGAAAATGACTGACATTGTGTGACATTTTCGTACAATTTGACTACAATTTTCTATTTTCCACAATTCTCTTCTTGTTTGACTACAATTTTCTACAGTTCTCTACAGTTTGACTACTATTTTCTACAATTCTCTTCATGTTTGACTACTATTTTCTACAATTGGTAATTAGTCTTTAGGGTTTAGGGTTTACGGTTTAGGGTTTACTGTTTACGGTTTAGGGTTTAGGGTTTAATGTTTACGGTTTAGGGTTTAGGGTTTAGGGTTTAGGGTTTAGGGTTTAGGGTTTAGGGTTTAGGGTTTAGGGTTAATGAATCGAGACCAAAGTCTAAGATATGTCGATAAATGTGCTATAACGCTCATGAAAACGACTGAAATTGTGTGATATTTTCGTACAATTTGACTACAATTTTATATTTTCTACAATTCTCTAACATAAATAAATTGTTACTTTTTCGAAATTGGACTCAGTAAAACAACGGCTACTTATTCAAAATCTAAAATCCTTAACATGATTCTTTTATTGAAGTGGGTACATAACAGAAGAAAACAACCAACACAATATCTTTGATCTTTGATCTCTTTGACTAATTATCAGCGACCCCCCAGAATTAGTTTCTTAAGCTCTTTGATCTCCGTAGACATCACCGCAAGCTCATATTGCAGCTTGCATCGGAGTGAGACCTCTTCACGATATTGCTTTTTTCACTCATCCAACTCTTCCTCGATTGCAGAAAAGCACCCATGTCGGATGTGCAAACCATCGTCCTACAGCACATTAATTTGACAAGTTAGTTTAATGAACTAAATTCGTGAAATATATTAGGAGAACCTCGGATGTAACCTCAAAAACTTTGCAGGCGTAGTAGTGTCTTCCTCTCTCGTCAGTTTCCACCGTGATAGGTCCAACACAAGCACACTTTTTGGGTATGCAGTAGTGGGCATATGCGACGCATTCAAGCCTGTCATAGTCTCTTTTGTGTTGCTTCATATCCGCATAATGAGGATCAGTCATTTCTCGAAGGCAAGCTGTTGTCAAAGAGTTTTGTGACGATTTTGGAAGAAAGACTCGGAAGTGGTGCAGATAGACTACGACTGAGCCATTCCATCTTAAATAGGCAACAAAACGTAACGGCTATATTCATTTTGAAAGCTCTTCCAACGGCTCTAATCAATTCGAAATCACTTTCCAACGGCTATATTCATAGTAAAACATTTAGTGGCTAACGGTGTAGTAATTTAGTTAACTCTCATATTTACTATACGAATATAATAAGTGGTGTTCAAAGATAATAAATGGTGTTCAAAGATAATAAATGGTGTTCAAGGGTAATAACTGGTGTTCAACGATAATAAGTGGTTTATCTCATATTGGGCTTTGAGCTGTTTATCTCATAATGGGTCCCGAATACCGAATGAAAATGGCCCAAATTTGTTATATATCATAATGGGCCAGCCTGATGTGTGAAAGTAATTATGGGCCAGCCTTATTGTAAACGCATATGTATTTAGTCATCTCTCTCTCCTAAGGTGTACGAAAGTCATTATTATTCCTCCTCAGTTACGTAAGATTCAACATGTTTTTTGAAAACATAAGCTTTCTGACACGGAGAAGACATTAGCTTTATCATGCTGTAAGACATTAGCTCTATCATGCTCTAAAGACATTAGCTTTATCATCTCTCTCTTTGTTGGTGTACATCACTGACGTACACCTTTTGTAACGCCACACGCAACATCTGTAACAATGTAATTATTCATTACTGTGCATCGTTTTAGTGATATATATACATCATTTATTGCCCTGTTATCATTTATCTAATGCTCTAATAATACTTTTAATGCATGGATTTAAAGTCATCATGCACAATACCCATTGATGTGTAAAGCCATCACTATACCCCATCGGTTACGTAAGCTTCATAATGTAGTTTGAAATTACTACCTTCTGACACGGAGAAGACATCATCTTAATCCATATTTATACTAATTAATGTATGAACTTAAGGTATTCTCATCTCTCTCTTCGTTGGTGTACGAACACGCGTACACTTATGGAATTTATACGAAACAAATTTTCCTACTTTATTTCGCATGGCCTGTAACGAGATGTTTCAACCGAGGAGTCCCCATGCCACGCCGCGTCTGTTACCAAATAATTAATGATAATTAATTATCTGGTAATATATATACTACTCTTCAGCTCTGTTATCATTTAATATCTTTCTCCTTCACTTCTCTGCAAACCTCTTATCCTTTCTTTTGCTTCCCAATTTCCAATATGGTGAACGAAATCAGGCAGCGAAACAGGTCTGTTAAAAAATACGAGCGCTACTTTTACGGTCTGCCTATTGTCCGCCAACGTAGCGAGCAGGAGTTGATCGAGATGGCCAAGGACGGGTTAAAGGAAGAGATCCGAGAAGGACTGGAAACTGAGGAGTTTCCCACACTCGAAGCTCTGTTCGAAGAGGCGGAGGAAGTCGAGGAGATGTTAAAGGAAACACCTCCATCCAGCCCTCGCAAACGCCGCCGCAGAAGCAACGATCACCACCCTAGCAAACGTGCTCGCAAGGCGGATGAGGAAGGTGACCCGGAGGATGAGGGATATGACTACGTGCCTCGACCCAATCCACACGAATCTGCCTCCGACGAGGATGTGAACTCCTCCGACGAGGATGTGACATCCTCCGACGAGGATGTGAACTCCTTCGACAAGTATGTGAACTCCACCTCCGACTCCGACGCTTAAATCTATTTTATATGTTTAAAATTTTATAAATTATGTTTATGTAATATTTTAATATTTATCTGGATTTTTATATTTGGTGGATTTAATTTTTATTTTAATATTTATGTGCATTTAAATATTTATATTTAAGTTTACCTACGGTGTACGAAAACCGAATGCAAATGGGCCCCGAATACCGAATCAAAATGGACCCCGAATACCTAATGAAAATGGACTTAATATGAGTAATTTTAATGTTAAATATTATATTCATTGAAGCTTTAATATTTTTATATAATCTAGACGTTTAGACAAAAATGTTTAATATTTATATTACGAATACATAAAGTGTACAACTACAAAATGTGTACGACTACATAAGGTGTACGACTAGATAAGGTTTACGAATACCTAAGGTCTACGAATACCTTAGGTCTATGAATACCTAAGTTCTACGAATACCTGAAGTTCTTCGAATACATAAGGTATTCGAGAACATAACGTATACGAATACCGAATGAAATTGGGCTTTTTATTTGTTATATCTCATAATGGGCCCGAACACCCAACACCGAATACCGAATGAAATTGGGCTTTATTTGTTATATCTCATAATGGGCCCGAACACCCATTACCGAATACCGAATGAATGGTTAAACAAAGATAACATCCGAATACCGAATGAATGAAATTGGGCTTTAGTTGTTATTTGTTATATCTCATAGTGGGCCCGAACACCCATCCGATTAAATGGGCAATCGTATCCACTTCATTCATAGAAAATGGATCATCTTATAAAAATGGTTAAACAAAGATAACATAGAGGAAAAACAGAGATGCACCATATATGTTCATGTATGGCGCTCCAAATGAGCAGATTCATCTCCAGGTCTGTCACAAGTCTCACATAAGAAACAGGTCTCAACAAAAGATATAAGAAAGACTAAGTTTAACCATCGTTTTGAACTTTTGCATTCCCAATAAATTCTTCATAGGCATCCATCGCGTATTTCTGACGGAATATGTCCACCTTATTGTCATCGATCTGCCCCATATCCTCATAGGAGTATCCTGCTACATGCATTTCCAAAAATTTAACCGCGCATGGCCCACAGTCGCCAGACCTTTCCTTGAAGTAAATATTGTCTGGACGCACCCATGAAAATGCTTGGTCTTCTTCAGGATGACTACTATCGGAAGGAGGCGAAAACGCAGCTAAGACGTGAGGCAATGCGCGTAGAAGATAAGCCATGTGCTTGTTCACCTCATTATCGGACTCATTATGGGGAATGTTGCAGTCCAAAATCTCCACTTCTCTGGATGTCAAGTTGATTACAAGACCAACCCAATGATCTATTCCCCACATCATTGGGGTGTACACCCTGTCCACATCAACCAACAACACCTTCTTGTCATTCCGACGCAGTGTTTTTCCGGTCAAACAGAAACTCACAAGCCCTCCCCACTTGAATCCCAATTTATCAGAGGCCTTCTCGAACTCTGCGAACTTTGATATGATGCCCGCGATATTGAAGTAGTCTACAAATCTGCACCTCCCTCTCAGATAATTGCCTCCATGTCGCCTTACTAGCATACTAATTAGCACAGACATGTGCTGAAGAATATGTACAAACCATTACAACATTAAATCGGTGGAAATCCGTCTTGTAACTTGAATAAAACGGATTAAGTTCAGATGTTTTGAATACCTCGGTAGTGACCCAATTTGTTGGCCTCGCCAACGACAGGAAGAACTGATTTGAGACATGTATACCAATAACAATTTCAAATTCCCTGCAATTTGAAAACAAAAAAAAAAGTCAATACTAGACATGATATTTAGACATTTACACAGTATATCAAAACAACTTACTGTTCCGGATTCTCGCGGAGAATTTTTTTAAACTCTTTAAACTGCGCTTTCTCCAACTCTGCTAAGGGCGTATATTTGGGTTTCTTGCAGCTTTGGAAAAGAGTTTCAATCTCTTGTCTGGGGTGTACACTCCTCCAATCTTTATTGAACGTCTCGGAATACGCTTCGTCTGGAAGTCATCTTTTTTGGTAGAGCTTATTGGAATACATTTTCCTTGTATCCCTGTTTTTTTGGATGACCTAGTCAGATATCGACTCCGCTTTGTCATCCCAACGTCTGGTGTGCGAGATTCAGTCATCGGATCATCCTCTGGCGGTGTCTTGTAATCTTCAGAATTTGTCGGTGACGCTTTACCAGCTTGTTCCTCGGTAACATCCTGCAATGTCATGATTTCAACAAGTTCAAACGCACGGAAGGACATATGCTATAAAAACATTACAATCGCACCTTCGAAAGGACATAAGATTCAGGATGAGGCCAAACGGTAAGAATCCTACAACTGTTCTCCTGTGGATCTTTATAGACATTGTCACTCCATGTCCCCTTTTCAACCTCTTCTGCTAACAAATTTAGCCCTGATATTGGAGACTCAACTCCCACCTCGCCCTGACAACGTTCAGATATCGCTCATTCAAAAACTTTGAATGAGATGTAGTTTATATGTAAATCTGTACACCTAACAACTTGGGTGTATACCTGATTAAAAACCTGATCTTTAAACATGGCAAAATAAGCTGTACACATGGCAAAATAATCTGAACACCTGACTAACTAAGATGAATACCTCATAAATTCAACCTGAATACCTGACCAAACATATCAGTATACCTGACTACTTACGTTTAATTTATGAGGTGTACATGAATACTGATTTGTATACCTGACTACTTAAGCTTAACATCTCATAAATTAACTTTATAACTGAACTATTAATCTGAATACCTGACCAAACAAATCAGTATTCCTGTACACCTTATAAATTAAACTGAATACCTGAACTATTTAACTTGAATACATGACCAAACAAATCAGTATTCCTGTACACCTCATAAATTAAACTGAATACCTGAACTATTTAACCTGAATACCTAACCAAACTAATCAGTATTCTTTACACCTTACATTGTTTATCATTAAAATTGTAGGAGCAGTTTGATTACCTTTTCCCAGAAGCGATCATTTGGCGTACGACCATCACAATGATTATCATGCATTCTCATCGTCTCATCCTCGCTAAACCCATCGCCGTTGTTCTTCTTGTGTTTCTTACTATCAGACCCACATTTTTCAGCTTCATCAATACCATCACCACTGTACGGACGTCGCTTCTTTGGAACTTCCATGCCGGTAGGGTCAGCATGACTGTTGTCTCTGTTTGTTTTACCTTCTGCTGTGTTTTGCGGAACCGTGAACGAGCCTCCCCTATCATGATGCAACCAGTCAAAAAACTGGTCCCGCAATTTACCCAACAGGGTTTTCAGTTCAACTCGTATCCACTCTTTCAGTTCTTGCTCCTTATCTGTGGAGTTTCCTGGTTCAGCCTGTTTAATACCACGACGAGGTCGAATAGGACGCTGAGGCATCTGAGTCGAACATCCAGGTTCATCGGAGGCTTTCCCAAACCGCCTAGACGGCTTTAAGCACTTCTTTTTGACACCAACACCTTCACCTTCACCCTTTTCAGCTGGCTTCAGAGGTGGAAGGGATGAATCACCTCCTCTAAAGTTTGTTGCTTTGAACTCGTGCCCTTCCCGCATTCCACGAACCAAGTTATTTATCCGGGGATCGATTACTTCTTTCTCCCACTTTGGATCCCCACCTTCATCCGGGATTGAATACGTGACAATAACCTCAAACAAAGAACACAAACATTCATAACTACACAAAGTTTGAGCGTCTTAACTGCTGTTTTGCAAATAAGATAGAGAACAGAAATGCACCTCAGCCTGGTTTCCACTAGAAGTATGTCTTCAAAATTCAGAAGTGTATTTGTTGAGTCGCATCCTTCTGGTTCTTCCAAGAAAGTAGTCGTTTTATTAGGTTCAGGAATTTTCTCAAGCAATGAGGGGATAGCTTTAAAAGCAAAAAGTTGCAGCGCCAGAGGGAACCCATAACACGCTGTTGACTGCTGTTTCAAACGAAGCCGCATGACCGAAAGGGATTTATCCATTTTAGAAGGATCAGAAGGTTGAGGTGGTGTCAATTTAGATAGAGTGCTGACGAATGCCTCTCTCCCCCATGGATATTGAAGAAAATATCCAGTGTCTTCCAGCATCTCGACGTAAGCAGGCGTCAGACGAAGAAGTTTGTGACCACAAACCAGGAGACCATCTACAAGCGCAATGAGAGCTAGTGGCAACGGCTTCCACTCAGGAAGACTTGGCTGTTCAAGCATACGAAGAACATCTGCTACAGTCACGTCTTCATCTTCAGTTTGAAACAACTCTTTCCACATGCGTCCAGGTGTGGCATCGCTAGATTCTCAACCGTTTCCAACTTTTTCTCTTTCAGGCTCGCATTTCAGACCCGTGATGTCTCCGAACTCACGCAGAGAAAACCGTAGTGGCTTGTCTGCAAACAAGAACCATAGCTCATATAAGCGGATCGTAACCAGCTGACGGCTGAGGAGAGAATGTACAAGTTTCACAGAGTTCGAGCACCGCGATACAGGTAAGTGGAACAGAGCTCCAAACTGACTTCCTAGCAGACAATTCATTTCAGGGGAGCCTCTAAGCAACTTCACTAACGATCCAATGATACTCGCCTTTGAATAGATGTTCAGTCGAGGTTTTCCAGGATAGCAATTACGTGCGAACAGTCTTTCCGGGAAAGTCGCCATGTTCCCAACAAATTCCGGCTCGGTGGATGCAGCTTCGTCTTCTTCGGTTGATGCAGCTTCGTCTTGTTCGGTGGATGCAGTTTCCTGTTGGTCGGTGGATTCAGGTTCCTCTACCTCGGAGTCCGTGCTCATCTCTGAAATACAATGACCAAATCCAGACATTTACCCAACGCTTTATTTTTCTAAACTTTTCCATTAGAGTTTGAGAGAGAAGCTTAGCGAAAGGAGATACCTGCATAACGAGGCGCAGTTCTGCATAGTCGGCGAGTTTTCCTGGGATTTGGTTTTCTATCACCGCCGGATTGACTACGAGTCACCCTCCTCGAGGGCGTTACGCTGGAGGGGGATACCATCTCTACCGGAGTCTGCTCAAAGTCTGCAATTCGCCGCCGTCTGTTAACAAAGTTGTCCAATCTGGTTGCAGTCCCCAATTCGTGTGTCGGATGTTTGGTTTTCAATTGTGTCTCCGATCTGGGTACAGTTGAGGGTGGTTCTTATGTTTGCTTTTCAATTGCAGCTGCTGTTTAGAGGTGCTTTTGGTCAAACGACAAGATGACCAGAAGTTTTGAGATGACAAGATGAGAGGTGCGTTTTATTATTTTATGAATTTTATGTGTAATGGCACGGTCGTAATATCAAGAACCACGCGCGCCCTCTGTCGACATTTAACAAGTCTGGAAAAGGTGATTTGCCCAATTTGCTAATTTAAACTTGAGGTCGCCTAATTCTCTAATTTCAAACTTGCGATTTGTCCAATTTGCCAATTTTTTTTTTTTTTTGGTAAAATCAAGTCTTCTAAAGTTGCAAAAAAGTAATGATTGACCATGTGCGTGCACAGTCATGTTTAGCATTATCAGATTACAGTATAATTTTCCTCAGTCAAAAAAAAACAATATAATTTTCCAGAGTCAATAGTAATTTGAGTTTTGTTTTCTTCTTTATATAGACAGTAATCTTCTCTTTAAATGCTCACCACCAGAATAAGTCAAAAAATATTTTGAACCCACTTTTGTTTAGCACCGTTCCCCAAGTATAGTTTAGTTTGTTAAAAACTGAATTAATGGTTGCGAATACTAGTATCCACTTAAGCCTTTTTCAAAGAAAAAAAGAATATTAGTATCCACTTTAATATTTCCAAATATATTCCCAAGGTATTTATGTACAAGCATGTTTCTTCAAGTAACACCGCATTATTAATGACGATATACGTACATTACTGAGAATAATTTTATCATAACTAATATTCATTTTGTAAAAAGATAACTAATTCATAAACCAAGTTATAATAACTTAACTAATAGTCCCTCTGTTTAACTGTTGTTGTAAAACAAAATTTTTGTTTCAAAATAATTATCTTTTCAAAATTTTAATACAAAATTTATTAACAAGATTTTCCTGTTTATTTTTCTACTGGTTGAATTATGACTAGGTGTATAGGTATTTTGGAAATATACAAAATTAAATAATTTATATATACATAAACCTAAAACGATAATTAAAATGAAATGGATGAAATATATATTGTAGAGGTCGAAAACAGATTGTATGAAAATAAATTTCAAAAGTTCCCTCGAGTATCAATTCTATATATGCAACAATATTAACAAAATGATATACACACCAGTGTACTAAATCTTTTTGTTTTTGTTGTTGTTACTGTTGCAGTTCTGCTGCAAATTGCGATAATTTTCCTTTTGTAATAAATTCAAGGTTTGTGATAAAATGCGACAAATTTTCTTGAAGACGCTTTGGCTGTAGATGGTGGCGAATTCTTGCATATAGTTTTAAAACTTCGTTGAAAGATAACTGTACACTCATATGTTATATGTTGGAAATGATCGTGATAGTATAGCTAGTTTCATTAATTATAACGAATTAATTTTATATCCTGTGTACTATTGCCATGGTATATGATAGAAAAAGTGCAATATGTCAAAACAAAAGTGCAAGATGTAACGAAAGTTTTTACAAAAAAAAAGATGTAACGAAAGTTTCAAACTAATTCAAGTTGCATAGAATCTACCCCTATATAAATCAAACCTCCATTGAAGTGTTTTATCACAATATACAGTAAAAGAAGAAAAATTAACCTTCATTCTCAAATCCTAAGCAGTTTTCTTCAGTTTACAAATGGGTCGACCAGACCAAAATCCGGTGTCTCATGCACAACCTGCACCCTCACCGATTGGAATACCAGGTCAACCAATTGGAGTACCAATGATCGGAGCCACCAGCAACCAACCATCAAAATGGACTTCAAAACTTTTTGATTGCGTGAACGACGGAGAAAATGGTTAGAAGTTTCAAAAAAAAAAATTAAACCTAGACATTTAGTTTTTGATTTAAGTTCATTGGTTTTTGTTATAAATGTTTTTTTTTTTGCTCCACAGTAAAAAATTACGTGTGATTTTTGTTGCCTTTGATGTGTTGTCAAATCAGCTCTCATCACATGTTTCTTCCCGTTCATCACGTTCGGACAGATTGCAGAGGTTATCGATGAAGGTGCAAGCAGTAAGTAACAGCGGAACATATGTAGCATGCATTAATATAGATCATTGCGATTGTGGAATTAGGGAATCAGCATTTTAATATTCCCAAATTCTTACTAAATCGCCGTTTATGTTTAATTCATTATTATGTCACACAAAAATGGGATTTATCATTCCGGGACTATTTGGAGACTTAATAAATGATCGTTTCATTCTTTTTTGCATATTTTCATTTTCACGATTATGTGATTTTGTGTCATTATCAATCTTGTATAATATATATTCGCAGGTTGTAGGATGAGTGGAATGTTGTATGGAGTTATATGATGTCTATTAGGGATACCCTGTGTTTACTCATGCACATTCCGAGCCAAACTCCAAAGCAAATACGGGCTACCAGATGCTCCAGCTTGAGATTGGATCACTCATTGCTTCTGTGAATATTGTGCACTTTGCCAAGAATACCGTGAGCTCAAGAACCGTGGCCTTGATCCTTGATATTTTGTGTATTTCATGGTTTTAAGCATGCATTTTGCATTCATATTGATCATTTAGATTTGCATATAGGTTTGTTTATGTTGCATTGCATGGTGTTTGTATGTTTTCAGGTTTGGAGGAGTACAAATCAGGTTTTGGAGCTTAAGGAGTCACAAAATGTTCAAAGTGATACAAAATGGCGTGGTAGCAGCCATCGGCCGCAACCAAATGGTAACCGCAAAGAGGAGCACAAGACCGCAGGCGTCCTTTGCGGGAAGAAGATGACCGCGGCGAGACGTCAACGAAGCCTTGCCTTCACCCAAAAAATCCCGCAAGCAAGACCGCAGCATGTAGAGGCCGCAAAATGGAGCACACGAACGCAGGCTGGTTTCGCGGGAGTGTGATGTGCGCGGCGGGTCATCGACAAACCTAGCCAGCTTGCTTCGCGGGTGATGGCCGCAGGAAGAGATGGCCGCGGGTTTGAGAATGACGATCGCGACCTCCAGATCGCGGGATAGTGATGGCCGCGGCCTTTGTCCGAAGCAGTGCATTCTACTACTTTACCCTTATGTTCTCAAGCTACTATAAATACTTGTTAGACCTAATTTCAGATCTAATCTTGTTTTCTTTCTTAAACACTTGAGATATTGGTGAAAGTTTGATCATTGAATCTAGATTTCATCTTATTTCTTGTGTTCTTGAGTGATTATTTGCTTTCTAAACATGGTTCAGCTGAAATCCATCATGGATTTAAGAGTAAACATGTCTATTAGTGAATAGATCCACTTTGGATTCATGGGTTAGGGTGATTAAAGGTGATTAGTGAAGATCTAAGGTGTTTTGTATTAGATCTATCTTTTTCCTTGCTTGTTGAGTGATCTTTAAGCTAGTTTAGAGTTGGTCTCTCTAATCTAGAGCTCTAGACATTTCCTGCTCACAAGGTGTATGTTGAAATGTCTGAACCAACTCTTCAATGCTTTTAGCTTGCTTTACTGATGTTAAAGGAGCTAAGATTGCTAGTAGACTTATTCTTAATGATTGCTTTAGTTATTTGAACCAAAGACATTTGATGTTTGAATCTCAAGAGTAAATGAGCATTTATCTTGACAAATAACTTGTTTAGTTTTGTGTCTATGCATAAGGATATTGATTAATTGAAAGTTTGCCACCTTTAGATTGAATCTTGAGCACCCAAGGTCAAATCCCTAATCCCATGGGTCCTATCATCTCACCTTGAAAGAAAGCTTGTTCTTTTATTGCATTTTAGTCTTGTTCTTGCATATTATCACTTAACTAAACTGGCTGCACTTAGATTAAGCAAATTCTTGCATTCTCATTGCATCATGGTCACTTAGGATTGGATTGACACTCATCTTTACTACTTTGGCTTAGGACCCTTGAAAAGTCCTTGTCAAATTTGGCGCCGTTGTCGGAGATCGAACCCGGGTCACCTGGTAGATTTCAAAATAAAGAAAGAGTTCTAAGTGAGAAAGTGTTCTTGAGTGTTTTGGGAAATCTTTGGGTAAGTGAAGAGAGTGAGATTTGCCATTCGGGAATAAAGGTAGAACTTGCTTTTATTTTAGGGAAAAGGGTAGGACAATGGAGATTGATCATTGTATGCATGAGTTGATCCCTTTCTTAGATATATTATGTGCAATGTCAAAGCTACTTTGTTTTGAGAATAAGCCACCTTAAAAGATCAAGTTAAACCTCTTGATTCACTTTGCACAAAAGCCTTTCCTTACCTAACCAAATGATTTGGACCAATTGACCATTTGCAAGAATTCACTTATGATTTTTCTTAATGAATGTGAGAGTTGGCTGATTTGTTGTTTGTGGATTAATTATGATGAGTGTAGAGGTTATCGGAGTTAAGATAGGCCTAGAGAAGTTAGAGTTGGACAAAGTCTTTGCTCTTGCTATTTGATATGATTATGCAAGAATATCATGTTGAGTATTAAGAAGATTTACTTTGGGTAATGAGTCTACCTTAAAACCACTTCTCCTTCTTGATCTTGAAAGTTTACTTGTGGACAAGTAAAAGACAAGTCTGGGGGAGTTGATATCTTGTACATTTCATGGTTTTAAACATGCATTTTGCATTCATATTGATCATTTAGACTTGCATATAGGTTTGTTTAGGTTGCATTGCATGGTGTTTGTATGTTTTCAGGTCTGGAGGAGTATAAATCAGTTTTTGGAGCTTAAGGAGTCACAAAATGTTCAAAGTGATGCAAATGGCGTGGTAGCAGTCATCGGCCGCAACCAAATGGTGACCGCGAAGAGGAGCACAAGACCGCAGGCGTCCTTCGCGGGAAGAAGATGACCGCGGCGAAACATCGACGAAGCCTTGCCTTCACCCGAGAATCCCGCAAGCAAGACTGCAGCATGTAGAGGCCGCGAAATGGAGCACACACAGGCTGGTTTCGCGGGAGTGTGAAGTCCGCGGCAGGTCGTCGACAAAGCTAGCCAGCTTGCTTCGCGGGTGATGGCCGGAGGAAGAGATGGCCGCGGGTTTGAGAATGATGATCACGACCTCCAGATCACGGGATAGTGATGGCCGCGGCCTTTGTCTGAAGCAGTGCATTTTACTACTTTAACCTTATGTTCTCAAGCTACTATAAAAAACTTGTTAGACCTAATTTCATATCTAATCTTGTTTTCTCTCTTAAACACTTTACATATTGGTGAAAGTTTGATCCTTGAATCTATATTTCATCTTATTTCTTGTGTTTTTGAGTGATTATTTGCTTTCTAAACATGGTTAAGCTTGAATCCATCATGGGTTTAAGAGTAAACATGTCTATTAGTGAGTAGATTCACTTTGGATTCATGGGTTAGGGTGATTAAGGGTGATTAAGTGAAGATCTAAAGTGTTTAGTATTAGATCTATATTTTTCCTTGCTTGTTAAGTGATCTTAAAGCTAGTTTAGAGTTGTTCTCTTTAATCTAGAGCTCTAAACATTTCCTGATCACAAAGTGTATGTTGAAATGCCTGAACCAACTCTTCAATGCTTTTAGTTTGCTTTACTGATGTTAAAGAAGCTAAGATTGTTAGTAGACTTATTCTTAATGATTGCTTTAGTTATTTGAACCAAAGACATTTGATGTTTGAATCTCTAGAGTAAATGAGCATTTATCTTGACAAAGAACTTGTTTAGTTTTGTGTCTATGCATAAGGATATTGATTGATTGAAAGTTTGCCATTCTTAGATTGAATCTTGAGCACCCAAAGTCAAATTCCTAATCCCATGGGTCCTATCATCTCACCTTAAAAAAAAGCTTGTTCCTTTATTGTATTTTAGTCTTGTTCTTGCATATTATCACTTAACTAAACTGGTTGCACTTAAATTAAACAAATTCTTGCATTCTCATTGCATCATGGTCACTTAGAATTGGATTGACACTCATTTTTACTATTTTGGCTTGAAACCCTTGAAAAGTCCTCGTCAATCATGCCATCGATAATCTACTAGCTTAAACATTTTTTCATTTATTGTAATAATTGATTTCTGTCTGTTGGTAGCATTTAGGTAATGTAGTTTATATCTTGTGTAATTAGGATGGAGTGGGAATCAGCAAAAGCAGCGGATGGGTCAGCAACAAGAGATGATGGCTCCTCCCATGGGCCAACGAATGGTGGGTTGACTTGGGTGTTGTTTTTTTCCTTCTTAAACATTATTCTCTTTTCTGGTCAAGAAACATTAATCTCTTTAATAATGTATTTATTTGTGTGTTTTTTATTTCCTATGTCCGCATTTATTAATTTCACAACTAAAAATAAATGTCAACGGGGATTCGTGTTCGTGGATGGAGATACAACTTTTAATATTCCCTGTTACAATTTATAATATACACTCGAAACACGACAAACCATTTGCTAAGAACATAAATTAGTGTCAGCGTATTTCGAATCTCGCCAATAGAAAAGAAAATCACAGTTTATGTAATGCCCTCGATAATGAGCTTCTATACACCCATTTACTCAGTTGATGGATCTCATCTCATGTAACGGTTGGTGCCTTAGTTTTAGCAGGCTTAAAGAACTTGTTTAATAACCTTACAATGACCATGTGTTTTTTTTTCATGTATTTTGACCTCATTCGTACAATATCGTGAATCATTAAAGACTACGTCAAAGAATCCATCATGGACTTCGTCAAGACTTGGTGATGAAATCAGACAAGACATAACTCAAACCAAAACATGGATGTCATATTAGAAAAAAAATATTATTTATATGGTGTTATGGAAGCTGATAATATTTTAGAAATACTTTTCACAGAGTAATGAAAATTGAAAGTATTGTAGAAATATTCCTAATATATTTATGGAAAAGAGAGGTTGCCCCATTCCAAAGCGAGTTTGTATGTTTGATTCTGGTTATAGGTCAAATTATGTACCACTATACACCATAAATTGAGATATAATTATTCCACTCACAGAGCATAACGTTTCGTTACACACCGAAATTCAACTCCAAGTAACAAAAGCTCCATAGAACAGGTGTCAACCCTAGCCATCTCCGTTTCTACCCTAGCACCTAAAATGAGATTATGAGAGAAAATGAGGAAGAAGAAGAAAGGAGAGAATATCCCACATTTTCGAATACTGGTGTGTTAATTTTGGGAGGATCGAAAAGATTTTATTACTGACCCTACAATTACTAGATAATATTTTAAAGCGCTTTGGCATCACTTGGAAATATCATGAATCATTTCCATATATAAACTATCACTAGACTGTTCCAGCTCAATATGCTTAACCCTAAAAATGTCTAGACATGTGACCAAAATGATAAGTTGCTTTGGTAAATTAATAACTGTTGGGGTCAAAATCGGTCAATGACGAAATCGTTACCCGAAAGTCCTCGAAAGAAAAGCCAAGCGACGATCAAAGCCAAGAAACGGGTCGTCGCTCGATAAAACTCACGGGACGGCTCGTCCACTCCCATCTGGCGCCAGCGGCGAGGGTCCTGGCGCCCATCCGTGCGATCATCTCATGATCTCGGGCAATGGCGGCATCTTGGTTCCTTGAAACCCATGTCCGGATCGTCCGAGATCTACAATGAGTCTTCCGTAAAGCCTTCCCGATAGTTTAAAAGATTCATCTTTTAACACATCTAAAGCTCGAAGCCTCGTTGCTCACATCCCTGAAGACGGAAAGTCTACAAATCCAAGTCCATCGCAAAATCTTGATACTCGAGGAGTCTTGTTGGATTAGAAACGATTATCTCGAAATCTACGGCTAACGATCTTCCCGAACTCAAAGATTTCCCGCAAACGACTAACGGGGAAAGATCGAACAAACCCACAGACGGCAGGATGGCCTGGCGCCAGCGGCACGCGGGACGCGGGCCAGCCTGGCGCCGGCAGCACCCCGGCCTGGCGCCGGCGGCCCGTACGCGGGCGGCGGGCGGCCCGTCACGCGGGACGAGGGCTAGCCTGGCGCCGGCGGCACCCGGCTGGCGCCGACGGCACGCGGGACGCGGGTCGGCTGGCGCCGGCGGCACCCGGCCTGGCGCCGCGGCACGCAGGACGCGGGTCGGCCTGGCGCCGGCGGCACCCCCGGCTGGCGCCGGCGGCACGCGGGACGCGGGTCGGTCGGCGGCCTGGCGCCACCCCGGCCTGGCGCCGGCGGCACGCAGGACGCGGTCTAGCTTGGCGCCGGCGGCACCCTGGCCTGGCGCCGGCGGCACCCGTCACGCGGGCCGGCCTGGCGCCGGCGGCACGCGGAACGCGGCCCGGCCTGGCGCCGGCGGCACGCGGGACGCGGGTCGGCCTGGCGCCGGCGGTACCCGTCGGCCTGGCGCCGGCGGTACCTGTCGGCCTGGCGCCGGCGGTACCCGTCGGCCTGGCGCCGGCGTACCCGTCGGTCTGGCGCCGGCGGTACCCGTCGGCCTGGCGTCGGTCCGCGGCCCTCGTCCTGGTCTCGGTCCTATCATGCCCGGTTCAATCCCATCTTAGCTTGTTCGGATCAATCCACGCAAGTTTGGTACGATCACGGTTATTCTAGAACACCAATATCTCGACTATACAAGGAATTGGGGTTCCTTCGGAAACACCGAAACCTTCAAAGATCGTTCTTTCGAAAAACCGTAAAAACGCCTAAACGGCCCAACGTGGCCAAAACTGCCCGCTTACGATTTTCCGAAAAAGAACGATAACTATGACGGTTTATCTTTATCCTCACATAAGAGATAAATGTCAAGTTTCCAGAAGATAAATGTCAAGTTTCCAGAAGATAAATGTCAAGTTTCCCGATAAACACGAAGATTGACGAAAATGGAAAAAGCCCGATTCAGCCCGCGAGAAGATAGGCCGTCTTAAGGGGAGTATATAAGGAGAGCTTTGAGCAAGAAGCAAACCAGATCACAAACTTCCAGAGCACTTAGCACTTAGAGCGTTTTAGCATTCTTTTTTCACTAGCGAGCTGCGACTCAACTAGGTTAGAACTTAGGTTGCTATACTAGCGAACTTGCCGACAGCTCTCGTAGCCAAGGCTCTTACCTGTTGTTCACGCTCAAACGCGGATTCGGAAATATGATCTTTCGCTCTATTCTTTGTTCTTACGATTTTCTTTCGTTTTCATATTTTCTTTGTCGTACTGATTGTGTCGTGTGCGGCCCAGCAGATATCCGGGACCTTCAGGGAAGGCTTGGTTCACTTGGCCTTCCTTCAAATCAACTTAATTTGACGGTGCGAATTTCGGTTCCCACAGTTTGGCGCTAGAAGGAGGGTGGGTTACGGATCTATCTATCTCGTAACTGCACACGCTCGATCATGTCTACCGACGTCACCAAAGATCAACAAGCGCTAGACGGAACACCCATTGACGCCAACGTTGAGAAGACTCCAGCTGGAGATGCGTCCGCAGTCACTGCTGATGCAAACACTGAGGCGCTCAGGCAGATGAAGGAACTGTTTACTTCCGCCCAGGCACGGGCGGAACAACAGGACAAGCTGATAACCTCGCTCGCAAAACAGGTCGACACCTTAACTGCGAGGAGTAAACTGCCGCGCGGATCCACCAAGGCACGCCGCAGCAGAAGACTCGACTTCGGATCTCCCGAAGTACGAGAAAATGATGCCCCGAAAGAGCTCACTCTCGAGGAAACGGCTCCGAAAGGACAGCAAACGACCTCGCAGAACCTTCCACTCCCGGCTACGGGAAACAAGGAAAGCGACGTCGAGCGCATCGATCTAGATATCAGCGACCAATCGGATCCTTCCGATGAAGACGCTGACATCCACCCCAGGAGGACCCGAAGCCAGTCCGCTCGGCAGACGGTATCCTTCGATAGGCCCATGACAGAAGAGGAAGAAGAGCTCTACTGGATGGAGCAGGAAGAACTCGCGGAAGATCAAACTCGGATCTATCGCGACCAGCACCGACAAACTTGGAGGAACGCCGGTAGCAATAGCGAGATCCATGATCTCCGTGAATCTCTAAAAAAGACCGTGGCCGAAGTGAAAGCGGTGAAATCGCAAATCCATCAAGCGACCAGTTCCGCTCTCGAGATCGATAGACTCCTCGAGGAAGCACGGAAAATACCGTTCACCACCCGGATCACGGAAACACGCATCTCAGACCCAGGAAAAATCAAAATCCCGGTCTATGACGGTACGACGGATCCTAAGTCGCACCTGCAGTCTTTCCAGATCGCAATGGGCAGGTGCAAACTCCCGGAGCGCGAACGAGACGCGGGTCATTGTCTTCTCTTTGTCGAGCACCTCAAAGGCGCTGCGCTCGAGTGGTTCTCCCGGCTCAAAAGGAACTCCATCGGAAGTTTCCGCCAACTGGCCTCGGTGTTTCTCAAACAATACTCCATGTTCATGGACAGAGAAACGTCCGACGTGGATCTATGGAGTCTAGCTCAGAAGGAGGACGAGTCACTCCGCGACTTCATGCGAAGGTTCAAGCTGGTGATGGCCAGAGTAACAGGCATCAGCGACAATGTCGCAATCGACGCCCTGAGGAAAACTCTCTGGTACAAGTCGAAGTTCCGAAAGTGGATATCGCTGGAAAAGCCGCGGACAATCCAGGATACCCTCCACAAGGCAACGGACTTCATCATCATGGAAGAAGAGATGAAGCTTCTATCGCAGAAGCACGGACCACAGAAAACGCCCTCGAAAAAGAAAACCTCTCGTAACGACAAAAACGTCCATCACGAAGGGGAAGACGCCCAAGGCGAGCATAACTACGCCATCAACTCGGAGCAAGGCAGAACCTCCGGAAACACCTGGACCAGGAACCAGTACAAGGATAATTCCTACTGCGAGTTCCACGAAATCAGAGGTCAGTCCACTGCGAACTGCAAGGTTCTCGGCGCCCGACTCGCCGCAAAGCTCCTCACCAGCGAACTATCAAAGGTCAAGAGTATAAAGGACTTGCTCCTGGACTCCGACCGCCCAAAGACCAACAAAACTGTCTCCGAGGACCGCGCGACCGAAAATCAATCGGGGGAAAAACGCGGAAGAAGACAGGACGACCAAGGGAACAACAGCAGTCGCCAGAGGGTAAACATGATTATCGGAGGATCACAATTCTACCTAGACTCTGTCTCGTCGATAAAATCCTACGGGCGAAAAACCGAGACAAGTTCCAACAGGTTCCCAGACAGCGATGTTCCTAACCACACGATCGTTTTCGAGGAACAGGAGACCGTCGGAATCGACAAACCTCACTGCGATCCTTTGGTAATCGACCTGGTAATCCAGGATCTCGAAGTCGGCCGCATTCTCATCGATACGGGAAGCACGGTCAACGTCATCTTCCGCGACACCCTCTACAGGATGAAGATCCCACTTGGGGAAGTCGTCCCTGAGCCAAAACCTTTGACGGGGTTTTCGGGCGTCACTACCATGACCCTCGGGAGAATTAAACTCCCGGTCATGGCAAAGGAAGTTACAAAGATCGTCGAGTTTGCAGTAGTCGACAACCCGGCCATCTACAACGCCATCATGGGAACCCCTTGGATCAACTCCATGAAGGCAGTACCATCCACATATCACCTCAGTATCAAGTTCCCGACTCCGACCGGAACCGCAGCCATCTGGGGTAGTCAGAAACAATCGAGACTCTGTTACCTAGCCGAGTTCAAACTGCGAAAAGATCGGAACGCCCCTGCGGCCAACCCGAAACGAGCAAAGGAATCACACAACATTCCCGAGGACTCGAAGAAAGATGATCCAGAATCATCCGAACAGGCAACGATTCAAGACAGCGACAAAGCCTCTGAGTCCACCGCCATAAAAGCAGACAGCTCGACCCCCGCACAAACCGCCGATCCAACCAGCACGATCGGAACGGCAACGCACGGGGAGTAAAAATGTTTGCGACAACTATCAGAACTACGAGATGGCTTAATCCTCGAAAGAGGTACGTAGGCAGCTCGTCGAAACCCGGCGAGTTCAGCTATCCCCCTCACCAAAAAGGGGGGGGGGGACTGGGTGCGTATACTCCTATACTCCCACAAAAACGCGAAAAATCCGCACATGTACTCTAACTTCTCGAAATTTTTAATAAAATTCTTTCTATCTTTTATGCTCACTTAAACGCATCAACGCTTCGGAAAAACGAAAATCATATCTTCAAAAGAAACGCGAGACGTCGCAACTTCTTAAAAAGATAACAAAACTCGTATTATCCGCAAAAGACAGTCCACCTGCGACTTAAAAATAACTCACGCCCGTCGATTGGCCCCGACGGACGCACACAAGAAACGTTTCACTCAATACAAACTCGTAGTCAGACCTACAAGGTCCTCTTACATCCGACAAGGATATCATAGCGCGCTATACAAGAAACCCAAAATTTTGGTTTAGCGTCTCAAATAAACTCCGAAGATAGCTCGATTCTTTTAACACAAGTCATATAAGCCGGCGACTAGTCGCGGACTTTAAACGAAAAGAATTAGGAAGAAATCACTAACAGGCAAAACGAAAGCCGATCAGTCATCGCACAGCCTTAAAGCTGAGAGTAAGCCTAGGTCTTGCCCCAAACCCAGTCTTGCTGGATCTTGACATCTCACAGACATAGTATCGTATACGAGATCCCAAAACATGTCTCTTATCGCTTACACCTAAAAACGCTCGCTAAAAAGTAGCATACGGACCAAGCGACGAAAAAGAGTTGGGATACGAAGTGACTACTCGCATCCTTCCCTCTACACTTGACGAAAGTATAAATCAAAACAAAAGACGAAATCTCGCAAATTTTCATATTCATAAAAGCCGCAAAGACGGCAGGATTCAAAGCCACCAACGGCCAGTCCCAAAACATAAGAATGCAACCTCCAACGGTCGCAGAATAAAACTACTAAAAACGGCCACACACGGCCAAAAAATACGATTCACAAAAAGAAGTCAACATTGAGAAATCCGGATACGGAAATCCCAAACGAACTAGCAGGCTGGTCCACTTCCTCATTCACGCCTTGAGCGCTCCCACCACCCTCGGCGTTCTCACCGGCTCCGGCCTCCACCGTATCTTCGGAAACCTCGATAGGTTCCCATAGTCTCCGGACTCTTCCTTCTATCGGAGGAACCAAGGACTCAGCATGAGCACACTCGGCCATGAAATCCTTCATCTCAGCAATCTCGGAATCGAAAGAGAAATCCGGGTTCTGAGACTTGTAAAGGTTTACGACCGAACCCAGGCACTCGCGGAAATCACCAACAAACTCCTGAGCTTCTTTAAAACATTGAAACTCAGCAGCAAACGATTCCGCCCGTCTTGCCACCTCCGCTGCGACCATCCTTCTTCCTCTCCTTTCCGCCCGAACGAGAGCTCGAGCGTGAAGCTCAGCTTGCTTCGCGTTCTGCGCCTTTACCTCTTGTCGGAACCGGAAAAGCTCTCGCTCCGCTTCTGTGGTCTTGAAGTTAGCAATCCTGGATTTGCGGAAACTCGAGTCAAGCGCCTCGCTAAACACTCTTAGTCCCTGCATAAACCCAAGATCAGCAAGTATGCTTATATACAGATTCAAACATAAGGTTAAGAAGTTCGAAGGGCCAAACCTCGTTGACACGTTGGGAGCCCTCGGCAAAAACCCGTTGTTTTTCCTCATCCTCCAGCGACTCATCAGTAGTAAACTCCGGAGGAAGGCCATCAAAGAAGTTGTTGGGTGGAAAACCGCTGGCTCCGCCTTTTTCCGTTGGAGCAAAACTAGGGTTTTCTCCCAACGGTGAAGGATCTTCCGAGCCTTCCCCATCATCGATTTCCTTCCCCATGCGAGACCTCTGTCTACGCCTCCGAGTAGGAGCTTCGATGACCGGTTCGGCATCATATGACGGGACAGGATCTCGGGATCGATAAAGTCTAACCGCGTCTCGAATCCGTTCGAGGGTGAAGGACTTCCAGAAAAACGGCCTTTGACGAAGAAGATCTCTCTTGACAAAGAGATCACCGTGCAAATGCGCGATAGGGTTGTTCCCTACAAAGCAAAACTTTTTCACTAAAAGTCGCACTTCCGAAAAGGTGAAATAGACAACATGATTTTCATCGTATTACCTCGGTTGAAGTTCCATGCTTGCGGAAATAGATGGAGGCAGCTCTCCTCGACAGACTCACCATCTATTTGGACGAAGAAGAAACGTTCCTGCCACGATTTGGGATTCGAAGTAGTCCCCTGAATCACGGCCATATCCTTCTTAGGCAGCATGGAGTAGTAACCGTCGCTCCCCGTCGGCCGAGTTCCCCAAAGACCTTCGAAATCATCGAGACCAAGATCAATCCCGAGTTCGTAGCTAGCGATCAGTACGCCAAGCCAACTCTCCAAGGCAGGAACGCTGAGCTAGCTGATCGAAAGTTCGAAGCGGTGAAGCGCACGAACAATGGCACCAGGGATCGGGAACCACATACGACAGTACGTAAAGAAAGCTTCGTAATATGTAAAGAAACCTTGCGGAGGATTCCTTGCACTCTCGTTACCAACGGGAATCCGGAATTTGACTCCTTCAGGAACCTGGTAAAAATCTCGAATAACCTTGAGATATTTACGAGAAACCGAGCTCGGCGTAAAAGGAGCACCAGGCTGCCTCAGAGGTCTCTTCGGAACAGGGATCTCTGGCAGTGTTGGGGGCGAACCTACAAGGGCTCGGTAATACGCATTCTTCGTTTTCTCTTCGACCAACTCCTCCTGCTTCACCGTCACATGGGCAGGAGAGTCATCCGAGGATGATTGGGAAGAAGAATTTCTCTTTGAGGACTTTGAAGACATTATTCTTAAAGAGAGAGAAAGGATTCTTGAGAGAGAGAGTAAATTTCTTATGGTGAAGTAAGAATGAGATTTCTTACTCCATCCTTATAAAGGAGGTAAAATCACTATTTACCCCGACTTTCGGCAAACGATTACGTCTCTACACCTTCCCATACGGCTATACCGCAAGCTAGGATCCGACAGGCACTACGGTTCCTAGCTAGCTGGGGGGCTAACTGTTGGGGTCAAAATCGGTCAATGACGAAATCGTTACCCGAAAGTCCTCGAAATAAAAGCCAAGCGACGATCAAAGCCAAGAAACGGGTCGTCGCTCGATAAAACTCACGGGAAGGCTCGTCCACTCCCATCTGGTGCCAGTGGCGAGGGTCCTGGCGCCCATCCGTGCGATCATCTCATGATCTCGGGCAATGGCGGCATCTTGGTTCCTTGAAACCCATGTCCGGATCGTCCGAGATCTACAATGAGTCTTCCGTAAAGCCATCCCGATTGTTTAAAAGATTCATCTTTTAACACATCTAAAGCTCGAAGCCTCGTTGCTCACATCCCTGAAGACGGAAAGTCTACAAATCCAAGTCCATCGCAAAATCTTGATACTCGAGGAGTCTTGTTGGATTAGAAATGATTATCTCGAAATCTACGGCTAACGATCTTCCCGAACTCAAAGATTTCCCGCAAACGACTAACGGGGAAAGATCGAACAAACCCACAGACGGCAGGATGGCCTGGCGCCGGCGGCACGCGGGACGCGGGCCGGCCTGGCGCCGGCGGCACGCGGGACGCGGGCCGGCCTGGCGCCGGCGGCACGCGGGACGCGGGCCGGCCTGGCGCCGGCGGCACCCCGGCCTGGCGCCGGCGGCACCCGTCACGCGGGCCGGCCTGGCGCCGGCGGCAACCCTGCCTGGCGCCGGCGGCACCAGTCACGCGGGCCGGACTGGCGCCGGTGGCACGCGGGACGCGGGATGCGGGTCGGCCTGGCGCCGGCGGCACCCCGGCCTGGCGCCGGCGGCACGCGGGACGCGGGTCGGCCTGGCGCCGGCGGCACCCCGGCCTGGCGCCGGCGGCACGCGAGACGCGGGTCGGCCTGGCGCCGGCGGCACCCCGGCCTGGCGCCGGCGGCACGCGGGACGCAGGCCAGCCTGGCGCCGGCGGCACCCGTCACGCGGGCCGGCCTGGCGCCGGCGGCACGCGGCGGGTCGGCCTGGCGCCGGCGGCACCCCGGCCTGACGCCGGCGGCACGCGGGACGCGGGTCGGCCTGGCGCCGGCGGCTCCCCGGCCTGGCGCCGGCGGCACGCGGGACGCGGTCTAGCCTGGCGCCGGCGGCACCCGTCACGCGGGCCGGCCTGGCGCCGGTGGCACCCCGGCCTGGCGCCGGTGGCACTTCGGCCTGGCGCCGGCGGCACGCGGGACGCAGCCCGGCCTGGCGCCGGCGGCACGCGGGACGCGGGTCGGCCTGGCGCCGGCGGCACCCGTCGGCCTGGCGCCGGCGGCACGCGGGACGCAGCCCGGCCTGGCGCCGGCGGCACGCGGGACGCGGGTCGGCCTGGCGCCGGCGGCACCCGTCGGCCTGGCGTCGGTCCGCGGCCCTCGTCCTGGTCTCGGTCCTATCATGCCCGGTTCAATCCGATCTTAGCTTGTTGGGATCAATCCACGCAAGTTTGGTACGATCACGGTTATTCTAGAACACCAATATCTCGACTATACAAGGAATTGGGGTTCCTTCGGAAACACCGAAACCTTCAAAGACCGTTCTTTCGAAAAACCGTAAAAACGCCTAAACGGCCCAACGTGGCCAAAACGGCCCGCTTACGATTTTCCGAAAAAGAAGGATAACTATGACGGTTTATCTTTATCCTCACATAAGAGATAAATGTCAAGTTTCCAGAAGATAAATGTCAAGTTTCCCGATAAACACGAAGATGGACGAAAATGGAAAAAGCCCGATTCAGCCCGCGAGAAGATAGGCCGTCTTAAGGGGAGTATATAAGGAGAGCTTTGAGCAAGAAGCAAACCAGATCACAAACTTCCAGAGCACTTAGCACTTAGAGCGTTTTAGCATTCTTTTTTCACTAGCGAGCTGCGACTCAACTAGGTTAGAACTTAGGTTGCTAGACTAGCGAACTTTCCGACAGCTCTCGTAGCCAAGGCTCTTACCTGTTGTTCACGCTCAAACGCGGATTCGGAAATAAGATCTTTCGCTCTATTCTTTGTTCTTACGATTTTCTTTCGTTTTCATATTTTCTTTGTCGTACTGATTGTGTCGTGTGCGGCCCAGCAGATATCCGGGACCTTCAGAGAAGGCTTGGTTCACTTGGCCTTCCTTCAAATCAACTTAATTTGACGGTGCGAATTTCGGTTCCCACAATAACTAAAACAATTACATGTATAAAAGGCAACATCAGACATATGATGTTGTAAAAGGCAACATCAGACATATGATGTGCAGTTTAGGAAAATTAAGAGCAAAGCAAATTAAAAATAGAGACACAAAATTAAACAAGTTTAATAAAGTGTCGAAAATTGTTTCAATGGAGTCACTCGCTAGTAACCTCATGGAGAAAGTACTACACCCTTTCCATTATTGAAAGGAACACAGTTTCTACATATCACATGATACATATGTATGCATCTTAGTAATCAAGAATGATAAAAGAGAAAACAGTAGGTTTAAATGGACGTTACATAGATTGGAAAATTTAGTGATTGTAGATAATTATGTAATTAGCTAAATTTATATTTTACGTACACATAGACAATAAATTTGAGTTTCTAGGATTCATTGAACAAAAAGTAAAACTTATGTTTCAGCAATAATTAAATGACACAAATATTTTTCATACGTGTGCTTCTAATTTATATACATTATTTATATTTTTCCAAATTTTTATGATTTAAAATATTTTATATGAATTTCTTAAATAACCCATTGGTATCAAAAGTCCAAAATGAACCAAAAAGGTTTTATGACAAAATGACTGTTTATCAGCTTATTCTATTTTAGCAAATTTCCCTTTAGCTATTTAGGTTTTTCTAAAAATTGATGAATTGTTAGCACCAATATGTTGCAAACCACATCAATTAACATTGTATTCTATTTTAGCTAATTTCACTTTAACTTCACATTTCTATCTAAGTTAGTGAGTAAAACGAATTTTTTTATTTTCCCAAAAAATTGAATCATTTTAAGGCATATATATAACATCGCTTTGGTCCTCAACTAAATTTAACATACATAACATTCAACGTCAAACAAGTTTTCACGAAAAGGCTTTGGCGTTCATATGCCCATTTCTTCGTAAATAGTGGGGGCATCAATAATAGTAGTTGAAACTTCAACAAGCAAAAAAAACAAAAAAAAAACACCCAAGGTCCATGTTCTAAGAATCATGACAGTAGAACTAGTTCATTCATTAATACGCAAAAAAAAAGAATCAAAATAATAATTAGAACGAAAGTGCAAGATGTATACAGCATTGATCATGTTGTATTATAAATAAAAAGTGCAACATGTAAAGAAAAGTTCAAACTAATTCAAGTTGCACAGGATCACCTTTTATATAAGTCGAAACTTTATTCTAAGTTTCTTTCACAATTCAAAAATAGAAGAAAACAAAACATTTATTCCCTCAAACCCTAATCTATTCTCTCTGGTTTAGAAATGGGTCGACCAGATCAAACTCCGAGTCCGAAAATGCACAACAACTTCAATCCAATGTTTCATCCACAACCTGGACCTGAACCACCGGTTTACGAAAAGCAAATGGTCGAAACCGAGCAGAACTATCCCAACAATGGTAGAATTGTTAACCAACCAACCGGAGTACCGAATATGGCCAGACCGACCCAACCTACGTATATCAATCCTGGTGGAATGGGTAACCAGCCAACCGGAGTACCGAATATGGGTAGACCGTCTCAACCTACGTATATCAATCCCGGTGCAATGGGCAACCAACCTTATGGAGTACAAATGGCCCGACCGGTTATTCAACCATCAGACTGGACTTCAGGACTTTTTGATTGCATGAACGATGGTGAAAATGGTTAGACACTATGCACTTTTCAATTATTTTGTTCTTAATGGTCTGCTTATTGTTACAAAATGGTTTTGATCCCATTAAATGTTTGTGTTTTCGGACCAGCAATCATCACATGCTTCTTTCCGTTCGTCACGTTTGGTCAAATCGCAGAAGTTACTGACGAAGGCGCAACAAGTAAGTATATATATAATGTATATCGATGTAGCATGCATATATAGATTACAATTTGTAATTAAGGAGTCACATAATTAAGTTTTCACTAATCACATTATCTTGGGAAGCGGTTTATCTTGTTACGATTCCGTAGTTGTATACTGATACCAATCAACACAGTATATTTTTGCCTTTTTGATTATGTATATGTATCTATGTGTGGCCAGGTTGTGGAACGGGTGGAATACTGTACGGACTGATATGTTGTCTGTTTGGGATACCATGTGTTTACTCATGCACATTCCGGGCCAAGATCCGAAGCAAGTTTGGATTACCAGATGCTCCAGCTCCAGATTGGATCACTCACTGCTTCTGTGAATATTGTGCACTTTGCCAAGAATATCGTGAGCTCAAGAACCGTGGGCTCGACCCTGCCATTGGTAAATTGACCATCTCCTATTTTCTCTCGAATACTCTTTTTAATTTTTTTATCTTTTATTGTTTGTTTGTTAATGTTTAGTTGCCTTATAGTATATAATATCTTGGTGTTTTTAGGATGGAGTGGGAATGTGCAAAGGCAGCGAATGGGTCAGCAACAAGAGATGATGACTCCTCCCATGGGTCAACGGATGATGGGTTGAGTTAGAGATTAATTTTTATTACCCAACATGCTTTTGTAATATTATTTGTGTTTTGTTTCTTTGTACTTATTTTGTTTTGCGGCCAATTAAGAAGTAATGTCAGCTAGGGTTTTCGATGACGACTTTCGTGGGTAGACATGAACTAATCTTTGTTGTCATGTGAACATCTCTGCTACAATTTCTTTATATTATCATGTCACTGTGACATTCTTTTGAAATTCCAAAAATAATAAATATTGTTTTTCTTACTTATACTTTGACTGTAGATAAACTCATCAAAAGACAAATTCCTCAGCTGAATCTTTGACTGAATATATTTTCTTTTCCATACTTTCACAATGTGTTAACCACAATAAGCCTTGGTGTCTGATCAGATTCGGTTCAGGTTCAATCGAATTTCGTTTTTTGAGGTATAAAATTAGATTCCTATTTAGATTTTAAAAAATGTTAATTTAGATTTGGTTCGAATTTTCCTGGATTCAGCTCAAATATACTAAACACATCACAGACCTAGTTGAATCCACTCTGACTTGGGATTCAGTTTTACATCAGGTTTCAGTTATGCAAATGCTCGGAAATATATATTGTAGTTCACATACTTGACAAATCTAAGCAACTTAAACTAACAAAAATCTGATAGCATGATTAGAAGTGCTAATTTAAAAGAAAGAAATATAAACAAACTAAATCTATCAATTAACAACTCTATAAAGGTACAATAAACACTATTTAAACTTTAAAATAAATCAACTAATTTTTATTTTACAAAGTAAACTTATTGGTTTGCATAATAAGTTGGTAACTGGGTTACTTCCGAATTGGAAGCGGAAGAAGTTGTAGTAGATTTTTTTTTTTGGTCAACAACTTGTTTCATTCATTCATCTAATAAACTTACACCAAGTTTAGCAAATTAAGAGAAGCAAGAGCAGTTTTTGCAAGATTGTCAGCTACAAAATTTGTTGCACTCGGAATTTTACAAAGTTATTTGATACAACATCACCGTTTGATTTTGTACCTTTTTAAGCGAAGTGTCAGGGACAATTACTGCAGAACAAAATAATGCACAATGTGCTTTGGCGTCTGATGATACCTGCTCAAATTATTCTAGGAGTAACTTTACTCTCATCAAAAGAGGTCAAGTTCTAATACTTAGGGATTGAATCTACAGAGAATTAGGGCACACACTAGATCCTAATCAGCAGTGATTAAGCTAGGTTAAGATTATTATTTAAAAGCAAACAAGGTGAACAAGGTAGTTGTTCAAATTTTTTTCAAATAACTGGATTGAGGTTTGTAAGCAATAATAAGAAAGCGTTAGACTTAGGGTTTCTATTCAGGTAGTCAGGATTATAATGATATAGAGACTAGCTATTGCTTGCAAGATATTATAGAACTCAACTGCGAGTACAATCTATCAAATTTTGTTTGTTTAGATTGTCTAATATCTAGATCTTGGATCTCAGCTTTCGCTTGTTGATCTCAAAAAAGTGTTGATCGATTATTCTATATGAATATTGATCGATACATCTTTCACAATATCGATCGATCAATCTATGATTGCCGATCGATATCGCTTCTAGCAAGCTTTAATATCGGGTTGAATGAATGTTCACTAGGCTTCCTAGATCAATTGTCGTTTTTTTCTAGCAATCCTAGCTCAATAAGATTAGTTTCAGATAAAAAACCAAGCTCTCGTTTGTGCCTAATTATTCTAAGATCAGGGTTCTAGTTAGCTACTCTAGAACACAAGCAGTAAGAACAATCTATTGATAAATATCACAACTTAGCAATTCTATATTTGGGGCTAATCTTTCATAATCTATTTGAACCCTAAACCTAACAGGTGAATTACTCAGACATAGGTAAGCAAATCATAGCAATAGAGAAATAAAACTGCATAGATAAATAATAAGTAAAACTGGAGTTTCAATCACAAATCTCTGGAGGAATCTTGGATCTTCTCTCCAAACTATTAAAAACCCTAAAAACTTTTGCTGTAAGAAGAAGAGAAGTAAAAAAGAAAGCATGTGTTGCCTAGAACAATGGCAGAGCACATAAATATTAGGTCTAAAACTCGTCAGGGGTAATCTTGTAAATTGGTGTTGACTTGGGCTTTAAGTCGGCTGGAACCAATCGGGCCTTGCTCGCTTCGCCGTCGATCGATGGCACAAGGTGCGCATCGATAGATTATTATATCTTATCGTCGACCCTTCGGTCTGCTCGATGGTCAGCTCGGATGAAATCTCTTTTATGCTTCAAAATGCACCAAAACACCACTTTCTTCCAAAACACTCCCGAACCTGTAAATATGCTAAATAGACTCCCAAACATAAATTTTATATCCTAAAACACTTATATACCATGGATGAAATGAGTAAAATACATGGTATATCATCTGAGGAGGAAGTTAGATCGGCTATATTTATGATGCATCCAGAGAAAGCTCCAGACCCGGATGGGATGACGGCTCTTTTCTTTCAACAATCATGGTCCACTCTTAAGACAGATATTACAAATCTAGTTAATGATTTTCTTCGGACAGGTTCTTTTGATGAGAGGCTTAATATAACAAATATTTGTCTTATTCCAAAAACTGTGAGACCGAGTCGTATGACAGAGTTGCAACCGATCAGTTTATGTAACGTGGGATATAAGATTATGTCCAAAGTTTTATGTCAAAGACTTAAGCGGATCTTGCCTTCGCTGATTTCAGAAATCCAGTTAGCTTTTGTTACAAAAAGGTTGATTTCAGATAATATTCTTATTGCTCATGAGATGTTCCATGGACTAAGGACTAATAATTCTTGCAAGGAGAAATTTGTGGCTATTAAAACATACATGAGTAAGGCATATGACCGAGTAGAATGGCCTTTCGTTCAAATTGGGTTTCTCGGATACCTGGGTTTCCATATTGATGGCATGTATTTCATCGGTACAATATAGAGTACTAATTAATGGTCAACCAAAGCGACATATAGTACCAAAGCGAGACCTACGACAGGGTGATCCCTTATCACCATGTTTATTTATATTGTGTACGGAACCGCTCATTGCAAATATTCGAAAGAAAGAACAAGAAAAACAACTAATGGGGTGTTATAAATCATATGGTGGACGTCCATAACCGACCCGTCCGTACCGGCTCGTACCAGTCCGTCCGCATAGATCATAGGCGGCCAGCTTTTTCCTTTCTGGTCGGGTCCTACGTTTCCTTTTATGTTCTGGTCTTGTTTTCCTTTTCCTAGTTGGATTAAGATTTGTCATCTTTCCATTTATCTATGACGGTTTATCTATTTGTAAATCCCTATATAAGGGCTCCATTATGTTTATGAATAATATATATCTTTTCTCTAGTTTCACAACACGTTATCAGCACGATAGTCCCTAAACCCTAAGCTAAAATCCGATCACCATAAACCCTAACCCTAATCGGTGATAAATCCTAAACCGGCGAGAAACCCTAATTCTATCTCTCTTCCGGCGTGAAACCTAATCCTAGACGGCTCGAACTTTTCCCGATCGCGAAACCCTAAACCCGATCGTGAATCCCCATCCATACTCAAGGCATTCCCGATCTCAGCTCGTCCACAACTCGATAATCGGCACGTTCGCGACCCGACATCAGCTTCAGTTCATTCGAGAGTCGATAGCAGCTTGATATCACTCAAATTACCCTAAGGAGTGACTTTACTCTCTCAAATAAGAGGTTCAGTTGTAGTACTTAGGGATCGAATCCACAGAGAGCTAGTGTACAAATAAGATGCAATCTTAATGACTATGCTAGGTTGAAAATAGTTTAAAGTAAAATGCAGGTTTGCTGAGTAAGGATGAGATTGCTCAGTCGAAAGGATTTTGGTTTTGAAAACAATAAAGAAAAGTAGTTAGATTCAGGGTAAGTATTCAGGATTATAAATATTATAAAGGCTAACAAGTTGCTTGCATGATATGTCAGAGCTCAACACTTATTAAATGAATCCATCAGCTCTCGCATTATTTAGACCATCTATTACTTAGATGCTAAATGGTGTTGCGGTCGGCTACTTCTGCCGCTGGTATCGCTCGATAGTTCGATAGGAATATCGACCGATACACCTCTAGCTACGTCGATCGATTACTCTATAGGAGTATCGATCGATACGGCTCTAAGCAAGCTTTATGCGCGAGTTGATACAATGCTCACCATGATCTTAGATCAGCTTTCGCATATCTCAAGAGGGTCATAGCATGTTTAGGATGTTATCAGGTATTGCATGTAATGAATCAATGCAATCAAAGTTCATGTTCAAGGTAGCTAAGCTAGAAAAGCATTAGTGAACAATCCTAACAATAAATATCACAACTATAGCAATTATAGGCTGGGGCTAATCCCTCATATCCTATGTAAACCCTAAATCTAACAAGTGAATCTACTCAGACATGGCTAAGTAGTTCATAGCAACAAGGTAATAATAGAAGTTCATAGACCTATTAGAGGGTGAACACTTAGGTTCCAATCACAAATATCTTTGGATCTCTCCTCTAGGTCTAGAATCCTATAACCTTTGTTAACAATTAAAGAACTGAATAGAACTTTATTGAGAACTTTCAAAGTAATGAAACAGTAAAAGAAAATGAGTAGAAGAAGAAGAAACTCTTAGAAACTATGAAAACTTGTATTACTGTAAAAAGCTGTATATGAAAAAAAGACTTGTTTCTAATGCCAAAACACTTAGGCATATAAATATATGAGTTCATTAGGTTAAAAAACTCGTCAGGGGCATTCTTGTAAAATGTGATATCTTGGACTTCAAGTTCGGCCAGGTCCAACTTGTCTTTCAGCCGCCTCAGTATCGATCGATAGTACAGGGTGTACATCGATCGATTATTGTCTCGATGTATCGTCCTTCGGCTAATGTGTGTCGATCGATTGCACAGAGTGTGCATCGATCGATGTGTAACTCTGACGTCGACCTCTGGTCTTGATCTCGGGTGAACTCTTCTTTAAGCTCCAAAAAGGCACCTAAAACATCACTTTTCTCCAAAATGCTTCTGAACCTGAAAACATACCTAATAGACTCCAAAACATAGATAATAGTAGTAAAAACACTCATATACCAGGGGTAAAAGCGGGTAAAATTCATGGTATATCAACTCCCCCAGACTTAACCTTTTGCTTGTCCTCAAGCAAACACACAGGCAGTCTTTATGAAAGAGGTTTTGAAAAGAAGGGACTAAATCAAATTCCAACTTAGAATCATAACCTCTACTTTGTTGCAAACCACATCTAAGAGTTTGTCAATCACAGAAGCACATTATGCAATATCCTAGTTAAGCAACCTTGATCATCTAGCCAACAACTTAGCAATCATGTCTGACTAACCCCTCTACTGATTTCATTTCTGTACATAAAAATAAAAGTGCAGGCTTTACCTTGGGAGTATCGATCATAGGATGCAAGGTTGCTCAAACAAGTATATGGATCTGCATGTAAAAAATTAGTTCCTATCCTCTCTCTCTACTATTTCTCTCCTAGTCAAGTCTGCTTTCATTTGCAAGACATTTACCAAGATTGGACAGGCTTCCATGAATAAAGCCTTAATGGTTGCAGCCACCAAGTCCTGTTCACTTCTTTTTGACCTCTATCCTAGGATTCATTGCGAAGCAAGTCTTGAAGGGGGTAACCACCAAGCCCTGTTCGAACCCTTTACCTATAGAATTCTTATGAATCAAGTCTTGAGGGGAGTAACTGCCAAGCCCTGTTCGAATTCCTTCCTAGTTAATATCTAACTATTCCTAGAACATAAATTTAAGATAATTTTCGATTTTTTTTTTCTTAGACTGAATAAAAATTAAATCTAATTTCGAAAATGAGAGAGAGAGGGTGATAAAACTATCTACACAAGGCTTTTACCTTCCAGACTTGTTTGAAGCATCCGATCCCATGTATACCAAGCCCCAAGACAAGCAAAGAATTGTCAGGTTAGGTTGGAAATCAGCTTTGGTTCCTCCAGACAATCAATGAAAGTGTTGTCATAGCTGATAGGTGATCAACTTTAGCATCTATAGTACATTCTGTATCAACAAATCTAAGAATGGTGCCTAAAAGATTGGTTAGATAAAAAGTGAGAATTAAAATTATCATTATCCCTTTCTTGACTCAATAAAAACCATTTTGAAAACAGCATACCTGACCGAGATGAAATCAAAAGGTAAACAGCATCAGTAACATCCCCTCAGACTTAAATCATACACTGTCCCCAGTGTATAACCAGTCCAGTGAAGGCATAGGTAATAATAAAGCACACTAATATCAAAAAGTTTAGAACGATATACCTGACCGAGATGCGTATCGATCGATGTTGAGTCGCATTCGTCGATCGCTTCTTTTTGGTTCATGTCGATCGATATCGACAGTGTCATGTCGGTCGATTTCAGTGGCAATCGTCTAATTGTAACTGCAAAGAAAAACAAATACGAAAAATAAAATCCTAAAGATAAAAATAAAATGAAAAACTACCTAACAGTGGGTTGCCTCCCACTCAGCGCTTTGATTATAGTCATCTAGCTTGACTTTGGATGGGATGAGCTACTGAGATGAAGTCCAGGTACTTGTTGAGAAACAAGTATCCTCTGTATCTTTCTTCTCACCGAACCATGCGTCAAATAGGCTTCTTGTGGCTTCATATTCTCTGGTTCGTTTCTTCTTTAACTCAATTAACTCATCAGTGATCCTTTGAATCCTTTCTTCATGACTTTCAATGCTGACCGCGTGCCATCCTATCTTCCTGTAGGCATGTTCTGAAAGGTCACTAAGCTCTGCTTGCATTTAATCAAGGCGTTGGATCATCTTGTTGTGGATGGAGCTGGTATCGATCGATTCCTTGGTTGAAATATTGGTCGATGGCTGTTGAAGTCCATCGATCGATGCGCTGGTTGTTCGGTCGATCGATTCTAAGGGCGCAGGTCTGCTCGCAAGCTGTCTCTGAATGGCTTTAATTTCTTTCTGCATCCCTTCTATGCTAGATTCCATGCTTCCAACCTCGTTAACAAGCGGCAAATACGTTTGGTCTAGACGTCTATCTTGTGAATCATCCACGCTTTTTATTGCTGTGTAGACATCATCAGCTAATTTATCCAAATCGGCTTTGGTACAGATCTCTGAAGTCTGTATATCGATCGATGCAATAGGTTGCTTATCGGTCGATTTTCGCTTCTGCAGATTCTCGTGAAGCTTCTCTGCAAAGAGCTTCATCTGGCCGTCGATTTCAGTCAATCGCCTATCGATCGATGTGAGGTTGAGCTCGTCGATCGATGCAGCCTGATAATTAAGTTGACGTTGGAACTTCTCAGCCTCCTGCTGCGTAGTATCTATGCGTAGTGCGAGTTCTTCCACTTCTTTGTCTACTAAGAAGTGTATATCAGCAATTTTCCTCTCAACTGCTTTCAGACGAGTCAATCCTCCAAAAGGATTGCAAGGTGCAGCGGGGTTCATATCTGCATGTGCTTCATTGATAAGGCGGATAGATCTCCTCATCTCTTCTGTGCAGATTCTTAGATCTGCTAGGTTGTGCAAGATCCCCTCACAGGTTGTGGTTTGTTTGATGCTGAGACGAGCTTCTGCTTTCTTCAATTCTTTCCAGATATCTCCAAGAGACTCATCAACCTCACGTTTTGAGTAAGTGGTCGATGGTGTGGGCTCCGTATCGATCGATGTGGATGTTACTCCGTCGATCGATATTGATCTTTTCTGGCTATGGTTCTGTGCGTTGCGAAGATCTTCAAGTTCCAGCTCAAGACGTTAAACCTTCTTGAGTAATCCTTGGTCTGCACTGAACATCCAGTTCATCTCACTGCGAAGCTTGTCTGTGGCCTCTTTTAAACTCTTTTCCATGGAGAGCTTTTCCCATTTGCGTTCTCCAAGTAAACCAGTGAACATCTCGTTGATCTCGTCCTTGGTGTAGGTTTCTTGCACCAATTCTCTTCTTGTAAATGAACTAGAGTGCTCTGGTAGACAGATGTAGGAGCGCTCGTCCATTGAAGTTCTTTGGAGCAGTTTCTTGATGTCGTCTTTAGAAATTCTGATGACGTCACCATCTATTCCTCAAGCAAAACCATTCTCGTCTCTGTAGACCCCATACTCATCTCTCTGCTCCCAAAAGAATTTTCTAACTCCATATCGAAAGGCTCTCTTTCCGAATTCGGGACACTTATCGATCGATGCAACACAATCTGTATCGATCGATTTTTGTTGAAGATATGGATCCTCCTTGTTGAGATGGTTATCCTCAGCTTCCTTTGGCTCGGTTGTTGTGTCTGCCTCCTGGTGTTGATAGTGGTGGTCTGGTCCGTAGCGTTGTTTCTGGAATAGGTTGTGGGATCCATTGGCTAACTGTAAGACGTCTGCAATGTCTTCTTTGGATATGTGGAGTGTTCGTCCATCAATTGAGCGTGCAAAGCCTTGTGAATCCCTGAAAATACCAAACTCATCCGGGACTAGATTACCGAAATTAAGTACATTTGAATTTGTTACCTGGGATGGTTGGTTGTATGTATCGGTCGATTGCACTGGTTCTGAATCGGTCGATGGTTGTTCAGGCCTATCGGTCGATTGTACTCGTGCCGTGTCGATCGATGAGACTTCTTCGGGTTGGGTGATGTATGTTGGTGTGGCGGTTTCGACCGCGAAGCTCTCGTACTGGTAGTCGCTTGCCCAGCTCCCGATTGAGTAGTCTTCCTCTCGCGTGTTGTTGACTGTGTTGTCGAATGATGCGAGGCAAGTAGTATCGATCGATGGGGAGAAGGCCCTGTCGATCGATGTCGCGATTCTGAGGTTGTGGTGGAGAAGTCGATCTTCATCTTCTCGAAGGTTTTGACATTCTATAGCTCTCTCCTCCTCGTAATCATCAGTATACTCCTCAATATGAGTAGTATTTGCAGCATATGGTGGGATGTAGTAGTCGTTCTCCCACGTGTTTACTTCGAAATCACCTTCTGGAAACTCCTCCCCGATCTGATTGAATAGTGAATCGATCGATGATCATGTGTGGCTGTCGATCGATGTCTGTTCACCAGAGATGATCGATGAGACAGTGCTTCTATCGATTGATTCTACGGTCCCTGTCTCGTATTCGCCTTGTGAGTCGTATTCATCTCCACAATAGCAAACAGCTACAAGGTCTGAGTCATCTTGGATCTTTTTAGGGACCTTGATGACTCGTACTGGATCATAGTAGACCGTAGGGTTGATCAGGGTTAGGCACAATTTGTTTGTCTGAAGGTTGCAGACTGCTCCAACTATGGCTAGGAAGGCTCTTCCAAGTAGCAAAGAAGTAGGTAGGGTTATCTTGACGTCCAAGACATGGAAGTCCACTGGAATTAGGGCTTCTCCCATGGTGACCTCAAGGTTTCTCACAATTCCTCCAGAGTTCTGCTGAGAACAATCCACAAAGATGAACGATTCGTCAGTAGGCTCTATCTTCAGACCTAGATGGTCTGTTATCACCTTGGGTAAGATGCTAACTCCAGATCCTGTGTCACATAAGGCACGTGGGAAGTTGATTCCATGGACTGAGTAAGGAACAACGAACTTCCCTGGATCTCCCTTCTTCTCTAGTTCGATCCTCTTCTTCATACTTTCTCTGACTTGGTTGAACATCCTCTTGATGTCTTCTTCTGTCTCCTTGGTTTCTCTGAAAAACATCCACAATCTGTGTGAAAAATAGGCTTCTTCAAAGGGTTTCTCTGTAGGTATCCTTAGAACTCTCTTTCTGAAACTTGCCAACTCTTTCTCATTAACTCCTCTTTTAAGGTGTTTAGGAACCTTCTCTTTCCTTTTTCTGAGAACTCTTCCATCCTTTTCTTTTTCTATCTTTATTGGATCAATAATAGCCGTAGGCTTCTTCATTATGGCGGTTGGTGGGTTTCTGGAAGGCTTAGATTTCTCCCGGAGTGCATTAAGTCGTGCAACATCTATCTTGGGAAGTTGCACTCGGCGTGTGGTAACTGAATATCGATCGACAGCTTTTGGAGTGTGTCGATCGATTTCTTTATCATTCGGTCGATCGACGGGGCGTCTGTCCTGTCGGTCGACGGGGCGTCTGTCCTGTCGGTCGACGTGGTAAGGGCTGGGCGGATGTGGGTGTTTTGCTGCGAACTCCTCGTGAATAAGTATCTTCACGGCATTGCACTCATTGGTAAATCCTTCAAGATCCATCGGTCGATGCTCGTCTTGTTCAATCAATCGATTGGTGTTGGCGTACGTCGATCGATGTGGTGATCCTGACATTGATCGATTCCAGTGGTTGCCGCCAATTCTTCTGATCTGGAAGTCTTCCTCTTGCAGCTTCTCTTGCTTTACCACTCTCCAAAAATCATCCTCTATGATAGCATTGACGTTGTGGCCTGTTGTTTCTTCTCCAGTCCCTTTTCCTAAAGCTTCCTGCTTCTTAACAGCTTCTCCTGTCTGAATCACTTGAGTCTCTAGTTTCTTCACATGGATACTCAAAGCATCAAGCTTTGTGTTCAAAGTGGTGTAGACAGCGTCGATCTTTCCATTGAAGTTCACCTCTAACTGCTGCTGGCTTTCAAGAATCTTGCTGAGCATGTCTTCTAGCTTTCCTTCTGGGGTTGGTGTGGGTGGCTTCATGTAAGATGAGTTTCCATAACTCCTGTTGTTGTTGGGGTTGCTGTGGTTGAAGTTTCCTCTCTGTCCTGCGAAGTTTCTGTTTCCTTGGTTTCGAGACCTCTGAAATCCGGTTCCACTGATCCAGTTGACTTCTGCTTCTGTGTAGTCATCTTCTTCATCAGCTTCTGCATCCTCTACTGAGCAGATTTGCTTTTTTAGCAGTTTCTGAACATTGTCAAGTGTAGCTTGTACCTCATTTATATGTTCCTTTCCAAAGAACGCTGCAGATCTTGCTCTTACAATGTTCTTTGTGCTGTTGCTGGATGCTAGGTTGTCTATCAGCTTCACAACATCTTCAGGATTCCTCGTGGTGAAGTTGCCTTCACTCGCAGTGTCTAGAGCCATCTGATATTTCATTGCGATGCCTCTGAAGAAAGTGCAGAGCAGCTGTACTTTGTTGAATCCATGGTGTGGGCAGTCTCGCTGGTAAGACTTGAATCTGATCCAGGTACCCTTGAATGACTCTCCAGGCTCCTGATTGAATGTGGTAATTTTCCTCCTTAAGTCTTCAGCGCGCGCATCATCAAAGAAGTTACGCAAAAATGCATTTTTGATGTCGCTCCAGGATGTAAGAGATCTTGGTGGTAGCTGCTTAAGCCACTGCAAAGCTTCTCCAGATAAAGAGTGTTTGAAGAGCTTACAGAGAAGGTAGTCCATTAACGTGTGAACCAACGTAACAAAACACACATGTCAGAAGCAGGTTAATCTATTTTCTGATGTGGCACTCCCAAAGAAGAGAATTGTCTACTTTATATAATAAGATATTGATTGGCTAAATAATTTCTTACTATAGATTGTATATATAGTAAGAAATAATTAGTATATAATGTCAAAATAATAGAAGCTAAATAAATAAAATGGTTCACCTAGATTATTTGTAAGTAAATAAAAGTTGCTTATGTTCTAATAGTATTGATGGTTATTTTCACGTTTGATTTTTGTTAGTTAATAAAGCATTTTCAAAACTATACAAGTTAACATAGATGTTTACTAGTTAGTCAACTTTATAAACTATTATTTCCATTTAAATTTTATCTAAAACTATTTCTATAATTTTAGTTTCTAATTCTATTTGGTAACTAATAATCTTACATACATAAAAGTTTATTAGTATATATATCTACCTTTTGTTAGAATATATACATAAGTATATTACTATATTTCCTTAATTTTAATTTAATTTGCTGAACATAATATATTTAAAATGTATCTATTTTATTAAATTTGTAGTAAATGTTATTATTATTATAATTTATTATTATTGATATTCATAAAGTATCTTCTACATAATATATATTGACGTTTATACATCAAAAATGTTACCATATAAAAATATAGTAACTCATATTTTACTTTGAACTCACTATATAAATCTACAGTTTCTACCACGGAATTTTTATTGTGAATTATATCAAGTTATAAATGGCTATATAAATTGCTAAAACAGTCGAAGATAGAACTGTGGAGCTCTGGCACATAACACCCTTTTAATGGTATAATACTTTGAGCAGAACAATAAATCAAAATTGTCTTTTTTGTAGGTACATATGTAGTTTGGGATGCACGGAAGAACGTTAGTTGACAATGGTGTTGGTCTGATGAAATAAATAGAGAACCGAGTTGGTATGTTCTAATAAATTGGTGGTTAGTAAGAGTGAACATAGAACAATATTTAGTTGAAAATGGTGTTGGTCTGATCAAATAAATTGAGAACCGAGTTGGTATGTTCTAATAAATTGGCGGTTAGTAAGACTGTGAACATAGAATAATAGACATATTTTTCTAAATCATGTCGGACAAAATATTTAGGCCAGTGACATTTCATATAAATTTTCTAGTAATGAAGAGGATTTAAATAACTTGGCTGCGAATGACTATGAGCTTGACACATCAAGAAAATAGCAAAATAGTATTTTTGTAATAAAAATACAAAACAAAGGTTATTCTTTAGAAATGTTTCTCTATTAGTAAGTAAAGGTTATAAGACTATGTACAATGGTTTCAATACTCTCCCCATTTTCAATACCCTCATTTTCTCCTTTTCACATTCCATATCATATTCTCTCTCTTTCACCTCATTTATTCACATTAACTTCATTCTAAACCTTTACAATGGTTTGTTTTAAAAAATTCAACACCTTACCCCATAACTCTTAATTCATATTTTTGTTTTTACAACATAATAATTACATATTAATAATTAACTTAAACTAAAATAACATAACTTTTAATAATATTTATTTTGAATTATTATACATAGCTTACTTTTTAAATAATACCAAAATAAATATTAATAAATCAATTAAAATTAAGAACATATTTATTTTTTAATTAAGATATTTACCTAATTTTATTTTTAAAAATACGAAACTTATTATACAACTAAAAGGATACCAAAATCAATATTAATAAAACAATTAAAATTAAGAATATATTTATTTTTTAAGTAAGATATTTACCTAATTTTATTTTCAAAAATATGAAACTTATTATTATTAAAAGGATTGTTATTGGGATCCATTTAACAAAAAAAAAGAAGATTAAAACACTAAAATAGTTGATTATAATGAAAATGACGTTTTCTGTATCCAAATGATATGAGAGTAGTCTCTATTTATAGATTAAAAAAAATCTTAAATTTTGATATAATGTTTTTAAAAAAGTTTTATTATATAATAAATGCGTTTGGATTATTGGGTTAGAATAAAAAACAAAAGAAATCAGTACAGCCAAACAGAACAGAGCATTTAAATCTTATCCAGATTTATAAAAAAATCTTATCCACATTTATAAAAAAATCGTGAGAAGCCCTGTGCGTGTGTACACACGCTAACCTTTTCTGCCCAATCAGAAAGTGACACGTGGCAGCGGTGGCCAAAAAAACTGTTTCAACCGTTGAAACTTTGCAACGGATGTTGATGCCACCTATATTTACCCAATTTATCAACATCATCATTACAAGGGTTTCAATTGTGGAAATTGGTTTTCAACACCTTCATTGTGGATGGTCTAAGAGGTTCCACTATATATATGCTGTAAATCCAGTTATGGTTAGGCTAGAATTTAGGTAAGCAGTTAATAATATTAATATTGTAATCGAATTTATTATTGTAGTTTTTTATAAATATTTCACCTATGAAGTTAATTAAGTCTAACTTTGTACTATACTAAGAATGGCCAGTATACAGTGAAATCAGGATATTGAGTAGCTCAGAACCTATTGGATGTTGTGGATGAAAAAGAAGTACTGGAACCTAGTATCACTAAGCTTAAAGCCTTTGCTTGGAAGATAAAAGCTCCGCAAAAGATTTGTCATCTTATATGGCAATTGATAACGGGTCATGTAGCAGCAACGAGGAATTTGGTATGGCGGAACATGAGATGCGATAACTATTTTCCACGTTGTGGTGAGCCTGAAGAATCAGTTACACATTTCGAATGTCCGCCAGCTTTACAAGTTTGGTCCTTATCAGTAACACCAACAAGTCTGGATGTTTTCCCTGTCCCAAGTATTTATGTTAATACGGATTATCTTTTCTGGGAAAGAACAACATTGTTGAGCCAGTATTAGACATAGATCCTTATCCCGGGATAATCTGGTACATTTGGAAGGCCCGAAACAACAAACTCTTTAGGAGAATAGATAGAGATCCTTTGGAGCTAGTTCGCTATGCAGAGAGTGAGTGTCAAGCCTGATTTAATGCAAATGAAATGGTGCCTCCAGCTCCACTAGGTCATAGGAACGACGAGCCTCAAGTCTTAAGCTTGGGAAACATCTGCTTGCTAGATGGGTCATGGACATCCACAGCTCAGTTCAGCGGATGTGGATGAGTTTGGAAGGACAGCTTTGGAAAGATTTAACTTATGGAGACTCAAAATTATATTCGGAGAGAGTCTGCCCTGTATTCAGAGGTAGAAGCACTACAATGCGCGATGGAAAACATGCTTCAACATTCAGCATGTCAGAGCTTCGGGACGGACTGCAAGGATTTGATCGCCATGATAAAGGAGCCTCATGCCTGGCCAAGCTTTGCAACAGAACTGGAGAAGATAGAGACCTTAATGATATGCTTTCCTGACTTCAAAATCAGCTACATTCCAAGAACTCCAAACCAGATTGCAGACTCTTTATCTAGAACTGCAAGGTCCTTTCATAGAGCACTTTATTTAATTGGTTGTTCTATTCTAGTCTGGCTATCTAGACCACCTCAAGTTTGAGTAATAGAATAGCCGTTAGATGTCAAAAAAAAAATCTAACTTTGTATTTCTATTTTAACAGTATTGAAATTCCAAATAATTTTATAAAGACTAGGTATACAAAAAAATGTAAAATGATTTACATATCCAGCGGCATTGAAGAGACATTATCGGTTTGAGACTTTTAGAGTTGAGCAATGGTAGTATAGTATCAATAAAGAATGTATGGAAGTAACCAAAAACTCACCATCACATTCTCGTTCACTGTTAGACTTTTAGTCATTTGGCAGACTGAAGATTTTATTTTGGTGTTTAGCCAATAGTTCGAACATTATTTCAAGACACTAGCTAGTAAAGAAAAGGTTTAAGAGTGGAGAACCTAAAGAGTTAAACTCTTGAGCTAATGGTTAATAATAAGCTTTAGTATAGAAAAATGTGGCACAAAGAGAAAGAGATTGGTGTATTAGTCTTGAGAGAATACCTTTGATCCTTCTCGAAAAAAATTACGGGTCTTTTTTTTTTTATAATATATGAAACTATATCCCAAGCGTAGAACAAGAACATAAAGCCAGCTAAAGATAAGAACTCATATTTCTAATAAATATACAATGTTTATTATGTTCTTTTTCTGAAAGCTTTCTCACCACATCTCTAATATATTATACGATTATTGTGTCCTTTTGAGAAAAGTGTTTTAAAAGTGTAGATTAATTTATATGTACGAGAGTTTACATGCCCCATCTCCTGTAAAAGCTCAAGAAAGCCTAATGGAATCCTGGGATATAATCCGGATAAGATTATATTATAAAGTTCTTTAATTGTGTGACTGTGTTTGAACCAAGGCCTTTGCGCCCCTATGTGATCATCAAAATTTAGATCCCACTTACGCAAAATATATTGATTCATGGAATGTCACGAGGGTTTGTATTCATCTATGTATATGGAGTTTGATTATTTCATATAGATATTTTTATTTTTGGTTTCTATAGTCATAGAGAAAAACCCTACAAATTGAAAGGTCGTGAATAAATGAAAAAGAAGAGTCATCAAGATGTCTTACAATATACACTGATTGACCCTGTGAAAAGAATATTTATTGTTGTTGCTCATCTAAAAATTCTTTTAGTAAACATTGAAAATCCGAAGTAAGGAAAAGTTCAAGTTTGTGGGAAAGAAAAACAAGACCGATGATTATTATAAGTGTGTGGTCATTTTCTTTTGAGAATGTATTTCAACAACCTGATCCTTACTTAATAACAAGCAAGTGTGTCAAATATAGTTCTTAACAAACATGTGGTTATGTGAGATGCGAAAATCTTTATGTCGATTCTCTACTACTACGGAGGTAATAAGTCCCACAATTTAGCTTGTCATGGCGCAACATTTTAGAAGTTAAATATTTCTTATGACTTTAATACATTATCCCTAATTAAAATAACTGAAAGTGTAAAGGAAGGTGAAAAGGAAGGACCCCGCATTTATTCTCTTTTGGTGGGCTACTTCTTGTCCACAAAATCTCAATTCATAAACACTACCTCCAAACCTCTAAATCAATAATCATTAACTTAATGAAATATTTGTTTATGATTGAAAAAGTATGAATAGTTGCGTATACAAATAAAATTTATTCAATATATTTTCTAATAGTAAGAACTCTATATAAAAAATAGTAAAAACACTATAAATGAATAATATTATGATTATGATATTTTATTAATTTATAGTGTGATTATCTTGAAAAATGAAACAACACTTCAACATCATATATAATTTAACTAATACAAAAAACTTGCAAAATAATAGTGGTTAAAACAATAAAAATAATTAATTGTTTTAAAAATTAAAATAAATAATATGAAACAATTTTTATCCTATAATATCATTTAATGTAACATAAATTAAGATACTAATGAAACTAAATATTAATATAAATTTTAAAATATAATTATCTTATTATTTTGTCAAATCATCTTATATTATGAATCACATATTCTCAGCTATGGGATTGAAGTGATTATCTCTGGCAGCAGGGAAGTATGTGAAGTTACATCCCAACATAGAAAATACAAGACTAGATGTGCCTAGAGTTTTTAATGTACTGAAAACTGCTAAGAAGCATAAAGTAGGAAGAGGTAGTACCTTAGAAGAAGCGGAAGGTTAATGTACTGAAAACTGCTAAGAAGGGAGGGAGACCCCCGGTGGTAAGCAATCCAAAACAATTTCATCAGAAAATATCATCCGTAAGGATTCGTTATGTCTTTCTTTTTAAGGATATGTATGTGGCTTAAATATGTCATACAACATAGAGCGGTTTATCGTTGGGTATTGACATGAAACCTTTGTTTGGCTGTTTACTGGAAACAAGAGTACAACAAGAAAATAGATGTATAAAGGCAGCTATAACAGGATGCAATAAAGCTGTTATTAACAGAAACTGCAGAGACCCTTATGTGGGAACCGAAACTCGCACAATCAAAATTTATAATGAAAAGTGTAACCTTTTCAAGGATCCAAATTTTCTGTGATAGACAGTGACAAGTAATCAGAAAAGTGTGTGATAAAAATATGATGATAAGAAAAATGAATTTGAAAACCTATAGACTTTATTAGGCAAGAGCGTTCCAGTTCCAGAGACGTACAAGACGTTCGCCACGAATCAAGATTACAACATAAATCGAGTAAGTGAAGGTAGAAAAATCTATCTGAGTTAGCTAGTTTAACCATTTAAATTAGAAATTCTATGCGAGTTGCAGCTCATTAGCAAACAAACAAAAATAAAACCTAAGGTTTCTAAGTACAAAGAATTTCGATAGCTAAGTTTTTGTCCTGTTATTCTCTATTCCGGCCTTGTTTATATTCTCCTCCGACGGATGTGTTGCATTTTTCTGTAGATCCACATATGCATCCTTTCCGTTTTTTCTATCTTTTATCCTATATATTTTTAAGATTCGAGTTCTATTTCTTTCGAAAACTTCTATAATCCTGTTTTTTTTTCATATTCCTTTCCAAGTAAAGTTAACCATCATTGATATTGAGCTACTTTACATGTTAAATCAAATAGTTGTTTCATGTTTTAGGTCATTTTATACCATTTTACGAATCACATGTTATTTTTTGCGACTTTCTCAGAAAAATCGTTATTTCGCTTTAAATTCTGGCTTTTGTGTCATTGGTTTACGAAATAATAGAAGTGCCATTGGTTTACGAAATGATAAAATTCATTTTCTTTCATCGAAATAAATATTTGGTGTTTAGTATAAACATGTCCGAGAACTCAACGTTTGGCTAAGTTTTAAGGAAATAAACGATTGCTCATTTTCTACAAAATCGCAACATTAACTCTGATTGCGACAAAACGAAAGATATTTTGAATACAATTTAAGAAAGAACACAAAAAATGGAGAAACGATACTGAGGAGTGAGGAGAAGGCATGTGTGATTCTGAGGAGTTACAGGCGATGCTGAATAACTCGAGTGAAGTACGGGCGATTCTGAGGAGCTTGACAGGAGATTGAAGCGATATTGGGAGAGAGTATAGTGATGGGTGATGCTGACTAGGAGAGAGAGTGGCCTTTGGAAGAGACTGAGGAGTGATTGGGAGTCAAGGGCGATGATGACTAGGAGAGAGTGATATGGGCGATGCTGAGAGGGAGAGGAGTGTAAGGGCGATGCTGATGAGGAGAGAGGGGAGGAAGGGCCAATGCTGACTAGGGGAGATTCTGCTCTCTTTTGGCTCTACCTTGTATCTTCCATTTTCCGTTTATGGTTTGGTAGGTTCTCAAAACTGTTTTTGACTGTCTTACAAAAGTTTTCCAAAAAAACTGTCTAAAGTTAGTTTTTTAGAAGTTTTTTCCTAAAATTTTTCCGAATTTTATAGAAGTTTGTTTTCTAAAACTTATTTTTATTTTTTACATAAATTTTTCGTAAAAACTTTCTGAAATTATTTTTACGGAAGTTGAAGTTCGTTTTGTAAAATTAATTTAGGTTTGTTTTACAAAAATTTACCATAGAAACTTTTTGAAGTTAGTTTTAAGAATAATTATTTTCTTGTTTTATGAAAGTTTTTCCGTAAAATTTTTCCAAAGTTAGTTTTACTAAAGTTTTTTCATAAAATTGTTTTGTTTTGTAAAAACCTTCTGAAAGATTATTTTCCACTAATTATTGTTCGGACAGAAACTACCTTTTCCTTTTCAGAAAGAAATGTAAAAACAATTCTATGTATCTATGTCCAAGTTGGTGCGGTGTACGCGGAATTGTTCTCTCGACATTTCTGCCTCATTCTTGTAAACAATACTATTTTGGCGTTTCTAGCCATTGATATCACTAAGACGGATTTTAAGTTCCCACCAGTTTGCCCCCAGCTCGTTAAAATTGCGTGTAGTTGTGGCGATGTAAGGAAAAGCGTTTAAGTGGGATCTACGGACAAGTGTTGTCTTTCCAATCTTGAGCGTTTCCGAGGCCAAAAATAATTTTGAGTGGACATACTTTTCACCTCCTTATAAGAAGTGGGTGTTCTCTCCATTCTCACTTGCTTGCTCATCTCTAAAAATACTTGCTAAGGTAAATTGAAATAGCCCTTTTCTCTCTTTTTCCTTTGAAAGACTCTTGTGTCAATGTCGCCAAATGATCTCGATAGAAGAGTGATGAAGGCTTTCTCGCGTTCTGTTGTAACTCTAGAAGTTCGTCGAGTGATCCAACTCCGACCATGTTACTCGTGAGGAAACTCACGAGGTGGTTTACGAAGAGGAGGTCGTAAAGGAACAGTTTGAAGATTCATGCTCCAACCCAGTGAAGACCGTATCATATTGGAGGAATACTTATAACATTGTGCCTCCACCTCTCTTTTTTCGGTCCTAAAGAGGCCGAGGACAGATTATTAGTTTCTGGCAAAGTCGAGGAGGTGCACTTCTAAGTTTTTTTTTTTAATTTTGAGGGTATCTCAAGCCTCACTAATCTCCAAAGGGGTGGTGTATCTTACGGATAGACCCTTACTCCGAAATTCAAATGGGCCGTAAGATAGGCCCATATCCGCGTGGCCACAAGGTAAAATGTAGTGGGGGGTGCCTTCGAACCCGGGTTGCTCAGCAAGGTGTACTTCTAAGTTTTTCCAGACTATCAGAGATATCTTTTGAGTTTTGGATAATGTATTGAACACACGTTACATGTAATCGAATTCCTGAACCAGAAGATAATGTAGAAAGTCATCTCCCAAATTTCCTCACTTGTTATGAGGCATTTTTCCGTTTGGTTACATGTGGTTTTTGATTCTTGCGCTGATTGTTTGCCACTTTTCCTGTGTAACGTGTGTTCAATATATTCATGATCTAAAACAATTTATTTTACGTAAATTTATCAATACGCTCGCATGGAATCACAAATATATGCACTAATATGTTAATTGTTGAGTTTTCAAATAGTTCATTTAGCTTTCCAAAATTATATGGAAATTTAGTCAAAGCTTCAGCATTTTCATGAAAAGAGAGATTCTCGACCAAATTAATTTGGTAAAATTTAGCTCTTAGTTGGATTTACATATTTATAAATCGTAAAATGTCACACAGAGGTCATATTTAATAAAGCGATTGTGAAATAATAAATAAAAGACATTAAAAGTTAAGACACATGGGAACTTGGTACTATGGTTGGGGAAATTCGGGAGAAGAAAGCGACAAAATTCAAATCCAAATGAATAACGTTTGATCTCTTTTCGTAAGGTAAGCATATAAACAAATGCCGACAAAGAAAAAGAAGTAGATAAACAAACAACAGAACCATTTATATGCAGACACTTAGATGTTTAGGAATATCAAAACACATTTTGCAAATACTACCCATAAAGAGGAAATAGTTTACATAGAAAAAATCTAAAAAGGTCTTATGATCTGCTATTTCTACATCTCTAATCTAACATTTGAGAAGTAAGAAAGAGAATGAAAACCAATTGAACAAACAGCAGAACCACTTATATGCAGACATTTAGTTGAAACATCAGATTTTAATACCAAAATTTAATGTAATACTTCCTCCGTTTTTAGATGTAATAAGAACATAAACTTAAAAATATTTAATTATTTGGATGTTAAAAACGAAAACATTATTATTTATTTACCTAATTATAATTTGAACAATAACAAAATAGACTGCATAATATCATCATCATATAACATAAACTCTTGATAAATTTTACATTAAAAATTGAGAACTTCATCTAACTTTTTTTTAAAATATAATTCTCTAATACGTTAACTATTGAAAAAACGAGAAGAGTAGATGATAAGCTAAGTATTAAGGACCATGTCTCTTTATGAATATCAAGACAGACTTTGGAAATGTTACCTGTAAAGAGAAAATAGTTTTAGTAAAAAATCAGTATTCTCCAATGAATTTAGAGATAACCCGGTGTAAAAAACCCCATTAATTAAAATATTAGTCCAGAAAAAAAAGAGTTTTAAAAGCAAAATAATCAAGAAACCATGGTGAAAAAACAGTATATATATGAAATATATAACAAATTCAAACCTATTTCTTAAAGTATAAATATATCAAATAATCGAAAGATTAGCACTTTTTACAAAAAAGTACCAAGAGATTAATCGTTTTCCACTTAAATATCTTAATATAGAAAAACTATTAGTGTTTTTGTTTTAAAGTAAAGTGAATTATTAAGCAACACAACACATACACATGGAAAGAACAAAGAAACATAACTGCTAAAGCACAAAGACTGCTTTACAACACTACATATTATGGGCAAAGCATTAATTTTTTTGTTTTTTGAGAAAGGGCCTAGCACTAAAATTGTGAAGAAGATACAACAAAATCCTCCCCCTCTAGATAAAATGTGTAGTGGAAAATAAAATAAAATCCAGCTTATCAAGAATCAAACACAAGACCAACAGAATAAAAACATAGTTTTCTAATTAAAGTGAGACCAAATTCGACCAAAAAAAATGAAATGATTTCAGAATTCAACATTGGAAAAGTGATAGTCCCTACACAAGCATCTTGTGGTTGGAGGAGCTATGGGCCAATGGTAAAATCAGCACTCAAACAAGTCCAAATCCTCTCAAATCTCACTTAAAAAGAAGAAGATAATGCCACTTTCTTAAACAAATCTTACTCCCCACTCACTCAATCAGTAATCATCTTAAGATATATATATGACCACTTTGAATTCTTCAAAGACAGTAAGAAGCAACAACCAAACAAAACAGAGAGACAAGACTTTGATTCAAAGCTTTTTTAAGAGTAAGAACATGTCTGCAAATGAATTACCTTCTTCGGGTCAATCCTTCCAAAAACAAGTCAGTAGCGGTTTTGTCTCTAGAAAGCTGCTTTTGCACAACCCATTTGACCACAACAGTCAACAAGCCTTCGGGGTCGCACCATCTCCTCTAATAACCCATGAGAACAACCTCGGTGGGAATGTCTTGATGCTTCTCTCAGTCCTCATCTGTGGAATCATCTGCTGCCTCGGTTTACATTACATCATTCGTTGTGCATTCAGACGTACTTCTACTTTCATGATCTCTGAGCCTATCTCCAGTCTTTCAACACCACATAGGCCACCAAACAAAGGAATCAAGAAGAAAGCTCTTAAGATGTTCCCGGTCGTGACTTACTCACCGGAGATGAACCTGCCGGGTCTCGGTGAAGAATGCGTCATCTGTTTGTCAGATTTTGTTTCTGGTGAGAAGCTCAGGCTGCTCCCTAAGTGCAACCACGGGTTCCATGTTCGTTGTATTGACATGTGGCTTCAACAACATTTGACTTGTCCAAGCTGCAGACACTGTCTTGTTGAGACATGCGAAAAGATCTTAGGTGAATCCAGTCAAGCTGATCAAGTGACAGCAACACCAACAGAGAGAATAATTGTCAGGATAGCTCCTCTAGAACCTGAAGGAAGAGTAAACACTTTAAGAGAAAGCAGTTAAATGCTCAGAAACCATCATAAGTTCAGAATCTGTGCTCAAGTTAGATAGAAGTTTTTTTTAGATCTGAGCACAGCTAATGTCTATTGCCATCCAAAAGAAAAAGAAAAAAAAACGAATAGTTCAAATTTTTTAAAAAGTTTATGTCTTTTTTTGCCTGTAACACAAAGTGTATACAGAGGAATATAAATATATCATTTTTCAGTAGCATCTCACTGAGTTCACAAACTTCTCTTTGTGCAAGTATTCTTTTTTGGTAAACATTGTGCAATTATTCTTTGGATGTGCTTATTCATAAACATTAATAATGATAAGTTCTCATCATATATTGTCACAAATGGTCCAGACTCAATAGCATTATGTGCCCCGGATATTATTAAGCATGATGATGTTCAGGCAGATTATGAGTCTAGGAGTTCTTCACAAAAATGACTCTCGCTGGCTGATATTCCCTTGCCTGATCACCGGAATACTTCAGGGCCAGTATCAGTCTCGTCCAAAAAGCAAGAGAGAAGCAGATCCGGTCCATTCATTCCAAGAAGGACAAGCTCTTAGGGGAGAACTATGAACACATCAAGAGCAAAGCCAAAGGAAAGGGGAAAGAAATCTCTGCTGGAAGGATTTCTACAGGGTCAACTCGGACTTCACCACCTCTTCCTCCACCATCTGGTTCAGGAATTCGTTCAGCTCCTAAGCTGATGTCCATTTATGACTTACGAGCTTGGATCAATCCAAGTGTCTCAAGAATTTATGACTCTGGAAGAACTGATGGACATTCTTCAAGACATAGAAAAGGCTCTCCATACTCTCACTGATATAGTTCAGGACTTCATCCGATCGGCTGCAGGTTAGTACTTAATTATGTTCTTTTTGCTGATTTATCATGCTGATACTTGTGTTTTAACTAGTGAGCTCACAAGCAGAGGGAGAAGAAGAAGATCGAAATGAAGCCTACTCTTAGGGCTGGGTTGCGGGTCAAACCCGCCCCGCTGACCCGCCAACCCGCGGGTTTTATTTTTTTTTTTGTCAAAAAATCTGACCCGCACAACCCGCAAACAAATAATTTTGTACCCGCATCCGCCCCGCTCAATTTTGCGGGTAACCCGCGGGTTATATTTTTTTTTAATAATTATTTAATTTAATTATTATAGAATTAATATATTTAAAATAAAATTTTTATATATTATTAAAATTTAAAATATTTTTTAAAAAATTCCTTCATTTTTTTAAAATATTTATTTTTCTACAAAAAAGAGTTTTTTTTGAATTTTTTTTTTTTAAAAATATGCGGGTCAGCGGATACCCGCGATCCAAAATCCAATAACCCGCACCCGCACCCGCCCCGCATAAATTATTCATAACCCGCACCCGCAAACTGATTTTTTTCAAATTGGTCGACCCGCACCCGCCCTGTAGCGGGTCAAATGGGGCGGGGCCTGCAGGTAAAAACTCATATTCGCAGACCTACCTACTCTTGTGGGGGAGAATCTGTGTTCTGTTTTTTTCTTTGTACATTGGCAATTGCCTCTTTTGTTTCAGATAATCTCGGTTTATATATGGAGAATATTTATGTGAAATGTTTTTTATTAAGATGTATTTAATATCTAAACCTCTTTTGTTTAGGAAAATCTAGTATTGTGTTTGCCTTTATTCTCTGAATGCTTAGGTGTGTGCAGGATTGGTTGTCTTCATCTCAGGTACTTGTGAGGCGCACAAATTAAAAAAGGGAGACAAAAGATGTATGATCAGAGCCGAGTTAAAGTAGTTCATGAAGTATGACATGAACTACAGCAGAGGAAGAGTATGACGTGGAATCGGTTGGAGTGTTTTTCATGATGCGATCAATAAGAAAATTTACTTTGTAGCAGTTTAAAGGAAGTATTGGAGAAGAAATAATCGACTGTACAAAATAAAGAAGATTGACTTCTTTGTTGAAGATCACAAAAAGATAGTTTATAGTTTGTAGATCTTTAGATCTAGGTTTTCCTCTAAGTATAGTGAGGTGTGTGGGCATCGAATGTGCCGCTTAACACTCTAAGAGAGTTTTAAGCCGAGACTTTGGTGAGTCTGTGTAAGGTGAAGCAAAAGACTAGGGGTTATAAGTGTGAGTGGTTCAAGAGAATTAGTACATGTCTGTAAGCACAAGAAACTAGTTTTTTTTTTTTTTTGAAACTCAAGCATTTAATTAGAAAAGCAGGGGTTAGTTGTGAGCATTAACAGCATCACCAACAACCATGTCTGAAAGTACATTCAAGGCATCAGATGCCAATCTATCGGCAACTACATTCCTCTCACGAGGGATCCAAACGAAACAAACAAACTCAAACTCAGCAACAACAACTAAGATATCAGAGATGACTCCATACAACTCAGAGGCACAAGATCCTGAGTTGATCGACTTGATTAGCTGCAGGGAACCAGATTCAAACTGCAGAGACTTCCATTCCAGGTTGATACAACCACGGACAGCTTCTCGAAGCGATAATCCTTACGCAAGGAGGGGGGAGGCAACGAACTCTTCCGACGACTTGAAAGGGAGGGGACACGACGGAGCCATGACCACCCATCCCAGTCCTGCAATGTTCCTATCAGCTCTCCACGATGCGTTGGACCGGACCACCACAACATCTCTAGCCGTCGAGACCTCCGTGATGGGGCGATGAGCAGTAGGTCTTTCCGGTTTCATATTGTCGCTCCATTCCCGCGCTAGTCGTATGGCTGATGACAGAGTTTCTTCAGGGGATGCTGTAATACCTTCAAAGACATAACGGTTTCTAGCTTTCTACAAAGCCCAAAGAATCCGTGGGAACAGGGAGCCCCGCACAATCCCAGAAGGAGGCAGACATTGTTTTTCACAGAGCTTTGTCCATTCCGACGCTAAATCTAGCATTCCAATACACTCTAATCCAGTTGTGAAGGGGGCAAGGAGCCACACCTTCTGAGCAAAACTGCAATGGAAAAAGAGATGAGTGATAGATTCAGTACATCCACATCTTTTACACCGAGGATCAACAGCGATGTCTTTCGATCAGTCTCTCTCCCACCGGGAGAGCGCCTTTAAGGAGCTTCCAAGAGAACAGCTTCACTTTCGGAGCACAAGGTAGCTTCCACACGTTTTTCTTCCAGTTGTAAGTCATCGGTTGCTGTCCAATAACACCATTTTCTTCCTCTTGTGCCACAAAGAAATACCCAGATTTAGTTGTATACTCTCCATCTTTCGTACCCAACCAAATTCGCTTATCCGGAGACCCAAGTAGGCTTGGTTTGATGCTCAAAATTAGTTCCTCATACTCAGGTAGTAGTAGTAAGATCTTTTCTCGGTCCCAAGTCCTCTGTTCAGGGATCATTAAATCTGCAACTGTGATGTCAACATTTTCCCCAGCAACTGGCCCCATTGGTCGCTCCTATCTTTTTAAACTCAACTAAGGATCGTGCCAAACGTTGATAGCTAGCCCATCACCAACGGCCCAGCCAATGTTTTTGATCAGTAAGTCCCTCCCCTTTAGTATACTTCTCCATCCGTGGGACATCGACGAAGTTTCTGAGACAAGGAGGAAATCACAGTCAGGTGCGTATTTTCCCATCAGAATCTTGGCGAGGAGGCAGTTTGGCTTGTTGATCAGTCGCCATCCAATCTTGGCTAGGAGAGCATCATTAAATTTCTGGAAGTCTCGAAGTCCCAAACCTCCAATTTCTTTGGGCTTAGCCATCTTGTCCCATGAAATCCACGCCATTTTCCGGGTATTCTCATTATTGTCCCACCAGTACCGAGTTACCACAGACTGGATCCGCTTGCACAGCGAGACCGTAAGTTTAAAACATGTCATGGGGTAAGTCTGGATGGCAGACAACACACTCTGAAGCATGACTAGCTTCCCTGCCGAGGAAAGGAGTTTTGTAGACCAGCCTTTTGCTTTCTGCTTTATACGGTCTACAAAGGTAGCGAAGAGGTCGCACTTTCGTCGTCCGAAATGTTCCGGGAGTCCTAAATACTTCCCCATACCTCCCTCTTTCTGGATTTGGAGCTCTGTTTTGACTAAGGTCTTTGTAGAGGCTGGTGTCTTCCGAGAGAAAGTGATGGCCGATATTTCCTTGTTTATCGATTGACCCGAAGCTTCCTCATATTGTCGCAGGATGGAGTTCAACGCGTTGCAGTTTTCTTTGCTTGCATTGAGAAAGAACATTGTATCGTTCGCAAAAAGAAGGTGGTTTATACGAGAGCTTTTCCTTGCCACTTGCATCCCCTGGAGGGACCCTTCTTCTTTGGCTCTGTTGCATAAACCCGAAAGGACTTCACTACACATGATGAATATGTAGGGAGAAAGAGGATTTCCTTGACGGATACCTCTGCTCGGTACTGCCTTCTCTCTAGACAAGCCGTTGATGAGGAAGGAGTATGTAATAGATGAAATACATTGCATTATCCTGCTGATAAAATCCCAGTGGAATCCCAACCGAAGAAGAACTACCCAAATAAATTCCCATTCTAGCCGATTGTATGTCTTGCTCATGTCAGTCTTGACTGCCATTGCACAGCGCTGCTCAGCTTTGGACGTTTTTAGATAATGGAGAAATTCATGCGTAATGAGCACATTGTCTCCAATAGCTCGACCCGGTACAAACGCAGATTGGTTCTCCGATATAAGTCTGTCCATCAGAGGCTGAATCCGCCGGGTGATAATTTTGGAGTAGATTTTGTAATACACATTACAAAGAACGATAGGCCTGTAATCTGAAACCTTCCAGGGATTGGAGATTTTTGGAATGAGTCAGATATTGGTGTCATTAACTCCCTCCGGCAGTGGGTTTCCCTCAAAAAATCCCTAAACTTCCATTACTATGTCCGGTCCAATGCTGTTCCAGTGAGTGTGGAAAAATCCTGCAGAAAAGCCATCGGGTCCGGGAACCATTTCAGCATTTATGGAGAAAGCTGCCTCTCTAATCTCTTCCGAGGACGGGATACTGGTGAGCTCTAAGTTCTCAGTGTCCGAGACAATCGGTTTGGGAGCTTGGCGCACGATCTCCTCCCTTTCACCTGGACTGGATTCAAACAGCTTGTGGAAATAATCCCCGATAACATGGGCTATCTCCTCCTCTTTGTACACCATCTGTCCATCTTCATTCTCAATCACTGAGAAGCCATTTGCGCGTTTCCTAGCTTTTGCGCTGGCGTGGAAGAATCCCGTGTTACGGTCACCGAGCCTAAGCCAGAGCTGCCGGCTCCGTTGTTTCCAGTACTCCTTCTCTGGAAGGTAAGCTGCATTGAGCTTAGAAGAGATATCTTGGATCAAGACTGTGTCGTTTAGTGGGCTAGAGAGCGCCTCATTAAGCTCCTTCTTCTTTTGCTCAATGATTTACACAAGAAACTAGTTTAGCAAATCAAAGTTTGTCTTAAACTTGGTGAGAAATTGCTTTTGAGTGAAACTTGTAAGTGCAATTAAAAAGTTAACTAGTCATATTTCGTGGAAGAAATTTCTCTCGCGTTATAGTGTGTTCTAGTTCTGTACCAAATAACTTTCACATTTACACAGTCTTGGTCTACATTTTTTTATATCGATGACAAATGTTGTGCCTACAAACGTGATCTACTTTGTTAGTGAACGCTATCTTAAACATTTTCATAGATTCTGCAGTTATCGAAGTCATAATCCTTATAACTGCGTGATTCAAACCATCTTAACAGGCTAGAATCCACTACCCATTGTCAACAAAAAATACTAATAACTGATATAGTTAAGGACCACATAATCTAAGTACGAATTTTGGAGATCCTTCCGTTTTTAAAAGGGAGCAAGCACGAACAGGTTATAAACAAGGTTATCAAAAGAAAAGCCAAGTCATAAACAATGATGGTTCAAAACTTCAAATAAGGCTAAAGATCCTAGGCGTTTCTGATTGGACTGGATGTAATCAAGTATTGAAAATTTCAATAAATAAACCCTTACTAAAAAGTTGGAGTTTAATAGTAATTGAGCTGTCCACATAAAAGAAGGATTATTGGTTAATCCTTGAAGACGGTGGTTTACAGGTAGCATATGTCCATTACGAATCTGAGGGATATCAGATGGTTTCAAATCATATCCGGTAATATGCTATTGAGTGTGTGAAAACTGCAGCAACATAGCTTATAAATCCAAACAAACAAATAATAGCATCTATATATAACTTCCTGTAAGTTAAAAATATAATTTAGTAGTAAGTAATACCCTTAATATGCAACAGCAAATATTACACAATTGCTCAACTCTCTCAACAACTGAGGCTATCAGGAGATCTTCCTTAAATTTCTATAGAATACATTACTAAATAATAATTTGACCAAAAGGTTATTGAAGAGTTTAAGAAGTGCTAATTCCTATTGCAACAAGACTGTGTAAATGTGAAAGTTATACTATACCATTCAATTGAAGAGTTTAAGAAGTGCTAATTCCTATTGCAACAAGTTTAATGTTCTTTTCTTAGGAAAAACTATCAATTATTAACAAGAACATGTAAAGACAAAAGCACTAGAGGAAAATGATAGCTTTAGAAGATAATGTTTTAAATCAATCCTGTTTTAAAGTGAGACAAAAATAAATCGTTTCAATATACAATATTTGACAAGTGATAGTCCCTATACAAGCTTCTAGTGGTTGTAGGAGATATTATATGGCAACGGCACAATCAGCACTAAAGGATTCATGTAATTTGATAAGCTCTTTCTGGGTCCCAAATCCTTTCAAAATTCACTGGAAAAGAAGAAGAAAATGCCACTTTCTTATGCAAATCTTACAAGTCTACAATTATAAAAAAAAAAAAAAAAAATCTCAGTCCCACTCAGTAATCATCTCAAGCATATATAAGACCACTTTGTATTCAACAAAACATTAAGAAGAAATAACCAAATAAAGGCAAGCGAAGCAGAGAGAAGAGACTTTGATTCAAACCTTCTTCAAAGAGAGTATGAAAATGTTTGCAAATGATTTACCTTCTTCGGCCCAAGCCTTCCATGAACAAGTCCTTGGTGGTTTTATCTCTAGAAAACTGCTTCTGCACAACCCATTCGACCACAACACTCAACGAGCCCTTGCGGTCGCACCAACTCCTCCTATAAGCCATGAGAACAACGTCACTGGGGCTGTCTTGGTTCTTCTCTCAGTCCTCATCTGTGGAATCATCTTCTGCCTCGGGTTACATTACTTCATCTGTTTAGCCTTCAGACGCTATTCAAGTTTCATGATCTCTGAGCCTGTCTCAAGTCTTTCAACACAACGTGATTCATCAAACAAAGGAATCAAGAAGAAAGCTCTTAGGATGTTCCCAGTCGTGAGCTACGCACATGAGATGAACCTCTCAGCTGGTATTGGTGAAGAGTGCGTCATCTGCTTGTCGGATTTTGTTTCTGGTGAAAAGCTCAGGCTGCTACCTAAGTGCAACCACGGGTTCCATGTTAGTTGCATTGACAAGTGGCTTCAACAACACCTGACTTGTCCGAAATGCAGACACTCTCTGGTTGACACATGTCAGAAGATATTAAGTGACTTCAGTCAAGGTGATCAAGTGACAGCAGCACCAACAGAGAGCGTAATCCTTAGGATAGCTCCTCTAGAACCTGAAGGAAGAGTAAACACTTTTAGAGAAATCAGCTAAGTGCTGAGAAACCATCATTAATATATGCTCAAGCTAGATAGGAGATTTTTTGTCTCTTTTTTTTTTGTAGCACAAAGTGTAAATATAGAGAATATATCTCACTGAGTTCATCAAACTTCTCTTTGCAGATTATTTCTTTACAATGGAATGTAAATTATGCAATATCACCCAAAGACATTAAAATTCATCTATAACCAAAGACTGATAAGTACTAGTCGTATATACTTTTATGTGTCACAATCACTAAACAGAACAAATGTTTTTTCCTAGTAATGAATGCCATGGTGTTGCGTGAAACAGTGTTTAGTCTACGCGATACATAACAGTCCAAACCTGATCGCGTGTATGCTAGCTCGACAGTGACAGATGCATGAATAAAAAAATATAAATGCACAACCTGTATGTTGAAGATAACTTGAGATACAAGTAATACTTTTCCTTTTAAGTTTAAGAAAAGGAAATATGCTATTTATGTGTTTTTGGAAATTACATCTCTATATAAGAAGATGCTGAGTTGTGGCATGAACTTATGAGTTTGACAGATTGATTGTGAGAGCTTAAGTTTTGAGAGATTTTCTTAAACTAATATAAGTAAGTTCTTATAATTTTGTGAGTTCATAGTCTTGGGTTAAAACAATAATTGGTATCAGAGCGAAATATGGGAGATATCATGGCAAGCACGAACGCTGGGAAGATAAAAGATGGAGGAACATCATCCATCAGCTGTCCGATGCTTACATCATCTAACTACACTGTTTGGGCAATTCGCATGAAGATTCTTCTTAAAGTACATGAAGCGTGGGAGGTAATTGAGACAGGAGCAGAAGACATAAAGAATAACAACATGGCTATAGCTTTGATCTTCCAATCAATACCAGAAACACTTATTCTCCAAGTCGGAGAGCTTGATAATGCAAATAAAGTATGGGAAGCTATCAAATCGTGACACATGGGGGCAGAGAGAGTAAAGGATGCATGTTTGCAAACCCTCATGGCTGACTTTGATCGATTGAAGATGAAGGAAACATACACAATTGACAGCTTTGTGGGTAAACTATCTGAGATTGCAAGTAACTCTGGTGCCCTAGGAGAAAGTATCGACGAAACAAAGCTAGTCAAGAAGTTTTTGCATAGCCTCCCTCGGAAGAAATTCATACATATTGTGGCCTCATTAGAACAAGTTCTAGACCTAAAACCCACGAGCCTTGAAGACATTATAGGACGTTTGAAAGCATCCGAAGAACGAATTCGTGAGGAAGAAGAAGATAATCATGAAAACCAAAGTAAGTTGATGTACGCTAACACGCAGCCCCAACAGCCTCGGACACATCAACCGTTTTACAATGATTACATAAACAGAGGATGAGGGGGAAGGCTTTATGGCAAAGGACGAGGTCGAGGAAGGCCTTATAGAGAGTTCGTATATCTAAGATCACATGTTTTAGGTGTGATAAGAACGGACACTTTGCCTCTGAGTGTCTAGACAGATTATTAAAGCTGCAAGAAACTTGTGAAGCTAAAGAAGAAGATACACATGTGGCGGTTAGACTACTAATGCACGAGGTGGTTTACCTCAACGAGAAAAACGTCAGGCCAAAGGAATTTGAATCAGGAATGGATAGTGGCGAGATATGGTATTTGGACAATGGTGCTTGCAACCATATGACTGGTAACAAATCTTATTTCAGGACGATCAATGAGAGTATCACGGGAAAGGTTCGATTCGGTGATGACTCGCGAATTGATATCAAAGGAAAAGGTTCCATTCTGTTCATAAGCCAAGACGGAGAGAAGAAGCTTCTTGCAAATGTATATTATATACCGGATCTTAAAAGCAATATCATCAGTCTAGGGCAAGCTACTGAAGCCGGGTGTGATGTACGAATGAGAGGAGATACTCTTACATTTCACGAAACCTCATCATGAGCGCAAACAGATCTAAGAATCGCTTGTATAAAGTTCTCATGGAGATAGTAGATGCAAAGTGCTTACAGTCATCGGTTCATAACGTCTCAGCATGGGGGCATGCTCGCCTTGGTCATATTGGAGTAGAGTCTATGAAACTTATGATACGCAAGGAACTGGTACTAGGCATCCCTGGAATCGAAGTAGAGAGGGAAATATGTGAATCCTGCTTGTGTGGGAAGCAAACAAGACAACCTTTTCCCCAATCAACTTTGTATAGAGCCATAAAAGCTTTGGAACTCATCCATGGAGACTTGTGCGGACCCATAACACCACAGACTACTGGACGTAACATGTACATATTTGTTCTCATAGACGATCATTCTCGCTACATGTGGACCATTCTTTTAAAGGAGAAAGGAGAAAGGAGAAAGGAGAAGCATTTGAGAAATTCAGAAATTTCAAAGCAATCATTGAACAAGAGACAAAGGCAACGATCAAAACGTTCAGAACCAACAGAGGTGGCGAGTTCACATCAACAGAGTTTAAGGAGTTTTGCGATAAATCAGGAATTCAGAGACACTTAACTACTCCGTATACTCCTCAACAGAACGGCGTTGTAGAGAGATGAAACCGTACTTTACTTGAGATGGTGAGAAGCATCTTGAAACACATGAACGTACCAAACTACCTCTGGGGAGAAGCTGTGAGGCATGCGTGCTATCTCATAAACCGGGTTGGAACAAGGACTCTAAGTGATCAGACGCCATACGAAGCATTTAAAGGGAGAAAGCCGAGTGTTAAGCACCTGAAATTCTTTGTTTGTCTTGGATATGTTAAAACGGAGGCGCCGCACCTTTCAAAACTTGACGACAGGTCGAGAACTCTGGTACATCTCGGAACTGAGCCAGGGTCAAAGGCATACAGAATGTTTGATCCGACCACAAGAAAGATAATAGTAAGCAGAGATGTTATCTTCGATGAAGAAAAGGGTTGGAATTGGGATAAAACCAAGAACGATGAGAACAATGAACCAGGGAGATTCAAAATTGAGTTTGGAACATTCGGTAATCAAGGGATAAGTGATGATGATATACAGAACGAAGCCGAAGCTCAGGAGGAACATACATCTCACGAAGAGATAACTCACGAAGAAGATGAGACGTTGATCGATTTCCCAGAGGGCATTAACGAAGAAGCAACACTTTGTCGTTCAACTAGACCAAGAAAGAGGCCTAGCTACTTGGATGACTATGTATACCTCGCTGAAGAAGAAGGAGAACGTCTCTTATTACTCTTGAATGAGGAATCTGGGGATTTCCAAGAAGCAATGGAGCTAAAAGTCTGGAGAGAAGCCTGCAAGGAGGAAATTGCATCCATAATAAAAAAATAAGACATGGGATCTCGTAGACTTACCTAAAGGAGCCAAGGCAATAGGCTTGAAGTGGATTTTTAAAATCAAGAGGAATTCAGACGGGAGCATAAACAAATACAAGTCACGGTTGGTTGTGAAAGGTTATATCCAACGACATGGGGTCGACTTTGAGTAAATCTTTGCTCCTGTGGCGAGGATCGAAACCGTTCGCTTCATCATTGCACTTGCAGCATCAAAAGGATGGAAGGTTCATCACCTTGATGTGAAAACAGCTTTTCTCAACGGAGATCTAAAGGAAACTGTGTATGTAAGCCAACCGGAGGGATTCAAGGTCGAGGGAAGTGAAAACAAGGTTTATAAATTGAACAAGGCATTATATGGATTAAGGCAAGCTCCAAGAGCGTAGAACGAGAAGCTAAAAAAGTGATGGAACAACTTTGTTTCATCAGATGCTCTAAGGAGCCGTCCTTGTATCAAAGAAAACAAGACAACCATCTTCTTCTTGTTGCAGTTTATGTGGATGACCTCCTGTTCTGTGGATCAAGCTCGAGTATGATCAGTGAGTTCAAGAAAGAGATGTCTGGAAATTTCGAGATGAGTGACCTAGGATTGCTTACATACTACCTTGGAATTGAAGTTACACAAACGGATGAGGGAATAATGCTAAAGCAAGAGAGGTATGCTAGAAAGATATTGAGTGAAACGGGAATGGGAGAGTGCAATGTGGTACATGTGCCAATGGAGTTTGGCCTGAAAATGTCACGAGCAGAAGCAGAACAAAGTGTGGACGAGACAGAGTACATGCGCAACATCGGATGTCTACGTTACCTTCTGCACACGCGGCCCGATCTCTCTTACAGCGTTGGGTTGCTCAGCAGATATATTAATAGTCTGAAGGTGTCACATGCTGCAGCACTTAAACAAGTTCTGAGATATCTAAAGGGTACACTGTCTCTTGGTCTTATGTTTAATAGAAGCGACAAGATTGAGCTTGAAGGATACAGTGATTCAAGCCATAACACCGATGAGGATGATGGATGGAGCACTACAGGCCACATATTTTACTTAAACGATTGTCCAATCTCCTGGTGTTCTCAAAAGCAAGAGACAATGGCTCTTTCGTCGTGCGAGGCAGAGTTTATGGCTGCTACTGAAGCTGCTAAATAAGCTATGTGGTTGCAGGAATTACTTGAGGAAGTCACCGAGAATGAGCATCAAAAGATAGTGATTCGGATTGACAATAGATCGGCGATTGCACTCACCAAAAACCCTGTCTTCCATGGACGCAGCAAGCATATACATAAGCGATACCACTTTATCCGTGAGTGTGTTGAAAACGAGCTGGTTGATGTGCACCACATATCGGGTAATGAGCAAAAGGCAGACATTTTGACGAAAGCACTTGGAAAATTCAAATTCAAGGAAATGAAGGAGCTTGTTGGAGTTCAAGATATAGACAAAATTAATTTCAAGTTTAAAGGGGAGAATGTTGAAGATAAACTTGAAGATAAACTTGAGGTCCAAGTAATACTTTTCCTTTTAAGATTAAGAAAAGGAAATATGCTATTTATGTGTTTTTGGAAATTACATCTCTATATAAGAAGATGCTGAATTGTGGCATGAACTTATGAGTTTGAGAGATTGAGATTGTTAGACCTTAAGTTTTGAGAGATTTTCTTAAGCTAATATAAGTGAGTTCTTATAATTTTGTGAGTTCATAGTCTTGGGTTAAAACAATACTATATGCCTCAAAACCGATCCACACACCTGAGACTAGTGATCAGTATAGCCAATATACCACATGATTCTTCGACCTAATGATAACAAAATCTACTCTCCTATATGAATATGGACCCAGCCCGATATGGTTCTTTTTCTCCACATGAGGAGCACTCTTGAGTATATACACTAGCTAGTGCACGGTACTATCATGATAATAGAGCTGAGAAAGATTAAGCAAGGCGATTCAGATCTACTCATAGCCATCTCATGATACGTAAACAGAAAAAAAAAACAAGCTTGGCCTACTCTGGTCTCTATGATACAATTAGATATAAAAAACCGTTCAAATATACTCCATCCGTTTTAGTTTAGTTGTCATTGTAGAGTAAAATTTTCATCTTAAAATAAGTGTCATTTTAGTTTTGATGTAAAATTTATTAATAATATTCTTCAGTTTATTTTTCTATTGGTTAAAATATGATTAGGTATATAGATAATGATATATTTATTTTAAAAATATACAAAACTAAATGTTTTCTTAATCGGTATGCATAAACGTAAAAAGACAATTAAAATAAAGCGGAGGGAGTAATAGAGACCACATGGAGTGATCAACTTACAGCCACTTGAGAACTTAGTCGTTTTCATAGATTCTCCAAATATCAAACTCAACTTCTGGATAGCTGAGTGATTCAAAAACAGGCCGGATTCCACAACTTGTTGTAATAAAAACAAATTTCAACTGTTGTTATAGAGTAAATTTTTTGTTTTAAAATAAATGTCATTCTAGAATTTTAATATAAAATTTATGAACTTTATATGCTATATGACTATATATATATTCTCCAATCTATTTTTTATTGGTTGATATATAGTTAGGTGTATAGACAATGATGTTTTTATTTTAAAATAGACAAACTTATGTTATCTTAATTTTTGTACACAAATCTAAAATAGCAATTAAAATGAAACGGATGGAGCAGATGTGCTAAATACGAGATTAAGAGATCCTGCAGTTTAAAAGGAGCAACATGTCATAAACAAGTAAATCATAAGATCCTAGGCATTACTAATTGAATTGGATGTAAAAGAAATTAATGAAAAGTCCCGGCTAAAAAGATAGAGATTAGTAGTAATTGAAGCTGTGCACAAAAAAAAGAAGAAGGGTTATTGGTTAATAACAAACTATGGTTTACAGGTAGCATATGTCAATCACATCTAAGGGATATCACTATCAGATCATACCGGTGATATCATATGCCATTGAGTGTGTATAAAACTGCAACAAATTACTTTTAAGTACTTTTCAGTATAAATTGAGAAATTAGCTAGTAAAGGCCCTTTACTTTTAGTTACTGCAAAAGCTTACTATTTAAACTTTCTCAACAATTTGAGGTGTCAAGAAATGTTCCTTGTATAAACTAAGTGGAACAACCGCAAGACATCAATACAATTATAAATAACTACAATCAAACGTTAAAGATGATCAATTTTTCCGCTACTGTTAAAAATATATTAATATATGCTAATTTCCACTGCTGTTATTCTACTGTTTTCTAGTGGTGGGGAGGGGGGGGGGAGAGAATTATTTATGATTAACTGCGTTAAAAGTATAGCAGAATATAATTACAGAAGCACTAGAGGACAATGGTAGCTTTGAAGATAATGTTTTAAAACAATATCATAGTGCTTTAAGAAAATTATCACCACTTGTTGGACTAAAGACCTCAATCAACAAGACAGATTCATGTATAAAATTCAAAAAAAAAAGATTCATGTATAAAACTTTTCGATAAATGATAATATAATAATTCAGAACTATACTAATAATATAATAAAGAAAGGTTGTGGACATACCCTTATAAAGCAAAGGACCTGGACGCAATAGGCTGTGCCTATTCATCCAAGCACAAAATGAAGTACTCTACATTATCAAGAGAAACAGATATTTAGTAGGAAAGATGAAAAATAGATATTTACTCAGAGAAGATTTTTTTTTTTTTTGAACACCTTTACTCAGAGAAGATATTTAGAAGATATTTAGTAGGAAAGCTGAGCAGATAGATATTTACTTAGAAAAGATATTTAGTATGATAGATATTTCACTTAAAAGTTCACCAGAAAACGAACACTGAGAATTGGCATTGAAGAGTAATGATTAAGACTAGGTTCCACCAATAATAGGAATATAGATTATTAAGAGATGGGACTAAAGAGAACTTTAATTATAACTAGGGGTATTCCGGCGCTACGCACCGGGTTCGGACATATTATTTTAAAGGGTTTTTCTATTTTGTGTATTTGTTCATGTTGGTTCTCTGCCGCAGAAAAAGCCGACGTATTTGGTACGTAGATAATACTTGAACATTGTAGAATTGGTATATTTGGTTTATGTTTTGGTGTAGTAATGGTACATTTCTGGCGAGATCAGAATTTTGTGTTTACTTGATGTATCCATCAATTGAGTGATTGAATGCTGTATAAAAGAGTAAAGAAGAAAGTTTTTTTTGAAGCTTAAATAATACTAATGTATATTTATTTATGTAAATTTCAATATCTTATGTTATATTTTTTTTATTTGTTGATGCTGAGATCGGTTTAATATAGCTCAATGTTGTATTCATTCTAATTTTTGCTAACAGAACCCAGTTTTTTTTTGGTTTATAAAAGAGAAATGAAATAAAGGTCCGAGCTACAAACTGAAGAGAACCAGGAATGTAAAGCAAACTGGTGCTTGAAAAAGAGATAAATTCATGTTTATTTGGATTATTGTGTACGAATGAATTGAACATAGTTGTTCATCCCTGCAAAGTAATAACAATTTTCGCAAACTGGGTTTTTATATTTGTTTTTAAATGAATTCCGAGTTTAGATTATTTATTTAATTTTGACATTTTAATGAAATATTTTTGATATGTTTTCTTTGAGATTTGTTTTTGGGATTTTTTATATGTTTTTGTTTGTATTTCTTATCAAACATGTTTTCTAACGTTTGTACTAATTTAATTATTATCTTTCTTGTTGTTAGTTTCAGTTTGATCATATCTTCCTTGTATCTGCAGTAGGATCTTAGATATATAAACATTTATATATTCAATCTGTTTTTTTCTTTCATCTGTACTTTTTTCTGTATTTGTTTTATATTGTATATGTCGTTCATAGTATACAATCATATACTTTGGAAGACTTCATATATTTTTATTCATTGAGTACGTTAGGTCCGGTTACTGACATTTTATTTGGTACGATAACCTCACTGTGCTATTTACACCAAGAATACACTTTTACAGGTTGTGACTTATAGTAGTAACATAAGATACATATGTTTTGTAGGTTGTCACAGTGACATGTAAATATTTTTTCATAGGCTATAAAGTTGTCAAGTATCACATAAGCATAGTAACTTTTACTCCGTGTAATTTTAATGCATTTCCTCACTTCCTCATTTATCTTTTTTTTTAATTTGTTTCCACTCTAGATTGTCCAAGAATGTTTTCCTGATATCAATCTGTGAGATTACAGTTATGACTGTTTAGAATAAAATTATACTTTACTATATAAAAATGACAAATTACCTTTTAGATTTCTCATATATAATTGACTAATTAAAATCATGATGGCTTTTCATATCAATTATTGAACATGAAAAATGACATTCATTTCTAAATTGTTGAAAATATATATATGGCGTTCATATTTATATGTGGCATTCATATTTTATGTATTTCTAGATTCCATTAGTTCAATATTTAATGATATCAAAAAAATAATGGTGCTTTGTCAGGTAAAGAATAAGGATGATGTAGTAGGAATTTCTTATTAATAGAGTTAAAAATGTTTAAAACGGTGGAAATTTAGGAAAAAAAAAAAGCAAAAGAACCAAATATTAAAAAGATCTAAAGTACTCTGACTACATAGTGTTTGCAAATATTATTTAGAAACTAATGCAGCAGATATGCCACCATCACTTATAACTTAAGCTCCCGTTGTCCTTTCGAAATTACTCAATGCGAGGCATCTTTCTATAGTACCCAACATGCTTCTCTGGTGCATTATAGCTTGTGGTCCTTCAATCACCAGAGGTGTTACATGGATCTATTAGCTAACCTCTCCCACCTTCGGCATCACCGTCAGAAACACAGCCACCATCGTCAAATGACACAAAATTCAGTAGTGTCGGTAAGATCGGAGACAAACATTTCTACGCGGAACCTAGCCTACATTGTCAAGTGGAATGTCTTACATACCTTCCTATAATGGTCGCATATTTGTTTTAAAAAAGTAGTATACGATCATGATGATTTACCTAACAACTTAACCGGCGGCCTCGTTATTACATGAAACACATGTGAACGATTTAAACCCACGGTCCAATTTTCCAGAGCAGTTGGAGCAGCCAATGTAGCGCCATCCATTGTTGTTTCTATTCCCCTCACAATCACAGTGCAAATGAACTCTGCTGACAGGAAATACCCTATATAATATCTTCAACATCACAAGTTCCCAAATTGGTTAGAAAGAAGCAAAGGAATAAAAATGCAATCACCCTGTAATTTGAAAATGAGTTGGAATATCCTCAACTCTCGTCTCCTCAGTTCTCAGATCTTTTCAGATCACCACGAAAAATTCAGTGTTTCTCAACTGTTTCATCCTTCATATTTCATGTGGTTCTTGAACAACATTAGTATGCTTGAGTTCTGGTTTTGATTCATGCATACGTAGAATCTGGTAATAAACATGTATGTTTTGTCGACCTTTTTTCCACTTGTCAGTGATTCAAAATTAAATGAGATTTGTTTACAGGGTTTCCTCGGTTCATATTCTTCCTTTCATATTAGATTATATGGTCATGGTATATGTATTAACGTATAGTCTAAACTATCATAGAATAAAATTTTCCATGATGTCTACGGCTTCTTCCTTTCCCAGGTCTTGTTTAATCACAATTCACGACGATGACTTTCTCCCAAAATCATAAACGCTCTAGCTTCTTTTAACACTTTGATCTTTGCAGCAGTATAAAATTTCTCCAGCTTAACATCAAACACCGTATTCACCTTCTTTCTCCAGCTTCACATCAAACAGTACCATTTTCACATTCTTTATGCTTTTCCGGTTCCATACTCATGCCTTGGGACGAAATCATCTATTGTTTTGGAAGCCTCAGGTGTCACTGAGTGCAGGGAAAAAAATTGTTTCCACACTCCTGAAGACAATGGAGCTATACGCTCAGCTAGCTCCACGACCTTTGTTGAAAGATGGTGTCTAGGACCATACGGATCATAAACTGATGGGTGATTGTATTTCTTAGGCTAGCTATCGATACTGAATCTTGCTGCAAGAAACACACTTGCACATATCAGTTTACTTTAGGTTGGCGTTGGCAAGTATGAACGTTCCTGAAAAGTGATATAAGCTTCATGACTCTACAACTCTTCTACCATACAAAAGTCAACCCAATATCATTTAAAATGTCACAAAAAGAGTTTTCCAAGTCTTCAAATCTACACAACTCTCCTGTATCAGAAAGATCATAACTTTAGATTCATAGGTTACTAAATTCCTTAACTGATCAATCCAAAGAGATTTAAAATAACAGAATGAGAGTGACTATGCTTACATGATGAACACAATATGGTTGAAGATTAAGCATATACATTTTACTGATACCGTAGACTTCTCGGTTCTCTTTCCAGCACATGTTACCTCTGGATTTGCTTCCCTCCTGACCAAATTGGTTCCTAACTGAAAACACCTTCAACCAAATAAAGGTCGCCTGTAAAATGTCAAAAACTGAAGGCTAAAAAAATCTTCTCCCAAACAGAAAAAATTCTAGGTGTGGGTGATAATGATTGAGAGGAATGAGCTGATGAATTTCAAGTAAACAAACTCACATATTTATAGCTGCAGATTCACACAATGGAAGACAGAAGGGGATGCACTGTATGAGAGATCGTATGAGGAGTGGGGAGATGGAATTAATTAAAGCGTTAGAAATGATGATTAAATGCACTCGACTTCCATAACGGGACCAGGTTTTGAAACCTGAGAAGAACTCCAATAGACAAGAAGCAGACGTTGGCTGCCAATGGAGGTTAACTGTAAGCAACAGTTGTTTACGGATCGTCATAGGCGGTTGTATAAAGAAGAGGTGTACTTTGACGGTGGCTCTGAACAGAGTTCTCTTTTGATCGATTATTGAAGAGAAAGCTAATACTTGTGGGCTTTATTTAATAATAGAAGAAGCCCAAATAATCACTCGTCTGAAGCCCTGATTAATTGTTGGTTAGTTTATCAGCGAATGATTGTAGTCGAGTAAAGAGGCCCACCGAAATGAATATTTTGTTGTCACGCGCACAAAGAAACGTAAACGCGTGAAAATCACATATAGCATAGCAAGCGGACACGTGTCCAAAAACGCCCCACCCTCTATAGTGACGTGGACGCCTGTATGAAGAGCACAAGTCTCTTTTATATATATAGATAGATGTTCCTGAAAATTTTCTCGTGGCCCTTAAAAACCCATTGGATCCAATCCGTTCTACATCATGAAAGCAAAACTCTTACTTGAGCATGATTTCAACTTGATGTTTTGTAACATTTCACTTGAGTCATTCGAAGAAATACAACTGGATATTGTTTCTCTCTGTAACCCCTGCAGTTTTATTGTCATGAAAAATCAAAAATATCAATTAGAAAGCGAATAGGTATCAAAGTAAAATATACCAAACAAAAGAATCATTGTAGCATAAACGATAAAAGTAAAGTTAATTTGTTTTAAACAAAAAAAAAAGTAAAGTTAATTTGCTTTAAAGATGGAACAGAAAACAGACCACTATGTGTTTGTCCCAAGTCATTTATAGCCAAATGGCACATACAAAAGATAAAAGGAATCCATTTTCGAGTAAGACTGGTAAGAAAAGATAGAAAGAGGCATATTCTGCTGTATAACATCAACCTTTTTATCCCAAAGATACACAATCTTCACCAAAACTTATCTTTCACTGAACCAACTATTAGCAAGTAAGAAAAAAATGTGTTCTATAGAAGCCCCTTTCAAAGAATCTTTCTTTGATTTGGAGCTACAAAGGAAAACATGTGATAAGATTCATGTAGATTTTCCTCACAATTTGCAACCAATGAAAGATTTTAACTCAAAAAGCAAACCAAAAAAGAACCATTTTTATTTGTTCAATTCGTAGGACCAATTGCTTTAGCTCTTGATTTAAAAAAAAAAACAAAAGCATGTGAAAATAAAGAAAAAAAAAAACTGTTTAGAAAAAAAAGCAGGAGCTGGATACTAATGCTATAAAAGTGATCTATATTTTATAAAAGTAATCTTTAACGAGTTTGATTGGGAGAGGTTCTGTCCTTTTGGCTTACTCATAAGACAGTTTAAGTTACTACGGACGGGTGGATTCCTGTTCCCCCAAGAATAAGTGGAATTCACTTAATGGAAATACATCATCCGTACACCTTCAAAAACCACACAAAATCAACAAAACTTATAAAGATCCACCAATGTTAAATAAATAGCAAAAAAAAAAGGCAAAGAAATCATAAGTTTAATCAACCCTTGCTTGGTTTTCTATATGAGATATTAGATCAAGGTGAAGCCTAAAACTTAAAAAGAACACCATAAATGGAAACTAACTAGTAGGCCTGGGCACGGATCGGATATCCGGGTTTTTGAAGGTATTTGTACTTTGCTTCGAATGCCACGAATATCTAATTTTTCGATTTGTTTTGCTTCGGAAAAATACTGATATTCGGAAAAACGAATATTCGGAAAATAAATAAATATTTGCGAATATTTACGAATACCTACGGATATATAATCTGTTTTGATTAATACATATAATCTTAAAAATTCAATACAATTTTGTTTTATAAAATTATTTTTTGCATGATATATAAAATAAAATTTAAAAGAAGTAGTGATTCTACATATTTTTTAAAAAATTTAAACTTAATTAAAAATTATATAAACACAAAACTTAAGAAAATGATTATAATTATCATTATTTTTTCTCTTCCTTTTATGTAATAATTTTATATAAGTAATTATGTGAATATAATTTGTCAAATCATATGTTAGAATAATAATTATATACTTTATACATTTAAAACTTTAAAATATAATCAAGATATACATGTATTTATATATTGCCGGATCGGATCGGATATTCACTTTCCAAAATTTTAATATTTGTGATTTGCTTCGATTTTAACGGATATTGATTTTTAGTATTTGCTTTGCTTCGAAAGTTTACGGATATTCGGAATTTTTGGATCGAATCGAACCGAAATTTAACGGATAAAATGCCCAGCCCTACTAACTAGCATATGAATCTTGTCGTTGCGGATGTGAGAAAATATAGATTAACAGATAGATGAACAGAAGAGAAAGACACAGAGATTTAACGTGGTTCACCCCTAGGATTACGTCCACGGACAAAGAGAGTACTTTATTGATGGATGCAAGTTTTTCAGAGTACAATTCGTGCTACAGAATAGGGTAAAACCCTGAGGATATATATATGAAAACATTTAATGAAACTTTCCATATATCTCGGATTGGTCTGAGTATCGATCGATATTTCGGTATGTGCGTCGATGGATACTACAGTATGGGCGTCGATCGATCCATGACGCCTGGATCGCCTGATTTATGCCAACTCACAGATTCAAGGCATATTTCAACAAATCTCCACCTTGACTTGAATCCTCCATAATCAGATGTACCAGAATACACTTCTTTGTGCTCATAATACAAATGTACCAGACTCTCTCTTTGCCTCAGATGTTCCGTCGAACTCAGATGTCAGATGTTCCGTCGGACCAGATGCTCCTCAGAGCCAGATGCCCTCACTTTGGCCAGATGCTCTCTTCGAGCCAGATGCCCCTTAGGGCCAGATGCTCTCTTCAAGCCAGATGCCACTTAGGGCCAGATTTAATAGCTTGAGATCTTCAGCAAGTCAAGACAATGCTTGAACTTGCTGTGAGGAACCGGCGTAGTGAACATATCCGCAGGATTATCAGCTGTTCCTACCTTCTTCACTTCAATCCTCTTCTCATCTCTCATAATATGGTATCTTACATCAATATGCTTGGTTCTCTCATGATGAACCTGATCCTTGGCTAAACAGATAGCACTCAAGCTATCACAAAACACAGTAGCCTTATCATGATGAAGACTAATATCACTGACCAATCCTCTCAACCATATCGCCTCCTTAGCAGCTTCCGTCAATGCCATATACTCTGCCTCAGTTGTAGACAGAGTCACTGTCGACTGTAAAGTCGCCTTCCAGCTCACAACATAACCACCCAAAGTAAATACATAACCAGTCATAGATCTCCTACTGTCTACATCTCCTGCATAATCCGAATCAGAATACCCAGTAACCAGTCTTGGATCCTTGTCTTCATAGACAAGACCAACATCAGATGTACCCTTAAGGTACCGGAAAATCCTCTTCACTGCCATCCAGTGCTCCTTTTGCTGCTGAACCATGAACCTACTCACAACACTGACTGCATGTGCAAGATCTGGTCTTGTACAGACCATAGCATATATCAGACTTCCTACAGTGCTAGCATAAGAAACTCGTGATATATAATCGATTTTCCCTTCAGACATTTCATCACTCATGGTAGGATGAAAAATTTCAGCACATGGAGTATTGATAGGCTTAGCATTAAGCATCTCGAATCTCGTCAAGACCTTCTCAATGTAGGCCTTTTGTGACAAGAACAGCTTCCTCTTCGTCCTATCCCTGAAGATCTCCATTCCTAGAATCTTCCTCGCAGCACCCAAATCCTTCATCTCAAACTCAGAACTCAGTAGCTCTTTCAGCTTCTGAATATCACACTTCTTCTTAGCAGCTATCAGCATGTCATCTACATACAGCAACAAGTAGATATACAACCCATCCTCCCTTGCTCATGTAGACACAACAATCATAAGGACTCCTGTCGTAGCCCAACTTGACCATATAGTTGTCAAACCTCTTGTACCACTGTCTAGGAGACTGCTTAAGTCCATACAAGGACTTCCTAGACTTGCACACGTGGTCTTCTTTACCAGGAACCAGAAAACCCTCAGGCTGAATCATATAGATCCCCTCCTCAAGATCTCCATGAAGAAAAGCAGTCTTCACATCAAGTTGCTCCAACTCCAGATCATGACGTGCTACTATCGCCAATAGCACTCTGATAGAAGTGTGTCTGACCACAGGTGAGAAGATCTCATTGTAGTCCACGCCTTCTCTTTGACTGAAGCCTCTAGCAACAACTCGAGATTTATGCTTAACTCCCTCTTCTGGTGATTGACCATCTTTTATCTTATAAATCCACTTGCAAGTTACAACATTTCTCCCAGGTGGTAGTTTGACCAGATCCCATGTGTGATTCTTTTCATGAGATTTCATCTCATCTCCCATTGAAGCAAACCACTTCTCAGATGCATAACTTGAAATAGCTTTTCTGTACGTAAACGGCTCATAAGTGTCCACTTCCTCTGCAACCTGTAGTGCATAACCCACCATATCATCAAACTGATATCTCTCTGGTGGCCTGACATCAACCCTCCTTGGTATATCTTTAGCAATACTGCATTTTTCAGACTCAACACGTTGATTTCCAGAATAAGAAGACTCTGGCTGATCGTCAGTCACCGATCGCTTGATCTCTTCTTCCAACGTCGATCGACACTGTTGGTCAGAAATCAATCGACACTGTTGATCCGAAATCGATGGACACTGATCATACGTCGTTGATCAATAGTGTTCGTCCGACTGCACATCCTGCAGCTCCATCTGCTCGTCAAAATCCTCCTGCTCTGCTCCTGAAATGGACTCAGCTGAAGCTCTGAGCATAGAACTCTCATCAAACACAACATTCCTGCTCATGACCACTCGCTTCTTAGAAGGAGACAAAACTCTGTATCCCTTGACACCATCTCCATAGCCCATAAACACTCCCTTCTTTGCTCTTGGTTCCAGTTTTCCTTCATTAACATGATAGTAAACCGTGCAACCAAAGACTCTCAGAATAGAGTAATCAGCAGACCTTCCTGACCACACCTTATTCGGAATTGGACACTCGATCCCTGTATGTGGTCCCAAGTTGATTAAATAACAAGTTGTATTAGCTGCTTCAGCCCAAAACCTCTTCTCTAAACCAGCATTAGAAAGCATACACCTCGCTCTCTCCAGCAATGTCTGGTTCATTCTCTCTGCTACACCATTCTGCTGTGGTGTATACCTAATTGTATGATGCCTAGAAATTCCTGCATCCTTACAGAACTGATTGAACTCTGATGAACAGAATTCCAGACCATTATCAGTACGAAGCCTCTTAATCTTCTTCTCAGTTTGATTCTCCACCGGTATCTTCCACTCCTTAAAGCTATTGAAAGCTTCACTTTTGTGCTTCATGAATATTATCCAAGTCTTCCTCGAATAGTCATCAATCATAGACACAAAATACATGTGACCCTTCAGTGACTCCACCATGGAGGGACCCCAACAATCTGAATGGATGTAATCCAGCGTGCCTTTTGTCTTGTGAACAACCTTAGGAAACTTCTTTCTATGTAGCTTCTCAAACACACAGTGTTCACAGAACACAAGACTCTTGGTCTTATGACCACAAAGAAGATCTTTCTTCGACAGAATCTGCATCCCACTCATCCATATGTCCAAGCCTCATATGCCACAGCTTGTCCATATCTTCCTTGCGAACCTCTGGAGATGCAACATTTGCTGAATCTGAAACCGTAGAACCATCCAGCAAATACAAAGTACCATGAATGAAACCTCTGAGAATCACATCTGAACTCCTGTAAACACTCATAACTCCATCTCCACCTGAATACTTGAAACCTCTGCTATCCAAAAGACTAACTGAGATCAAGTTCTTGGACATTGATGGAACATGTCTAACTCCAGTCAACGTGCAAATTCTACCATCATGTGTCCTGAGCTTAATAGAACTGATTCCTGCAATATCGCAAGCAAAATCATTCACCATCTTGATCTTGCCATCAGTCACTGCCTCATACACTGAGAACCATTCTCTCCTTGGACACATATGATAGGATGCGCCTGTGTTCAGGACCCATACATCTCTAGGATGTGTTTTTCCATGAGCAACCAGCGCAAAATCATTATCAGACTTAGCTTCATTCTCGGCTACAGAAGTGGAACCAGCTTGTTTCTTCTTCTTAGGACAATCCGATTTCCAATACCCTTTCTCTTTGCAGTAATTGCAAATATCAGTTGGTTTAGGACCCCTTGGAAATGACTTTTTGTCTTTCGACCTTTTGCCTTTTCCAAAGTTCTTTCCACCACCTACAAAAAACCCAGAAGTTTGGTCGTCTGTACCAGAACCTGATGCTTTGTGTCGTAAATCCCTGCTGTAAAGTGCCGACCTGACTTCCTCCAAACTCAATGTATCCTTACTCCCTATGAATGACTGAACAAAGTTCTCATAGGAGTTTGGTAGTGATACCAACAAAATCAGCGCAGCATCCTCATCCTCCACCTTAACATCAATATTCCTCAGATCCAAGATGATGGAATTTAGACTGTCAAGGTGATTCTGAAGTTGTGTACCTTCCTGCATCCTCAGAGCGAAGAGACGTTGTTTCAGAAGTAGCTTCTTAGTCAGAGACTATGTCATGTATAAACTCTCTAACTTCAACCATAAATCAGCTGCAGTATCAACACCGGAAACCTCAATGATGATCTCATCTGCCAGACACAACAAAATCGTTGAATACCCCTTTTCTTCAATAACCTCCATCTCAGCTGTAACAGGTTCAACCTTTTTCCCTGACAACGGTGCCCAAAGACCTTGTTGCTTCAGCAACGCCTTCATCTTGATTTGCCAGAGACTGAAACTGTTCCTTCCAGTAAACTTGTCGATCTTCATGTTCATCCCAGACATCTTCTCACCAGATTCAACCCGAAGCTCTGATACCAGTCTGTTGTTACGGATGTGAGAAGATATAGATTAACATATAGATGAACAGAAGAGAAAGGCACAGAGATTTAACGTGGTTCACCCCTAGGGTTACGTCCACGGGCAAAGAGAGTACTTTATTGATGGAGGCAAGTTTTTCAGAGTACAATTCGTGCTATAGAATAGGGTAAAACCCTGAGGATATATATATATATATATATATATATGAAAATATTTAATGAAACTTTTCATATTTCTCAGATTGGTCTGAGTATCGATCGATACTTTGGTATGTGCGTCGATCGATACTACGGTATGGGCGTCGATCGATCCATGACGCCTGGATTGCCCGATTTATGCCAACTCACAGATTCAAGGCATATTTCAACGAATCTAATGTGGTATAGCTTGATAATTTCTTTCAAAGGGAAGAAAAAGATATGTATTAGAATTTTACCTAAAAAGATATGTATTAGAAGACTTGATACCAAAAGGAACAGTGAGATATTATCTGAATGCTGTGCTGCTATGCCAAAGATAGGGAAAGTTCACGGCTGCTCCAGTTAAAAGGTCATGGGTCCCTGGAAGCAATTCAGAGAGATTTGATTTGCTAAAGCCACAGCCACATGGCACTATCATTTGCATCAAATGGGCATCAACTGGTATGATGGGCCCCATTTTCTATAACAAAGCATATTAAGCTGCAAATTATTTTTCAAGAAAATAAGAAACTAAAAGTCAAGGACCATTGTAGGCGTAATTCATGAGCCATAATTAGATAAATGAAAAAGAAATATTACTAATTAAATATCCAAAAGATACATGGAAACCTTACCTTTCCTCTATATAAACAAGACTCCAACGGAAACATAGAAAGTAGAAACCCACAGAACTATCTTAAAACCAATTTATCATGTCTGTTCCGACCATAAAACAAACTCAGATCTTTCAAGATATTCTTCGAAGTTCTTACGCAAGAAGATTACTACTTGATCAGTCACCAAGTCCAGCACCGTCCCCATATGTAGATGATACCAACTTTGATGCAAATGTTGTTATGGTCCTATCAGTCCTCTTATGTGCACTCATTTGCTCGCTTGGACTCAACTCTGTAATAAGATGTGCCTTGAGGTGCTCCAGTTTAGCACCATCCGAAGCTGGTGACAACCAACCAGCAGCTCGCTTGAGCAACACAGGAGTCAAACGAAAAGCCTTGAAGAGTTTCCAGACAGTAAGTTACTCTGCTGATTTGAATCTTCCTGGCCTAGATACAGAGTGTGCCATATGTCTCTCAGAGTTTGTATCCGAAGAGCGTGTGAAGCTGCTTCCGACATGCCACCACGGATTTCATGTCCGGTGTATAGACAAGTGGCTCAGCTCACACTCATCCTGTCCAACCTGCCGGCACTGCCTCATCCAGACATGCCAGAAGATCGCCGACTGCAGCCAAACAAGCTCGTTAAACACTACTCAACCACCGCAAGATAGCATCATCGTGCAAATAGCACCTCTACAACCAGAAAGATGGATGCGCTGTTTTAGATGAAACATAGTCACCTACACAGAGTAGCAGTATTGTTTATAACCCGATTAAAGTAATATTGTATTTAGAATTAGACGAGATCAGAAGCGGTCTACTTTTCAAAACAAGTTTAGCAATTCCATTGCAACGTTGTAAATATTACGAGAAATGTTACTTTCTTCATATCTTGTTAAAATTTCACAATTACAGATCAATGAAATATTTTATTTGGATAACCTCACATTCGAAAAAGAACATATAAAAGGATCAGAAGTCCAAACGTGAAGGTTGGTGAGAGGGCAAAATGATGTAAACAAATAATGTTCACTGGAGGTGGCCAATACGCTAGGTCAACTAAAGAGGAATTGAATGTATCAGTATTAGCATTAAGAAGTTTCAAGGTTATATAAGTCAAACGCTGCACTGCTTATTTTTTTTACTGAATATCATATGGGTTAATGCCCTTTTTATATAAAGGCATATAACTATAATAATGCAGCTTTCCAAAAGTAGTGGAAGACCACCTCTTCTTGTATTGTTATTGAGCGAAATTAATCTGTATAGGTTTTAAATGATAATGATCATCAGGCCATATAAAAATGTGACAACACGAAGATCCAGAGAAAACTGGCAAAGACCCACAAAGGAGAGAAACACGCACTAATGTAATCCACCGAGAGGTCACAGGTATAACAAACGGCATAAAGCAAATCGTGTCGGAGCAAAAATCCATCACATGGTCAAATCAGGGTGTGACCGGTTTTCCCGTTACCACCCGCAAACGCAGTTTTTGTGATTGGTATCGATTGTTGGCGTTTTGCAACAAACAAACAAAATGCTACAAATCACTCTAAACCACATAAAATTAAAAGCGAGTTCTCACTATCTTTTGCGGTTGTGGGCGAATCAATAAATAAAAAATATTTTTAAAAAATATTTTAAATTTTTAAAATTTATATTATAAAATAAAATATTATATTGTATATTTTAATTATTTTTAAAATTTATATTATAAAATTAAGATATTATATTCTATATTTTAATTTAAATTCACTAACAGTATAATTTTTATTTTATAAAAATATTAAACCAAAACTATTTTTTTTTTTGGATCAAAATGACTTGGATTAAAATAAAAAAGATAGTTACTCTGTGTCAACAACAGAGGAGGAGTGCAGGTGATACAAAGCTGATTTCGCAATGGAATCAGCAACACAGTTTGCTAAGCGATGAACATAATAAAAGGAGATAGATTTGAAAGAGCGAGCCAAGTATATAGTGTCATGAAGAACGCCTTTCAAGCTAACATCTTGTCCCTGGGAGTTCAGGAGCAGGATGAGAGACTTTGAGTCTGAGTACACACAAAGACTGCAGACCTGAGAAGTGAGTGCCGCCGCCATTGCAGCTTTAGCCGCTAACGCCTCCGCCACAAGAGCAGAAGGAACGAAACGCCGGCGGGAAGAAACTTGGACTGCGCAAACATCCATCAGTCTCGGAGTTTCCAGCCCATGCTGCAATTACCTGTTTATGCCTCCCAAGCAGCATCTGAGTAAGAGGACTATGTATAAGAATTAGCATTACAAACAGGTAAGATTGGAACCACAGCGTGTTGTAAAGAAGGCTTTTCGATATGTATCTGAGCAGCCTTCCAAGCTCGGGCATCTTGAATTGATTTCAAGACAGTTTTCTTCAGAAAATTTTAAGTTCTCGAACAGTAACTTGTTCCTATTAGTCCACAACGTCCAGAGTATCCATGGGTAGAGTGGTGTAGCTCCTAGACCAGTGGGGGGCAAGGATAGCATTCTGCGACATTGTTGGAGAAGCTGAGCGACAGAGCTGATATCGAGCAAGGGTTTATGGATACACGGGGCCAGTTCCCACACTCTTAGCACGAAAGGGCAATGTAGGAGAACGTGAATCTCTGTCTCTTGTGCTCCGCAGCGACGACAGGTAGGAGTAATGATTAAACCTCTGCTCTCAAGGAGCGATCCAACGGGGAGTGCTTTGCTATTGGCTTTCCAGAGAAATTGTTTGATCTTTGGAGACGTCGCCTGCCACACACACTTCTTCCAGACGAAACTACGATCAGCATCATTACCATTGTAAAGTTTTGCAATAGCATAACCAGATCTCGTCGTATACATCCCCGAGGCATTAGGAAGCCAAACACGCTCATCTTCCATATGGAAGGAACTTGGCACCAGACGTCGTATCGCCTCCTCATACTGAGGTAAATTATCACGGATGCATTCGATGTTCCACTCGTTAGAGTCGGGTACTATCAAGTTGCTTACTTTCCAAGACTGGTTCTCTCTCGTTGGGGGTCCAATAGGGATGATAGGTGCTGAAGTAGAGAGCCACGGTTCTGTCCAAATATTAACATTATGTCCAGAACCCAGAGCCCATCCCAGTCCTTTAGATAAGAGATCCCTTCCCAGTAAGATCCCTCTCCAGCCATGAGAGATCCCATTCGCCGCTGGTGTTTTAAGGAAAGGGGTATGAAGACAGTACTTTCCAAATAAGATACGCCCAAGGAGGGAGCTGGGGTCTTTAAGGAGCCGCCACGAGATCTTAGCTAACATAGCATCATTGAATTCAGCTCATTCTCGAAAGCCCAGTCCCCCCGAATTCTTCGGTTTGGAGAGATTACTCCAAGAGACCCAACACATCTTCTTGATCTCTGGAGAAAGATCCCACCAGAAGCGCGTGAGGACCGATTGCAGTTGCTTGATGAGTGAGATTGGTAGCTTAAAACAAGACATAGAATATGTGGGCATTGCGGCTAGTACAGATTTCAGTAACACCATTTTCCCCGCACCCGATAGGTATCGAGTTGTCCAACTGTGCGCCTTTTGCCTGATTCTATCCACCAGAGCCGCAAAGATGTTTCGTTTTTTTCCGACCGAAGTGTTTTGGTAAGCCGAGGTACTTCCCAATACCCCCTCATTTGCTATGCGAAGCCGGTCTCGAATGCGTTGCTTCCAGGCATCTTAGCTCCAAAAGTGATAGTAGATTTATCAAAATTTATGCACTGGCCCGATGCCTCTTCATATCTCCTAAGGATCGAGATGAGGGCTTTACAGCTCCTTTGATCTGTTCTGCTAAAGAACATAGTTTCATCTGCAAACAGCAAGTGGTTGATAGCCGGGCTGTTTCGTGAGACCTTGATTCCAATCACTTCACCCTTTAGTTGAGCGTTCTTGCAAAGCCCGGATAGAACCTCAGTACAAAGAATGAACAGGTACGGGGACAAGGGATCGCCTTGTCGGATACCTCTCGATGGTGTAACTAGTCCATGTGCCGCTCCATTCACAAGGTACGAGTATGAGACCGACGATACACAGGTCATAATCCAGGAAATCCAGACCTCATGGAAGCCAAATTGAGCAAGCACATTCTGCAGAAAACTCCATTCAATGCGGTCGTAAACTTTGCTCATGTCCGTTTTAATCGCCATACTGCAACGGACTGCAGCTCCCGAGTGCTGTAGATACTGAAGTATCTCATGTGTAATCAGTACATTATCCCCAATGGAACGTCCTTTGACGAAAGCAGAATGATACTCAGAGATAAGAGCCGGGAGAAGTGGTTGCAGTCGTCTGGTTAGTAGTTCTGCAATAATCTTATAGTGTGTATTACACAAAGCAATAGGACGATACTAAGCTACCTTCTTTGGGCCAACCACTTTTGGAATAAGTCTCACATGGGTCTCATTCTGTCGAGGATCCATAGCTCCGGTAGCAAAGAAAGCTTGGATATCTTTGATGATCTCATCCCTTATAATGTCCCAAAAAGTTTGGTAAAAACTATCCGAGAAACCATCCGGTCCCGGAGCTTTGTCGGGATGGATTGAGAATAATGCCTCTCTAATCTCTATCGGTGAGGGAGGAGCAATCAGTGACTCGTTAATCTCCGCAATTACCTTAGAGGAGATACTGTCCTGCACCACCAGTGTCGATTCCGATCCCCGAGCCGTAAAGATATTAGAGTAGTAATCCGTGATTGCCCGCACGATTTCTTCCTCCTTGAAGACCGCTTTACCAGCAGCGTCTTCGATCACCGAGAATTTATTCAGGGCTCGCCGTCCCCTTGTAGTAGCATGAAAGAAGCTGGTGTTCCTGTCTCCACTGTGGAGCCATTGGATTTGGCTTCGTTGGCGCCAATATAATTCTTCCTCCTTGTACGCCGATCCGAGTGCAGCAGTGAGAGATGCAATTATCTCTGTGTCCGGTGATAAACTAGACAGAGCCTTATCCAGTTCTTCTTGGTTCTTCTGGATTGCGAGATTACTGTTTAGATTCTGTTCCCGCACCCATCTGATGATGCTAGCTCTGATCCAGCTAATATTAGAGAGGACAGAGTCTATCGAACTCTCTTTCCACTGATCTGATACAATCTGCCTGATTTCCAGTTTGTCCTTAAGTCTCCTATCAAATTGGAATAATCCTCGCTTCTTCTTCCTGGTGACGTCGAAATGGATAACAATGGGGCGATGATCCGATCCTTCGAACCGAAGGTATTCACAACGTCCAGCCGGGAACTGTTCAAACCAGGAGAAATTTGCCATTTCTCTATCCAGTTTTGATTGGATGAAGTGACTATATCTAGTCCCTCGCCACGACAGGGAGTTACCCGAATGTTGGAGGTCCCAAAGTCCCATTTGAGACACAAAACTCCGAAAGGAGAGAAAAGAACCCTCCCACCGGACCGGTCCTCCCACTTTCTCAGCGTTGTCGAGGAGGTCATTAAAGTCTCCTGTAACCAAGATTCATCCCTTGTAGCTTCAATTTCAGTAAGTTGCTGCCAAAAGGCAGGCAGGTTCGAAGCAAGAGGTGCACCTAGATAAAAGATACATAACAGTATGTACCTTGCGCCTCAATACGAGTATCAATAATATTAGCAGAGGAGAAAAGAATTTCAACCTGAATATCATCTTTCCATGAGAGTGAGAGGCCTCCTGATAATCCCACCGGGGGGACAGTGAAGTGGTTTTTGAGATCGGAGTTTCTGAACAGGCGGAAGAGAGCCTCGTCTTGATTCTTTGTTTCCATAAGAAAAAGCACAGCTGGTGATATTTTCTTACGGAATTCTTTTATGCGCTGGACTGTCAAGGTTGGCCCGATTCCTTGACAGTTCCAGCTAACACATGCTAAGGAAGATCCTTTGCGGGAAGCCAAAAATCGTTCCCTTTTTTAACCATCGGAGGAATGATATTAGATGCAGCTGTAGACTTCCTTGTAGTTCTGGTTCTGGCCCTTCCTCCAGCGCTATCCATAAGGAGCTTTCGATGAGGAGATTCATGGGTCTTTGTCATGCAACGTCTTTTCCCAGTACTCGCCTGAGATGTATTCCCTCCTGTTCTCTTCTTTGGCTGGCTTTTCTCCATAACTTTCTTCCCTTCAGCGTTAGAGAACGCCGGCAGATCAGATTGCTGAGAGTCAGTGTCTAAATCGCCACTCTCTGATTCAGACAGCAGGGGACCTAGGCGCAATGAGACATGGATTCGATCTTCACTGAGTGTGCGAATGGGAGATCGTTCACAGGGTCCTAGTCGTCCTGACTCAAAAACGTTAGAACTCGACGGACGAGTAGTAATAAGAGCCTGAGGGGGAATTGGTGTGATCTCCAAGTAACGGGTTTCCGCCTCCTGCAGGCGCTTGGAATTTGAAGATGAATCAGCTTGACCAGTGTTGCTAGTTCTCTGAGTTTGAACGGAGAAGCGTTCCTTGGCAGAGACTCTGTCTTCACTTCCCACGTTTTCTGGTCGTGGGTCTGAGAGACGAGAAGAGATGGGGTTTTTCCGGTGGCTCCCACTGTTGTTACTTGGGGAGAGATGAACGACTGAGAAGCAGCTTCCTTCGATGCAGAGCCCCCTAATTCACGGTCATTCACAGGCCAAGGAGGGCGTTCAGGAATAGAGTGTCCTGAGTAACCATGATTCTGTATTTCTCTTCGAGGAGAAGTGTTGTGTGCAATGTTCTGGCTGTTCAGATTGATGGAATTGAGGTTCAACCTGAAAACAAAGAGATTAGATATTTATGAGTTTTTATAAGTTTTTAAGATGCAAAAAGAAACAAATATGAAAATAAATGAGATGGTGATGATTATGTAAATAAAACAAGATAAATAAAAAAAGGAGAGGATGGGATCAAGCTGCTGGTTGTGTAACACTCTCAGCTTGATCAAATGATGGTTGATGTGGAATGAGATGGAGCTTTGCTTGCTGGTTGTGTAACTCTCTCAAGCTTGGCTAGTGGATGGGATGGACGAAATGGAATGAAGGACGCCACAAAGCTCTGTGAAAGGAGGCTTTGATAATTATAGATGCTCAAGAGCTGCTTCTCACACACTCAAAAGACTTAGAACAATAGTTTTGACAAAACTAGAAAAAAACTGAATAATTCTTATTACTTTGAAAAGGGTCTGATTTACAATGACAAACTAAATGAGCTTATATAGGCTCGACCTTAGGAAATTCTAACAGTCTAAAAATGACTTAAGGAAACAAAATAAGTTGAAATAAAAGTCTTGGAAGCAAAGGCTTTGATGGCTCCATGGAATATGGCCATTAGCTTGATTTATGCTTTCTTCCAAATGGGAAACTTGTGGAGACTTGTATCTTGATAGCTTCTGGACGTGGCCATGATCTTCAAGCCTTCCTGAAATACTCCTTGGTCTCAATAAAAGAGAATATGGCCGTTGTTCTTGGGCAAAAATCAGTAGAAACTTCTCCAAAGTATTTAGTGTAGATGCTGCCAAATATGGAAGGTTGGTGTAAATGAAGATCCGCCTGATCTCCTGGGTGCTGGTGCAGCTGAGGACTTCTTGGTTTTCTTCTGGATGGTTAAGATGATCTCCTGGATTCCACAAATAAGTCTGGGTCGGACCAAATTGAATTGGTTGAAGGCTCTCCATAAATAATATCGGTTTGTCCAGTTTTGGGCAATTGAGCAAACCAAGTATGTCTTCTGGTTGGATTGGATTTTGGGCTTGCTTCTTCTCGATCTGGACTCTAAAAAGGTTCTCCTTAACATAACAAATGGCTTCAGTCGAGGCCTCTTCGTGGTTGGACTTGTATGGGTCGAAATATGGCTGATCTGGCCCATTGGATGCTGAGAAGATGGACTGACTTGTAAAATCCATAACTTCCTGGTCCATGAATATTTACTTGAAATTACAAGCCTCACAGCTTTCTTTATGAGTTATCTCTCTTTTAAAATTAATTTCGAGCCAAAAGACCTTCTTTTTGTTGAGATATTCGCCTTGGACTGAACCTCGGTCGCTGGTACCTCCTAGATGGCCGGTTTGGAAGGTTTGGTGAGACTCTGGTTGAACTATTGATTTCGTGACCTCAACATCCCCTCACCCTTGACAAGGTTTCGACCTCAAAACTGTTTAACCTGTTGCACCAAGATATAGCAAGTCAGCTTTCATTCTCTTTTGACATTCTAGAGCCTTACCTTGGTATTGTTTTGGTTTGGGAATGGGTTGTGCATCAGGTGGTTCTCCTTTAAGAAGATACTAGAAGTTTGACCCGTGCGTCCGCACGGGTTTCAATTTTTATTTTGTTTAATAATATTTTAAATATATAGTTTATTTAGATATTTTTAGGTTCCTACGAAATTATCCAAATTTAGAAGGATCCGACTCAAATTCCGTCAGGAAATTTATAATATTCGAATGGAGTTTAGTTTTAAAACTCAACAAACCTGATATCCAAAAATCCGGATTCGTATTGGAATGAGTACTTGAATGTTCATGTCTAACTGATTTTGTAAACAAACAAAAAATTATATATACCGGTTCAATTTTCTTTTCTTTGTTAACCGGTTTGAACTTTTTTTGCGGATAAAGCAATTTTATTTAAACTTGTGAAATTAATATGGTTAACAATTAAAATAAATAATGTCGAATTATTATAATAAATATAATTAATGAAGTAGTTATGAAGAATAAAAAAAGAAATATATAATCAAACACTTTAAAATTGGTAAGTTCTATTTTTTTAGTTTGTAATAAATGATGTCAAATTAATTATAAAAGATAATAAATGAAATAGTTATAATTAGTGGAAAAGAAAGACATTTTACTTAGTCCAAGTTTTTATTTGTAAGATAATTTATAAGTCAATAAATAGACCATTAATGTGATAGAGTAAAAATGAGAAATAGCCGGTTAACATAAATTTCCAGATTAAATGGTTAAAATATTTATAAGTAAAGTTTTAAGTTGTTTTGTGAATAATGATGTGTTTCCAAGCAAAATTAATGCGATATGTGTATGGTTTGATCTGAGTGGGATATGTTTAATAAAAATCTTAAAAACATATGTTTTCAATTGTGATTTGAACGTGAAGAAAATAAAATATGCATACCTTATATTGCTAAAGGATTAAAAACAATATATTCATTTTTTATATAAGTGAAACATGATTGCAAGAGTCATTGTATGTCATTAAGGGGAACCGAACTTTTAGGTAACAATATATATGCAAGAGATATTCGTTTAATCTGTAAATTAAATTTAGTTGATTTATTAATATTTTCTATATTAAAAATCAGTGGCATTCTCTTGTAATTATTGAGGAAAACTTAGGGTTAAATACTATTTGTACTTCTGTTTTAATAGTTTAGATGATAGGATCACGCCTCCGCTCTGGAAATGTTTATTGCATCTCTTCTGAGATGGATGGTACTCCACACTTCTGGTAGCCTCATTGTTGACCATCTTTGGGGCTGATTCTCCAAGCAACAAAAGAGTATCCGGTGGGATTTCTTTGAAGCTGTCATCTTTGCAACCTGAAAAATTCTCAACATTCTGGACAAAGACCAAATGAATTATATATGATAATGGAGATTCATGAACAGAATGTGTTATGGTCGAAGTTACCATGGGTGCATCAGCATGATGAAGAATTAAATTCTTTGTTGGACAGGTTTGGATTGGTGGCTGCCTTTCTTTCACCTTTTTACCTTGGTTGGTATGATTACCTTCTTGTGATACCTCAGTTCGGTTTTTATGTTCTTCTTCACTTATGCCTGGATCAAAACATCTTGGCAAAGACAAGTGTATGATACCAAAATAAAAAGATTTATAAACTGATAAAAACATAGAACAATTAACCTTTAAATCAGCTATGGCAATATGAACTTCTTGTTCTTTGTTTGCCTTGTACTCACCTTGGTTTCCTGTGCCAATTTCTCTCTCCCTTGGACAAGACAAGTGCATCAATCTTGTCATGGAGTTAATAATAGCATTCTGATCTAGAGGGAAATTTACCTTAGGTTTTTGCACTTGAACAACACATTGTTCAGTTTCTGGTTTCCACTTGGGTGTGGATTTTGATTGAGCTCATGTGCTGGTTCGGCCATTGGTACTTCAGTAAGCATAGAGCTCTCATCTGGTATCCCTGTACCAAGAGTACACACGTTCAAACCAGTATCTAAAGGTGATGTAAGACACTCACCTTGACTTGATACTTGGATTACTGGTTTTGCTTCTTTAAGCAACCTTGATTGCTTTTCCTTCTGGTCCATTAGGAGTTGTGCTCCTGGTGTGTCATCTCCGTGGGATCTAGCCTCTTTAAGACCTGTAATAACACTCTTGGACAAAGACAAGTGCATCATACAAGTGGTAGATGATTCATGAACCAAATTATCAAGTGTAGGACTTACCTTAGCCTTTACTTGCATAGTATCTTGCTGTGGGTTTGCTTTAGCCCTGCTCAAAATGTTTTGGCCGACACTTTTACTCATCTCCATGGCCTTTGGGATGTCACTTTTCTGGTCTAGGCATTGGACAATGGCGTGCCCTTGTTTTGGCTGAAAATTGTCTTGTTGAAGCAAGCTTCTTTGACCTTCTTGTGGTACTACCTTGCTTGCCTCTTTGGAACCATGAGTTGGATATCTCCTTGGGTATAGCTCCTGGATTTGAGAGCTTGTAAAGTCTGGTGCAAACTCATACCTCATGGCTTCCTTAAGATCTCTCCATGTTTTGATCATTGGCTCCTTGTAGTACCATCTATCATCCTCTTCTTGTCTTCACCATTTAAATGCATCCTCTTTTAGTAGATCAATGGCATAAGACAACCTCTCCTTTTTCTGGATGTTGTGGTAGTGAAACCACTCATCAATGTCTCTTCCCCATCTAAGATAATCACTTTTGCCTGAACATTTAAAGGGTTTAGCTCTACCAGCAAAAGGGTTATAATCAACATGAGATTGAACTGAAAATTTGTGAGAGCAAGAGTTTTGAAGTGGCTTGATCCTTGAAGGATCTGGTGGCTTGGGCTCGACATAGACAGCCTCTGGTGCATCTCCGAAACTTATTTTTCCTTTATGTGGACGTTGGCCTTGTGTCTTGTTTCTTTTCTCCAGCTGAGCAATCTGAGCTTCTAATTTTTGCATAGCAATCATTAGTTGATTTTGAGAGGCCATTAGAGCTTGGCCGTGTGGTGCCTCTCCCATTAATACTGAAATCAATCTTAAAGATCAAGTGAAGATTTGGGAAGTTGCTGTCGAACCAAAATAACAAATGCAACAATGCAATTTACACTAAACCGAGAATTATGCAAGTAATTGAACCGAAATGAAACAAACTATGCAATATGATTTTTCTTTTGGTTTTTTCTTAATGCAAACTCGAAATGAAACTAATATAGAATGATAATAAACACAATGAAAGAAAATATGGAAATAGAAACTAACACTGATTTTATTTTTGAATTTTATTTGATGCAAACAATTGTAAAACAATATGCAAAATGACATAAACTATGGTCTAAAAATATTTTTTTTTTCTTTTCTGATGCAGGAACGAAATGTATAAAATAATATGATATGAAACTATAACTAAAATGATTTCATTGATATTTTTTTTGAATGATATGCAAGCAAAGGAAACAAATTCAAAACAGAAATTTTTATGGCATTTTTGATTATGGAAACAAAACAAAAAGGAAACAAACTCTTTCTTTTGGGATTTTCGATTTTTGATGAATCAAACAAGACTTTTTCTTTTCTTTTTCGTGGATTTAAAAGGATGAACAGCAAGAACACAAAAACAAAATGCAGAAACAAATTTGAAACAAAAAGACAATTTTTATGGATTTTCGGTTTATGATGAAAACAAATGCAAGCAAATAAAATATGATGCAAGGATAGATATCACCTGATTCAGGAACTTCAGCTCTGATACCAAAAATTTTGTGGGCAAAGGGGGAGGGGGGTGACCAAAGAATTGATGGATGATGGATGCAAGCTCCAACCTGAAAACAAGAGAATAGATTCTTTATGAGTTTTTATAAGTTTTTAAGATGCAAACAGAAACAAATATGAAAATAAATGAGATGGTTATGATAATGTAAATAAAACAAGATAAATAAACAAAGGATAGGATGGGATCAAGCTGCTGGTTGTGTAACACTCTCAGTTTGATCAAATGATGGTTGATGTGGAATGAGATGGAGCTTTGCTTGCTGGTTGTGTAACTCTCTCAAGCTTGGCTAGTGGATGGGATGGACGAAATGGAATGAAGGACGCCACAAATCTCTGTGAAAGGAGGCTTTAATAAGTCTAGATGCTCAAGAGCTGCTTCTCACACACTCAAAAGACTTAGAACAATAGTTTTGACAAAACTAGAAAAAACTGAATAATTCTTATTACTTTGAAAAGGGTCTGATTTACAATGAAAAACTAACTGAGCTTATATAGGCTCGACCTTGAGACTTTCTAACAGTCTAAAAATGACTTAAGAAAACAAAATAAATTGAAATAAAAGTCTTGGAAGCAAAGGCTTTGATGGCTCCATGGAATATGGCCATTAGCTTGATTTATGCTTTCTTCCAAATGGGAAACTTGTGGAGACTTGTATCTTGATAGCTTCTGGACGTGGCCATGATCTTCAAGCCTTCCTGAAATACTCCTTGGTCTCAATAAAAGAGAATATGGCTGTTGTTCTTGGGAAAAAATCAGTAGAAACTTCTCCAAAGTATTTAGTGTAGATGCTGCCAAATATGGAAGGTTGGTGTAAATGAAGATCCGCCTGATCTCCTGGGTGCTGGTGCAGCTGAGGACTTCTTGGGTCTCTTCTGGATGGTTAAGATGATCTCCTGGCTTCCAAAAATAATTCTGGGTCGGACCAAATTGAATTGGTTGAAGGCTCTCCATAAATAATATCGGTTTGTCCGGTTTTGGGCAATTGAGAAAACCAAGTATGTCTTCTGGTTGGATTGGATTTTGGGCTTGGTTCTTCTTGATCTGGACTCTCAAAAGGTTCTCCTTTAACATAACAAATGGCATCAGTCGAGGCCTCTTCGTGGTTGGACTTGTATGGGTCGAAATATGGCTGATCTGGCCCATTGGATGCTGAGAAGATGGACTGACTTGTAAAATCCATAACTTCCTGGTCTCGTGAAGATTTCCTTGAACAACCCTCACAGCTTCCTTTATGAGTTAGCTCTCTTTTAAAATTAGTTTCGAGCCAAAAGACCTTCTGGTTGTTGAGATATTCGCCTTGGACTGAACCTCGGTCGCTGGTACCTCCTAGATGGCCGGTTTGGAAACTTTGGTGAGACTCTGGTTGAACTATGGATTTCGTGACCTCAACAAGAAGTTCTTCTTGAAGTCGGCTGATAAGAACGTTGAGGAAGAGATCGGTCATCAAAACGCCTGCGGTTTTCTTCAAAACCTGAACTCCTCTCAGAGGTGTGATTAGAAGAAGCGTTTACAGAGGAGTTATGATATCCTCTTGAGTCAGCATTCCGGTAGTTTGTCCAGCGAGCTCCATTGTGCTGAGCTAAATGAAGACGGGCACTCTTTCTTTCCTCCTGTCGTCTCTTGCTTTTGCCAATTTTCTCCAGAGTGTTTTGTTGGGAGATACCCAGCTCTCTTTTAGAACCATATGGGTAGTGTGCTGAGTTTCGATGAGGGCAGTACTCGTCCTCATGGGAGAGAGATTTGCACAGGAAACAGTGCTTATGCAAACCTTGATACTCCAGCTCCACCTCGACCACTGCTTTGGAGGGGAGTTCAATGTCCATTCGCATGATAAGAGGTTGCAGTCCATTAACTAAAACTCTTAGTCGAGCTTTATCAGTTATCTTTGTCTCCACCGGTCCTAGAGCATCCCCAATTGCATTCATAGTGCCCTCATTCCAATAATGCAAGGGAATTCCGTGAATATTGATCCAAAACGGTATGGATGCTGGGAAAGAGTCGGACACAATGGGTTTCCCACCGTTGGAGAATCATCATCCACTTCTTAAAGTGGTATGGCGCCTTTGATAAGATGGTCTGAAGATCTTTTTCGGATTCAAAGTTGAATTGAAACAGAGTCGGACCCAAATCTCTACCAGTAATTCGACCCACTACATTCCATTGTTGTAGAAAGAAGTCTACCAAAGCCCTCGTCTTTTGGATGGAGGGATTTGTTTGATAAGATGGTCTGAAGATCTTTTTCGGATTCAAAGTTGAATTGAAACAGAGTCAGACGCAAATCTCTACCAGTAATTCGACCCACTACATTCCATTGTTGTAGAAAGAAGTCTACCAAAGCCCTCGTCTTTTGGATGGAGGGATTTGTAACTCTACCAATGAGAGTAAGCTTATTGCGTTCAATGAGTTCAGAGCTGTTGGATTCGGGGATTCAAACAATAGGCTTTTTCAGCGGCGGAAGTTCTTCCTTCCATTTCCCTTTGTCCGCTCTCGAGTATCGATGCGCCATTCTGAGAATCGAGTTAGGGAGATTGTGCTCGTGGTACTGTAGAGTTGACCAGTAGTAGGTGGACAGAGACTACACAGAGAGTAGTAAAAGATGGTGAGCGTTTCAGAGTAGTGGTGTCGGGCTGGCGTAACGGTTGAAGATGCAGATTTGCAGATGATGCTTGTTGAAGACTACAGACAGTAGCAAATAGGGATGACCAGAGAAGCTTTAGCAACTACACAAGGTAGTAAGGGGCGACTGACCAAAATCCATGGAAGACCAACCAAGAGCTTCAGGGCGGTAGATGCTATGGTTCATTCCTGATAGCTACAGCGGACTTCACCAGCGAGGAAGGCCGGAGAAGGCGGTCCCTCCGACGGTGTTGGGGGAAGAACCCGAAGTGAGGTGACCATAGTAGTCTTTTACCCAACAGATATTGCCAAAAGTGGTAAAATTTTGAATCTAGAAGGAGAGAGACAGATGACAGAGAACTCAAAGAGGAAGGTCAACTTTCGATTTAGCCAAAGAACCAACGGTTAAAGACCTATCTCGAAAAAGGTGCATGGGAGAGATTTTGAACACGCACGGCCTCTTCGTTGTTAAAAATATATAACCAAAACTATTCAACATAACTTTTAAACATTAATACATATATACACACACATATAAATATACATATATAAAAATGTATACATATATAAATGAGATAAAATATTTTTTAGTTCCTAAATTGATCTTCAAAATAAATTTTACTGAAATTATAAAATTATTTAAACTAAAATAAAAAATAGATGTAATATTGATTTTAGTTATATTATATTAATATTTATTATATTTTATCATAGTAGTATATTTTGATATTTTATAACGTTAAAATGTGCTAATATTGATAATTTATTATTATACCACTGCATTATATAATCAACCAGTCACAAATATCTCATATACGCAACAATTTCTAACTGTTGTACCAGTCGTTCGATTCGCTTAATAACGCTAGAAACCGCAGCCATCCACATCCGCAAACTCCCTCAACCGCTGCGTTTCAACCAGTAAGACCCTTGGAAGGGGTGGTTTGATGTTTTATAAATTACATGAAGAGAGTGACAAAAGGAGATGTAGTAGCAACAATTAATTCAACAACTAGCATTTGGATAAATACAAAGATCAGTTCACCAAAACCAAATTCATCGAAATGAAGTATAGAGAGCTGTAAACAATCACTAATAAGTTATTACACTGAAAAAGCAGTAAAATTAACAGTAATCTTACAACTATACTAACTGCTAAGGAAACATTGATTAGAACCTTAGTTGACTAAACCATTTAGGCTACGCTTCCTCTTAACTCTAGTCTATCTTAACCGAGACTTTTAGCTCTGGTGGTAAAGGGCTCACGGCTGTGAGTTCTGCCACCTGGTTTCGAATCCCGTCCACTGGGGAATTAACATTTTGGCATCGCCAGGAACAGAGAACCGACACGTGGTAACACGTGACTAGTCTGGACTACTTCTGTGGGGTCAGGATACCTCTGTATAATTCAAAAAAAAAAATTCCAGTCTATCTTAGATATTAAGGTTAGTTCTTGGTAGTTGATTTCTTAGTAATCAATTGCGACACTTATATGAGTCTTGACTTAAAAAACTAATGAAAAACACTATAACATAGAAAGGAAAATATAAAATCTCATTCACAAAGTAAAACATCTTAATCATACTCTAAATACCCCATGGTATGAGTGTCGAAATGGGTAAACCAACCCAAACCATATCCTAATGGTTTTAAGATTATATGTGTAGATCCTAAAATCTACACTAGGAATTTTGTAGTGTTTAAGGTATTCAATTAGGGAGAAAAAGGATGTAGGTAACGACTTCCTTAGAACACAACGATTTAATCAGATTCCGGTTGACAAAAATAGACTTTTTATTGGATTATGAAGGTTGAATACAAGTAATGAAATGAGAAAAAGAACTACACAAAGATCGAAGTGAAATCAAAGTCTAAAGCGATCTCGAAGAGGTCGATCTATTGCTAGTTCTCTCTAAAGGGGTTTTCCGTGTCATGTTTGCTTTGCTCGATCTTTCTCTTATACTCATTTGACTTCCGCGATCTCGTCCAACTTCTCCCTCGATCTTCGGAGTTCGTTACTCCCTCTTTGATGTCGATGAGACCAAGTCTTGCTGATTTCTTTGATGGACTTTTGATCACACTTCGTGGTTCGACTTGGGCTTGAGAACCCCTCTAATCGACCTCAATTAACCGCGACCTCGCCATGGCGTAAACGGGCTTCGACCTTCTCGCCTAGTAGTGGTTTTTGGGCCCAACAATATGGGTTATGGATTAATCCAATATATTTGACAAATGGATTGGATCAATCCATAACTCATTTAAGTTAATGAGGTAATGATTTCAATGGTTAACCCATGAATATTATTATAGTTTAAATAATTATTAAGTAACAGTATTATATTTAGGGTTAAAAATAAATGTATTGCTTAGACTTTGAAAAATAAGGTTAGTTTTGATGGAATATACAATTTTTGTATTTGAAGGAGAAAACAGTTTTGTGATTTTAGTGAGAAAACATATATTTAATGGTTTAGTTGAAAATTGAGATTTTGTGGTTTTGGTGGTAAAACATAATTAGCCATCAATGATCCTCTCTATAGTTATCGCCGAAAAATTCAAGCCTGGTAATGATGATGATGTATGTTTTCAGACATTTATCAAAAAGTTGAAGGAGCTATGGTTGATGGGATTGAAACTCTATATTCTTTCACAAAATAAACATTTAATATATGAATATCCATCATGTAGACAGTTAGCATTTTCCTGGTTCAGGACTTTTCGGGTTAGAATATGTACACAATATCAAATTTTCCAATCTGTATATATGATAGTTCGGACAACGTTTAAACTATAGGAAAAAATAATGGTCAACGTCTTTTCCTCCGTATTATAGCATTCTTCAGAATAGAGCATATTTCGATGGAAAATTGTAAACCATATCTCCACCAGCTACATTAACAGATTCTACAATTATTCATCAATTAGAACAAGTTGATGTTACTATGGTAAGAAAAATGGTTTTGTGGGAATTGGAAGAAAGAGAAATCGAAGTGATGATGGAAGATCTAGTACTTAGTAGTATAAGAAATATATAAATATACATCAAGCTGTGTTATTGGTAATTTACGATGATGCAACATAATTTGGATGTCACTCATATGGAAAATAATGTTTTGATAATCTAACCTACAAATAGTTGGATGACAAAAAAAAGTTGAAAGGTAATTTGAATATTTGACAATCTGGCCTACGATTGTTGGTCAACTGTGAACTACTTGATCACTTACGTGAGTAAGGTTCTCACATTCAACATATATATTTTAATTATGTTTGACTGAAGATTATTAAGTACGTGTTTGTTAATTGTTTGTCTACGAAGTAGAAAATTAAGTTGTTGACAAAACTATCTCATCAGATTAATGTAAACTGTGATGCTGACGTTTGTTGGACCCAAAAATGACCATAGATAAGATGGACCGAAAGCCCAGACCCAACAACATTATAAATTCGGTCCGAAGAGGACACTCAACCTGATTTTTTTCGGATAGAAGATGGGCCACAACAATAACAAGACAGGGCGAAGCCCGATAGGGAAGCAGTCCGTAACCCAGTCTCAATGAACTCGAGGAAAGAGGGGGAGGTTCCAGAGATCGAGGAAGCAAGTGAAGAGATCGCGGAATCAAGCCTCTATAAAAAAGAAACCATCTCAAGAGAAAAACACACGTGAAAAACTCTAGAAAGAGAACTAGTTTACACATTGACCTCGTCGAGCTCGCCTCCTTTATTCGATCTCACTTGTAGTTCTCGATCTCATTGTATTCAACCTTCACAAATCAATAAAAGTCCATTTTCGTCAACCGAAATCTGATTAAATCGTTGTGTTCTAAGTATATTGTTGCCTACATCCTTTTTCTCCTTAGTTTTTACATTCAAACACTATCAAATATTTAGTGTAGATTTTCGGATCTCCAACGTTGACTGAGAAATGCATATTAGTTTTACAAAATGAATCATTGAAAAAGTAGAGATTAATGAGGACTATGGATAACTGATGCTTTACAGTTCTTAGCTTTGGGTCCATCCGAAAAGTATTCAACGGTTTCAAATTTTGGACAACAACATAAAGAAAAGCTAACCTGAAAACACAAAATAGTGGTATGTATGTAGCTTGTGACTATGATATACTCTAGTTCGCTTGATCAAATCCAGGAACATGAACTATATTATTTACTATAGAAATCTGATTGAAGTTATGGAGTTAAATTACTATGAAGTTATAGAGCTAAATCACTATAAATTATTCAAAGTTGTATTGTTTAAGTGTTAATTGGCGGACTCTTGTACTTAATGAGGTTATAATGTGGATCCATATGGTCATCATATGGTAATTGTTTCATATTTCTTTACACAGTGGAGATGAAGAGGATTAACCATATATTGGCATCTCAAGCCAGAATAAAATATTATGTAAAAAGTCATTTTGAAACAGAATGGAATATTGTTGTTCATGTTCAACCTAGAGATGTATATGACATGGTGAGTCAAATAATTCAGATCAGTTAAAAGATGAAAAATCTTTGTTGGTTGTACGTACTCGTGTTTATGAAGAGAAACACTAAAAAATTAAATAAAAAAAATAGCTTCAGAAAATTTCATGCAAACCAATAGAAGATCTCAAACGTGTCAAGTGAATATTTATATATTATTCAAGTGAGTTTAGCATAACTAAATCGTTGAAAATATGTCCAATATAATTAGTTACCCTTACTAACTTTACGTTTTATGCGTATGTGATCAGAACACAAATTAAAAACCTTTAAAATAGATATATTTGGTGAAAAACACAACCCACTAATAAGTTTTTTCATCTCAAGCAGAAATTAATTTTATATTTATGAATAATTATTTCAAAATAAACTTGCCACTACTAGTTAGTTTGTTGTATTTATGGTTCCTAAACACTAATAATTCATGTACTTTAGTAGAAACCACTAGCGACCAATATGAAGGAGTTAAAGTTGATAAATCTCATTGGATAAGGTGATGTTGCTACTCTAAATCCATAGTTTTCGGTAATTCATTGTGTTCTTCACTTTAAATAAATGATAATGGAAGAACTGATTCATAGATTTATGGATTTCAATCATTTTAGATAGACACAAGAACCAGATGATTCACCATATTTTGAAAAAAATTACAACATGTCTCACTCACTTCTTCCTAAATTTAAAATATTCAAATGGAAATTATAAGTTATAGTTTATATAAGTGAAGAATATTTCTTTCATTTTCTTAGAAATTTGTTTTCTAAGAAAATATTAAGTTAAAAATGTTAAATATTTTTGAAATGAGTTAGAGAAGAAAGTTAAATTAAAATTAAGAGAATATAGACATTTTCAACTGTTCTTTATATGCAAGGTCAACACGACTTTTATCAAAAGGAATACATACGTCTTACGATGTATTAGATTTGAACATCAACTATAATTATTCTTGTATTAGGTATTACCTGAATAATCTGCTTTTTGTAGGATAGTAAGAAAAAATAAACACAGTATATGCTAGTTTGATTTGTTATTTAATAATTATTTTTTATGATCAACAAGATTTTGGTGGAAATATCATAAAGTAAAAGTGTAACATCTAAATATGTCTGGAAAACTCAAAATAGCAAAGTGATTGTGCGTTTTGAAGATGATAGGGACCAACCAATTGGATAGAGTCGACAGTTCTTATAGGATCATTGTGAGGTCAACTAAGATATGATGTAAATTTGCTATCCATTAACTACAACGACTGGATGCAAAAAATAAAAAATAAAAAATAAAAAACTACAACGACTGGAGTTTGATTAATTCTCACACAAAAATATAATATATATATATATTGTAGGAAGTAATTCAGTTAACATATAGCATTTAATCATTTCTATAAATTTTTAAACCGTGATATGTTTTAGATAGCATTTAATCATTTCTATAAATTTTTAAACCATGATATGTTTTAGATAATATTTTGGTCTAATGATCAAGGTAAGTTTTTATTTCATTCTGAGTACTGGTTGTTGATCTACCAATGAAAAAATATTTGTGATGGGTGCATAGGTAGCAGCTGCAAAGATGTCAAACTACTTCTTTGGAAAAGCGACAACCGAAATAATCTAAATGAGACATTGCTGAATCGACCAGATAATGTCCCGGAAATCAATAAGGTCATTTCGTTCACACAATATTTACTGAAAAATGGAAGATACAATCTAGTCGTTTATATTTTAGTTGTGCATCAATGATAAATAATTTTTAAATAATATTCAGTTAATACAAGATCATAATAAATAAAAATAGACAAATAAAAACATACAATATCTCATTTATGCGGAAGAAAGAGTTTTTGAAATGAAATGGTAAGTAGTGTAGCTGTGATATAAAATTATTATATTATACTGATGTTGTATATATTTATACATATATCTTTTATAAAGAAAACCAAGATCGGTAAAACACCATGGCGATCATTTTTTTCATCAAGACTTGCACAGAACATTAAGGAAGATTTTTATGTAAAAAAGCGAAAACACACGTGGTTAGTTTTCTTTGATATTACCATTGATTTATAAGTGAATTCTGTTGGATATTTATTATGAACTTTTTCGAGGAAACAGTTATAATGTCTTTGAACCAAAATTTGCATGTCACAGACAATGCTACCACTAATTTGGATGAAGAATATGCACAAATGTTTTGTTTAAAGCTTCCAAGATGAGTATTGCGTGTTACACCTTCAGAATTAGTGAGTCGCTCAACTGTTACTAGACAAAATAAATAAATTTTTGAAATAGTCATTGAGATGAAGACACAAGTGAACAAATTACTAGACCAAGTTTAAGGAATGACTACATTTATCAAATAACTAATTGATACTTTAACCGGTGAGTAGTTAATAATGCAATTTGTAAGTTATAACTTTTTGCAAACATACAAATCTAACTTTTGCTAACATACTATCTATTCAATCCAAATTAAGTATATTCTATACTAGGGGTTTGTCCGCGCTTTGCGTGGGAAGAAATTTTTTTTGTCAATTAAAGTTTGATATTTAATTATATTTGACATGTTTCACTTTTTATTTTCTTTCAAATATGTTTTGTGAAATTGTACTATATTAATTGAAATAACTTATTTTTGTTACGATATTTTAATGAGAATACATCTTTATTTTCTTAGCATTTTTGTACACAGTATTAATATTTTAATAAAATTAAATTATATAATTCATCACGATCCAAAGAAGGGGACCCGAACAACACTTCCGGCGAAAAACAATGAAACTCAAAAATAGATTAGGTTTATCAATAAGGCCCAAGGAAAAGAAAACAAAACTAATGTATCTATGATGTGTTTTTTATATATGAGACTATTTTAAAATGTTAGATTTTTTTTCTTATTTGATTTAACATGTACCTCATTGTTTCCTCTTTCTGTAATTTTATAAATCAGATTACTTTTCCTTTGTGTATGATTTATGCTTCTGTAGCTTATTTTACTTTATTCCTTCCCTAACTTGTCCAAATATGTTTTTATATCAATCTTTTCCCCACGTAACATTTTTATGCCGCTTAGGGGAAAATTCTTTGTTGTACAAACCTATCAATGCTGAATTTCAAATAAATTTTGATATTTCAATTATTATTAAAATATTTGTTTAAATTATGTATTAATTATTGTGATTTACATCAATTTGGTTGTTAACTTTTAGTTTAGTTTTAGTGACTAAAAGGATAAATAAGTCAATGGGGTTTACTGTTAAATATATTTTTCTTAAACATTGATTTGATGAAACATGAAAATTGATGAAACATGAAAAGAAATATAAAATGAATTTTCTCTTTTTTGTTCTGATGAATTTTCCTATTTGTTTTTAAAATTCATGTATAGTGGGATTTATTTTGTATTTTACTAAATTTTATTATTTTATTTGTGATCTGTTATTTTTTATTCGAATACTAATTATTTGAAATTTTATTTTAATCTTGTATTAATTTCCATGATTTTTTCAAAAAGGCATTTTGCTTAAGTTAATTTGGAGGCCTTAGTACAATATATTTTGCTCGTCAAAACCAAGTACATAAAACCATACTATGCATGTTTCACTTTTATCATTTTAAAGAGTTTCAATATGAGACATACTCAAGACCTTCTGTACGACATTCTTTAGCAAAGAAAATTGTAATAATAGTTTCCACATCCTACACAAACGATCTTAGAAGGTGCTTTCTAACCGAATCAGTCATCACATTATCATTGTCCTTCACGACTCTAATGTTTGGACCATCTTGATATTTCCCCATGCATTTGCAAGCGAATTGGATCTTTTCATGCCTGACATTGCCTTCTGAGACTCATCCAGCAACACAGATCATCCTTACTTCTTGCAATTTCCTTACATACAAACTTCTACCCTCTTTAGTGCCAATACAATTTCCGGAACTGCTTCTACAGTTTTCATTGTCCGTCCATGTTTAACAATTGAAGGAAAGGTTGTGGACGCAGCAGCTGATTGCAGCAGAGCAAGCTTCAATGCTTCAACAGTGTTCTTGCAAGAATGTGCATCAAGCTTCTTAGTATTTGGAGTCTCTAAGATTCTCGGAACGGGTGCTACTCCAGATTCTTGTGGTTACGACTCAAGAATTGCTAGCCTTGTTTTTGAAGGAGTTCATGTGAACATCCTTTCTTTGCCACAATCACTGTCACTTGATTCAGACGAAGAACATGATTAATAGAACATTTGAGTCGTCCTCTTCGTGGATTCAGAAAACATTTCAGTCATCCTCTTCATGGCGTTAACATTGGCTTCTTCTTTCCGCTGTTTCTTCAATAGTTTCTCCACTGTTGCCAACCGATCTAATTGCTTAAATAAAATATATGTTGCTTCCTGCGTATATAGCACCAGAATCTACCACAAAATAGCCACATTACATAATAGATAAACTGATTTCTATGTTGAATCACTCTTACCGAGATTGTCTTGTTTTGAATCCCAGTAACCAAACCATCCTCTGGATCATGACTAAACCGTATGCTTCAGAGCATACAAAGTTTTAGGAACCTTAGCCTTCTTCTTTATCGCCTTCTTCTCCTTCTCCTTCTCCTTCTCCAGTCTCCATAACCTTTGCCTTATCCTTTCCCTAATCACATCTTATCTGTGCAAAATACTAATTGATTTGCCCTTATCTACACACTTTCTGAATTTCTCGTTATAAGAGATAACATATAAAGATACATCAACTTGCTTTGGACTTCAGTTTCTGAAGATCAAACAGCCTTCTTCAAGCTTCATATTAGGCCACCAAGCTCTTCATAAACATCATCGTTGTGGAACCCATCCTGTCATATGAAAACCCACATGATTTACTTGCTTTATCATTAGTAGATATGCATAAGGACTCTCCATTTACATTTTAATTCAATTTTCTACTAAATCAATCCCACTTATATTTAAAAGTTATCAATTCATTGTTAGCAGGAAGTAACAAACCTTGGTCAGGATAAATTATACACTATATATCCTCCAATCTTAAACCTAAAGGATATAACAAATAACTCGGAAGCTTTTAAGGCTACTTTTAAGTTATGTCAGTTTCAAAGACAGTACCTTGCATGGTCGAAGCAAAGAGCTGATGTGCCGTAGATGTCTCTGCTTGTGACTTGCGAGAAGCCTATTAAAACGGCTACAGATTTGATATTTAACGAAATAAACTCTGGGAGAAGGTTGAGTGTTTTAAAGAAAAATAATAGTGGAAAAGTCCGATCAAACCTGGTATTCAGTTAACAATCAGTTCACCAATCCCCATCTGGATACTAAGACCGGATTACACATATTAGGTACTACATCTCGGGAAGGCCTGGAAATAAAACAAAACAATGGCGGTGTTCATCACTGCAACCATGCCAATTTATAGGAGATCTTCGGTCGGTTACATACGAAAAGGCTGAGCTCGATTTAATGCTGCATAGTGGGGGCAAGTGGGATGAAGGATGTTGTTGCTATGATTAAAGGAGCGAATAAATGGAAATCCAAGGCGTTACATGATGCTCTTCGGAGGCGTCCCAACAACGACGGTGATGTAGGTTATCGTGAGTTTTTTTCTGCTCAAACACAATAACCTTTGGGCCAGGTAAAGAACACAAGCCCACATAAAAGAACAGAAAAGTTGATTTCGCTGAATACGTTTTAAGCTGACACGTGTCAAGTTTTGCACTTATGATATGGCTGACGTGGCTGCTTCTCAGAAGAGATGCAACTCCTTTATATATATAGATATTTTAATTTCATAATCAATAAATATTTAGATGATTAACTCATTTGTTATATAATTTTATTTCGAGAAATGTGATGGTATTGATAGATACCCAAAATTCGGAAATTGTGATTGTGATCATGATCAATTTTAGGTTTACAATTTTTTCAGAAAACTTTGTATTATTTATATTTTATGAATTTGCATGATGGGTCAGTTATGTAATTTGCTTTCTAATATTTTATTTATTAATTTAAATCTGATTTTATTTAATTAGTTATTTTATTTTCATTATATTAATATTTAAAATAATTTAATAAAAAATTTGTTATATAAATTCTATAATGTAAATAAAATAATATTTGTATCATTTATGTAACCAAATTATATTAGAAACATTTATGAAAATTGATACACGATTAACATCAGTTATGTACAAAAAATGATATTATTTTAAATTGATAATTTATGATATAAATTTAATATAAAATATGTAAAAAGATAATATATTATAAATCACTAGTTGTAAATGATACAAAGACTAAAATTATTTATGAGACCTCATATCAATAATCACATCAGTTAATAATAAATTATTTCATCAATTCATTTAATCGATATCAGTACTAACATCATTTCACAAAATTGATATAAAAGTTAATTTTATCAGTAAACTTTGAAACCATTTAAAATAGTTAATGTAAATAATTTTTTTTGAGCAAATGTAAATATTTAAAATATTATTACATCAGTTATTAATAAAACTAGAGATTTTCCCGGGCTACGCCCATGTTTTTTCCTATATGTTAATTTAATTTAGTTTATTATAGAATCTGTATTTGACTATATATTTCACACCTTAGACTGAATATGCTATATAATATTATAAGACAAATTTGTAAACTTTTGTATTGTTTTTGGTTACTAAAATTTTAAAATTCAAAAAAAAACTTTCAATATCAATATATGTATAACTTTTTAAACAAATTGAATAAAAACAAATTAAATTTTAGTTAAAATCCAGTAATTTTTAATCTTGTTTATTTAATTTTTATAAATATATGGTTAAACTAACATATGATTCTAACATTTTTAACGTTAATCAAACAATATATATTTTAAAATTTCAACTATTGATTATTTATTATTTGGTGATAAGAAAATCTATATGAATTTGTTCCAAGTGTTTAGGCAGTGGTGAAATGAAGAAAAATTGAAATAAAAAGTGATAGTACATTAAAAGAAGAAAAAGTGTCAAAACAGAACAGAAAAACAACTACATTGTCCATATGCAATTATATTATAGCAAATAATTTTTTTCGTATGCAGCAAGACAAAATATTTAAAATATAATAATATTCTCTAAGAGCTATTTGTATGTTTTTTTCCCCAAAAAAAATCCATAGAATGTCATTGATTCTTTTAAAAAGGTTGACAATTTAATTGAAATTCAATGATTGTCTTCAATCCTGCTCACTAATTGATCTTCCGGAGTTAATTTTTAGTCTTGGGGCTGGAGAGAGGGGTTCACAGCATGACATGTACGAACCTCAATATTACTCATATAATCTCCATGGTTCATCATATCGAAGTATCATATTATTTTATAATTTACCTTGGAGTGAAAAATCAGCGTTTGTGTAGGTAAGGAGTGAATCATATGTAGCTTGTACTTGCAATAGAAGAAAAGCAGAAGTAAATGTTGACCAGTTAAGCAGAATTCTCTAAATCTAAATCATTGAACGAAACTTACGTTTTTTAATTCTCGTTTTTTACTTTCATGACTCCAAGTCTCGAACCAATTCATATAGGAAAAAGAAATCTTAAGAAAAACGTTTTACAAAGTTCTGAACATTTCTTGTTTCGGTAAACATCAAAATGTCTCCTGTTTGAGCATGTACTACGTCATTTCTTGCCGCTTGAAGTAACAATGATCCTCTTCGCCCACCAGCACAAGATTCAGATAATACTTGACATTGATGTTCTGAGAATATGGTGTGTCTTTTCCTGCAAAAAAGCAAACTCGTGAACTTTGTAATCTACGTCCATCGAACTGCCCCGTACTTCCTTCTTTCACTTGCCTTTCCAAAGAAACACCTCCTACATTTATAGCAAGCATTAGATATGTGTACATAAGCAAAAGTATCATCTTGATCCAGTTTCATTGAACACTTCACTACTCGTTCAGCCATTTCAACATTACCGTCTTTCCTGCAAGCAGAAAAGAAAAAAGCTCCATATAATAGTGGCTTCTTCCACTGTTATGTTCTTTATCATTGCTTCGGCTTCCTCCAATACTCTGCTTCACCCAACACGTTAACCATGGAAGTGTAGTGTCTTATTGATGGCTCAATAAAATACTTATATCTCATCATTAAACTGATCAAATAACCAGTTGTCTTTCTAATTCAGGACAAATTCAAATTTACAGTTATCAAATATTTGATCACCTTCTTAGCAAGTGACCATTCTGCATGATGCACACATATAACCAGGTCACAAAATTTAAATAATGACAGAACCAATACAACATATGTGTGCAAACTATATGAAAATAGGAGCATCTAGTAATAAGCAAGAAAGAATTTCTTACTTAAATTTCAGAAGTACACCCAATAACGAACAAACTCACTAATATGAATATCATGAAGGTTTTGGTTCTAACAATCCAAAGACACTAATAAGTTATAAAAACCCATCATCTTACATGATGCAAAAGCTTAAAAAGACTAAGCACACCATAAAGAGCTTATCCATGAAAAAAGTTATGCTTAGGCTTTTTAAAAAAAAGATAATCAATAACTGATATTCTAACCCATCGAAAAGAACCAATAACTGATACAAAAGATAATGATAACTATCCAAACAATTTAATTAGCTTTTCGAAGCTATGAAAAAACACATACGATGTAAAGTTCATCCACAGAAAAGATGCAAAATTTGAAGAGTGGAGATAGTAAATTACACGAAGACTATCATAAAGAGTAGGAGAGATCAATTTTAACTTGCGAGCTTTTGAAAGTTGCATGGGGCGGCCTAAAATTGAACTAATAAAACTGTAAGTGAAAAAGTAAAGAGAATACTTACCGTTGAAAGATGATTAGTCGGTGATATCAGACGCAAGCGAAATTCCCATGGCTCCACAGTACTTTTCTGCAATAAGAAGAAACCACACAGGTGAGTGTTATAGGTTCGAACCATAGTGAGGAAAGAGACAAAATGCATATGTAACAGTAAGAACAATCGAGAAGCAAAATCTGGGATTTATTTAAATCAAAACGAAGAGAAGCCATTTGTGACAGTCCGGAATCGCTCTTGTCTGTTAGTATCCCATATTTGCAGCTTAATTCTCTTCGAATCCAGCTCAATAGCCCGTATCTTCAAATTAATTATGTCAATAACAAAAAAGAACTTGAGTGACTATTGACCACTACAAAGAGCACTTACAAAGAATGTCATGTATCAAAGAGATCATACTTGATAGTTGTAATGAAAGAGATCAGCATGGTTCTTGTCATAAGTTGCATGACCGAAGAGAAGCATACTGTTCAAATAAGTCTTTTTCATTCTTTTGATTCACTTATGTTTAATCAAAAAAAAAAAAGAAAAGAGCAACATAACTTAAAAAATTATGATTTAAGAGAAGATAATATTTGATAGGATATTATCTACTTCTTCTGCTTTCTATCGCCGGATTTGCATAAGATGGTTTGGTGCCTACACTCATCAAGAGAAACCATTATGAGATTATCTTCATACGGAGACAAACAGATAGAGATGTAACACTCACCATTGACGAAACTGGACTGAGATGTGGCGAAACAATAGATAGAAAGAACATGAAGACAAAGCACAAGCAGCAGCACCAGTTTCCAAGAGCTTAAGGTCCTCTCACTCATCAGTCATCACTTTTAATCTTTGCTACCAGAAGCTTTGTATATCTGGAAAAGAACACAACTCCATTTGAATTGCATTACCACATACCAAACTGTTGATTAAATCAGTTAAATCATATGAATAGGAATTATCGCTAGTGTAGCTTTTTAATGATTAAACAAATTAAATGACCATTCGTCTTCTCTAATTAAGGGCCGGGTTCAGATTCAATTTTCTTAGGCAAGATTTACATTAGCTAAAATTACAGATCACATATTCTTTGTTCTCCTAGCAATTCTAACATCAACATCCCTAGTTGGTACTATACTCAGCTAATCGTGGTATTGTGAAACCAAATTCTTGTGCTGATTATATACAATTTATGAGCTATTGAATTGGAGAAGCCATTGGAAAGTTGCCTGATATGGCGGAGGAATGCCGATGTAACCGATGCAGAGAACTTGTGATTTGGAAGTAACGGAGATTAAACGGTGTGAATATCACAATGGACTTATATAGTGAGAATATGGAAATGGGTAAGGTGAGGAGTTTTCTACTTGGTTGTAGTTGGAGCAAAGATTCGGTGAAGAAGTTATATAAGTGGAAGGATAGCATGGCTCGTAATAGCTCCAAAAAAAAGAATTGGGAACGACAATGATGAAGTGGAAGAGGCGAACCATATTTAATTGTGCTGGTCTAAATTGGGCTACGACAATATTAGAATCCCTTTAATGAAAATGCCCGCGAAATTAGGCCTCAACTAAGAACATGTATGACATGGCAAAAGAAATCTCTATGATTAGTTGATTTAATTTGACGAAGTGGACATGCTAAGCATCAAATATTTAGAACTTTTAGTATTGTAATAATGCAAATTAATTGTATCACCATTTCATAGTCATTTATTTAAATGATCTAAAAAAATTTTACATCATTTATAACTAATGAAAATATATTTAAAATGATATAAAATAATTTTTCGTGGTGGGTGGTATACAATTTAATAAACCACTTAAACGAACAAAATTGTGAGATGATGATGTTTGATGTGATGAGATCAATGTGTATGCACAAAGAAATATAGTAGAAAGGAATAATGAAACATTGAGAAAAAAACATTATGTATATATACGACTACACTTTTCTTTAATTTCTACAACTAATTTGTAAAATAAATCAACCATATTCTTTGAAATCATCATTTTGAATTTAAATAAATAAATTTATTCTGCGATATGCACAAATGCATAATAGTTTTGTTTTGTTTTTTTTTTTTTTTTGCTTAAGCATAATAGTTTTGTTACAAAAATATATTATGGTTGTGAACAATAACAACGAAATAAACATTGCAAGTGTGAAGTTAAGTGGATATATAATGTGGTACGCGGCTCAAATACTGTTTTGTATAAAACACACATAAAAAGATAGTCAGTTTAAAATAAAATGTAATGGAAGTTAGAATAGTAACAAAATAATATATTGTACGAAACAAATATTAGAATGATAAAATGTTATAAACAGTGTTGAAATTTTAAAATCAAAATTTTCATATATAAATATAACAAAATATAACTAGTGTTAATAAATATGTAAAAAAAATTATAAAGCACATATGATAAATAATAAAAATTCTTTTTTTGCTAAATTAAATAATAAAAAGTTAAAATGACAATATCGAGTTACATCATTTTTCTCCACTCGTTAAGGAAGCTCTTTCTTCTATAAATCAATCAAGTTTTAACAGGTAAAACGATAATTTTGAACGAACATATTGTTCAAAAAACAAGCATGGACAGATTGTAACAACCAATATTTTCAACATTTTATTATATTAAGAAACATTAACACAAGATACATAAATTTAGAAACAATAGTTTTTATTATTTTTGGGTTTTAACAAACAAACACATCCAACGGTCATATTTCCCAACAAAAAAAAAACAATATGTTTTAACGGTTTTTGATTTGGTTTATGGTTTAAACCCTGCGAGTAGAAGTAGTAGTAGTTTTGTTGGATCCTCCAATGTTCATCTCCTCACTGCTCGAGGAGGATGGATCAAGCCCGTACTCACTGGTGCCACCATACTCGCTACTTGCCCCGTAATCGCGACTGTCCAGTGTCACTTTCCGGAATTTCTTCATCTCAGCACCATATGTGCCCGTCTCATAGTCTGAGCTCCCATCACCTCCGCTTGAGCCCATGTATGAGCCCTGCCCTGGCTTCACACCATCGTTTAAGTCGTCCAAAGATGCATCACCCTCCAATATCCGAACGATCTAGTAAGAAGAAAAAGCAGAAAACAATTAGTTTATATTAAGCATTAGCCGAACGATAAGATTAACTAACGCCTTAGACTTTCTAGGAATGAAAATGAGTTGTTTTAAATAAATTGTAACATCTATGTAAATTTTTGACGATAGTAACATATAAACTTTTTATTTACCTGACTCATCTTTGGGCGGCGGCGACCCGAGTGCCTAACGGCAGCAGCAGCACAAGCCACCATGCGTGCCATCTCATAAGGCTCGTATTGATTCTCAAGAAATGGATCAACCAATTCTCCATATTCTCCGTCCTGAGCTGCATTCATGCATAATGGTCTCGCCTGCCAAATAAGATTAATCAAACCATGAAACTGTTTAGTTTCGCTTTGGTTTGAGTTTAATCTAAATGAATGTACAAGTAATATACCCAATCGACCAAACTGTCTTCCATATCACCACTTAGATCAACAGGTCTGCGCCCGGTTATGAGCTCAAGAAGCATAACTCCAAAAGAGAAAACATCTGATTTATCTGTTAATTTTCCACTTGCTGCATATTCAGGGGCTAAGTATCCGAATGTCCCCATGACTCGAGTTGACACATGTGTGTTGTTGTCTTGAGAGAGCTTAGCCAAACCAAAATCTGCAACCTGGAGTTTAATTGAAAGGAATGTTATGGAGAAAGATAGAAACATTTTTTTAAAACTAATTAAAGCATACCTTGGCTTCGAAGTTAAGATCAAGCAGAATGTTTGAAGCTTTTATGTCTCTATGGATGATTTTAGGATGACCTTATCACAGTTATTATATAAAACATATGAATGAGCTTTGATTTAGAGCCAAATTAGTGAAAGGCAAAGAAAAAAAACAAGATTCACTCACAATCTTCATGTAAATAAGCAAGTCCTTTAGCTGATCCTAAGGCAATCTTGAGTCTAGTAGGCCAATCCATCACGGTTCCAGTTTTGCCTATAACTCCATTCATTTAGTAACAATATGAGTTAGTTTCTATATAATTCATAACATTTTTCAAGAAAATAAGAAAACTCATCATTAATTACCATGAAGGTGGAACTCAAGTGTGTCATTAGGAAGAAACTCATAGACCAACATCCTCTGTCCTCCTGAAGTACTACAATATCCAACAAGAGACACGAGATGTCGATGATGGACACGGCTGATGATCTCAACCTCTGCCTGGAACTCTCTTTCTCCTTGTCCGCTTCCCGCTTTAAGGCTTTTCACCGCGATCTCTTTACCGTTAGGCAAAACTCCTTTGTGAACGTATCCGAACCCACCTTGTCCTAACAGACGGTCTTTGGAGAAACCTTGAGTTGCGGCTGAGAGCTCCTCATAAGTGAATGTGCTTTTGTTGAATCCCAAAGCCACTGAAGGGTGTGGCGGTGGTAGAGACGGAGCGTATGGACCTGATGAGTAATTTGAGCTCATCTCACCGCTTTGGATTGCATTTGCGCCACCTGAAACTGGTGCTAATGGTGAAGGCATTGGCTGCCAGTTTCCTGGAGCTGGTGGTGGTGGCGGTGAATTCACCCAGTTCGTTCCCATTGATCCAGGAGGTGGAGGAAGATTGGTATTATGATCATTTTGGTTGTAATGTTGTTGTTGTTGTTGTTGTGTAGCAGCACTATTGAAGTATTGATCACCCCCATCTAAAGTCGCACCCGAAAAAATATAAGTCAAAGACTTAGATGAGTTGTGATTTGAAATAAAAATTAATAAGAACTAGTCTTGCAGGAAAAACTTGTTTCTTGGGAAACAAGAAATAAAACTTAAGTTGAATAATTAGTTGGGCTCATGGGTTTATAACTTTGTACATTTTGATAGAGAATAGCTGAGATTTATTTTATTTTTTGGGTAACAGGAAGCAAACTTATGTTTTTTTTTCTTGGCAAACAAAAAAAAAACCAATGGGGGTTTAGTTAGGGTTCAATGGGTACATACTTTTGCCTGCAGGGAAAGCATTGCTTCCGTAATACGGCATCTGCTCAAGTTTTGATTTCTTCTTCTTCTTCTTCCGCAAACAACAGACGCAGAACAATATCATGACAAGGAACAATAGTCCAGCTGCAGCAACAAGTCCTATAACAACACCCATGTTCGGACGATCGCTACTTGACGAGTTAGAGCCACCGTTGCTTGTAGGCGGCGCTAGTGATTTTGGTGGAGAGTGGGAGCTACGGTCGGAAGTCTTGGACGGTGGTGGAGGAGGAGGAACATTAATGCCTCCTCCATTGCCGCTTCCATCATTTCCTTTGTTGTCACTCTGCTGCGGTGGGGATTGTGAAGGAGGAGGTTGAGATTGTGATTGAGAGGAGGGGGTTGTGGAGTCAGACGGTGGTGGTGGAGGCGAGGAGGAATTTTCCGGTGGAGGAGGAGGTGATTGTTCTTGTTGTTCTGGTGGGGGAGCTATAGTTGGAGAAGGAGGAGGAGATGTTGATTGATTGTCTGAAGTAGGAGGAGGAGATGTTGATTGATTGTCTGAAGTAGGAGGAGGAGATGACAGAGAGGGAGGGGGAGGTGCCGGCGGTGAATTCTCCGGGGACTGCCCCTCCGCCATAATTACTCTCTCCGGTGGTGTCAATTGAAAGCTATTGTGAGATGAAACAATGAATACCCACCTCTGTTTCTGTTCCTAAGATTAGGAACTAAAACTCCCAATTTTTTTAAGATTCTAATTTTAAGAAACCTTTTGATTTTGTTTTAGAACGATGGCGTCAAATCTATATTTGGGAATTATACAGCCAAGTAAAATATTAAAATTTTACATTTTCTGTTGCAACCTTGATGTTTTTTTAAGATAATTTGTTAGCAGTTCAAAATGCTTTCGTTGAGAGTAACTCAAGAGGGTGTTCTAACCAACAGAGCTACGAGAGCTACTTACGTATTTATTTCCTTTACTAAATTTTATATTTTATTGTTTTCTAACAACTAAGCATGCATAGTATTGAATCTGATTGTGCACCGACGGTTTAATACCAAGGATTTATCATACTTGTTGGAATATTGTTGGAAAAGATGCGATCAAAGAAACACACAATCCTTCTTAATTTACAACATCTGAGATGAATATTGAAATCAATAAAACAAACATTTGTATAATCTTAAAAATGAAAACCAAATACATTTTCAGACTGTTGCTCTGTCGGATTATATAATGTTCTTTATAAAATCATATCAAAAATCCTAGTGAACCGTTTCAAAATGCTTCTTAGTAAGATTGTATCAGTCACAGACATCTTCCATTCCCAGTAAAATTGATCACTGATAATGTTTACTTTTCCCATGAATTTATGCAATTCTTTAAGTCTAGGAAAAGAGTTTCTTAAACATATAGAACCATTAAAACAGATATCTCCAAAGCTATGATAGATTGGAAGCTGAAAGTAAGACGCACCTTGTTTCAATGCAACATAAAGGTACTGTATACCTGATATTGTTTTGAAGGCGATAGCAATATTCTCATAGACTCAATACGTTGAAGATATATAAATATGCTTCCTCGATAACATTTCGGATATTTTCATATGAAGTCAAAATTCAAAAAAAACAACTTCAGATATAAGGATATTAAATAACCTATCGGCACATAGCCTAACTACATATTATCCTCAAAATAGGTTTTTATAGTTCAAAGTTGTATCCACTTTTATGGATGTATGTACAATGATCATGTAAAGTTTTTCTAATCAACATATGATAATTTGGCGGACGAAAATTGTTCCTATTTATTTTCCTTTAAATACTGTTTTACTTTAAATAACTTTTCCTGCCACTATCAATCTGATGAACTTGAAACTAGAATGTATTTTTCACTGAATTTTGATTTTGTTAATGTTTCAACCGAGATAAATATGCTCTTTTGACCCCTGGGTGATGAACTTTCAATTTTACACATTGTCACATTCAAAAGGAATAAAATGGTGGTAATGTTATATTGTACGATTCAATAGAATATCACATTCAAAACGAGATTAAATAGTAATAGATGATCTACATCGCCAAATGAAAAATATATAGTATTATGTGATATAAGACCAACTGCCATTTATGTCTGTGAAAACATCCGACTTATAATTGAAAAACTAAAGAAGACGGTCACACACAGGGGCGGATGCAGGAAGGTGTTTAGTCGGGGGCACAAACATTATGACTCACACATGTGAGGATGAGGGACTAGCAGAGGAACTAGGATTCTTGCGAACGTATTTGCGAGCCCAAACGTGTTTGCCATCAATAGTGAATTTCTTTTTGTTCCCTGGACCCACAATCTCTTCGATCTTCGATGCGCATTCCATCTTCAACACCATCCTCGCAAACAACGGTTGCTCATTCTCTTCCACCTCTTGCATCAGTATCGCTTCTACCACTTCCCCAAATCTCCTTGTAAAGTAGACCATCACTTCTGATTCTGAAGTGGGATATCCTTTTGAAAAGGTTAGAAAAACTGTCCTATCATCCGCAGGTATAATAGCTTCCTCATTCTCCACCTCTTCCGTGACGGTATTGCCTGATTCTTCTTCAACAGGAGGAGGTGTAGTAGGAGCAGGCGCCCTTTCTTGTTGAGCACTCAACCAAATAGGAGTTTGATATTGAACACTCTGCCTAGTAGGGATCCCTTGTTGAACACTCTGCCTAATGGGGATTCTCTGTTGAACACTCTGCCTATTAGAGATTCCTTGTGGAGCACTCAACCTAATGGGAGTTTGGTGTTGAACACTCAGCGTACTAGAGATTCCTTGTGGAACATTCAACCTATTAGGGGTTCCTTGTTGACCACTTAACCTGATATTGCTCATCTCCTCAATAATTTTCTCCCTCTGTAACGCCAACAATTGCCCCCTATAGAACATCTCTGCCTTCACGCATAAGTCATCAAAGGCTCGGCTGCAGATCTCATTCATATTCTTTGTCACACCAAGGAGGAGAGTTTCGCGGTTTTGATGGACGTATCTGAGAGTAAGCCTGCCTCCAGTCAAACGCAAGAGCAAAGGTATAACCGAACCATCTTTGTTGTTGGCAACGAAGAGCGTCGAATAATCAAGGTTGTGTAAGATACTCAGACACACGTCGACTTCGTTAGCCACCGCCTCGATGAATGCGTCTGATAAACCGACGAGGAACGGTGTTAAGTTTCGAGCGTACTGGATTTGCTCGAGCAAGAAGAGAAAAGCAATCGCTTGAGACGTTTGGTTCGCGTCTCGGTTAAGATCAAAGACGAGACGACTGAATAGGGTTCTGTCTATTCTGTGAAAAGCATAGAACTCCTCACGTGTTACACCCACAATAGATGAAGGAAGGTCGGTGAAAGCCGAAAACGACGACGAAGAAGAATCCATGAGGGTTTCTTATATTTTTATGGCGGTGGTGCAGTAATCTTTAGTTTCTAGACAGTTTAAATAGATGAGACGTTCAAATTGGTTGAAGAGGTGCGATCTTTTTTCCCCTATTATATGTTTTGCGTCGTTCATGTCTCTAATTAATTAGATTGAAAGAGGCTCTGCATCGTTTAGCGATACATCATGACCCTTCGATTTATCCGGGATGATTCATCCCCCAACCCTAATTTTTTTTCCTTTTTTTATTTTTGTATAACTTTCATTTTTTTCCTTCTATTTTTCTTTCCATTAAGGAAGATCCATTGCTATGTATATGTATGTGTGTATTACTTACAGATTCATTCCTATTAGGAGTGTTCAATCCGGTAAAACTGAACCAATTATTAAAACTGAACCGAATCGATATAGAGAAAATGGTTTGTATTTGGTTGTACCAAATAAACCAAATGATGAATGTTATTTTTAAGAAACCGATCAAACCGAATAAACGGAAGAAACTGATTAACTAAAAATATTAGTATACTTATATGTAATTCTATAATAATATTAATAAAATATACATAAATTATTGTATTAATATGATATTCATAATCAGAACATTGATTTTAATAATTTTGATTTTTTAAGTTAAAATGTTTTTTTTCATTTTCATCAAACTAAAAAGTATATTTTTATTGATAACTCCTTGTGCTAAAATATAATTATATAATAATATTTTGATATTATTATTTTCTTATTATTATTTAAATAAAACATAAAATATTATATTTAAAAGTGAGACTAAGGAATATATATTTATGTTTTAATAAATTTTATTTCTATTCATACAATCTAAAATTTGTTGTAAAAAATAAATAGAATTGTATAAAACTGAATAAACCAAAAATTGATGGTGTATAAACTGAACTAAACTAAATTAGATATGGTTCCAATATGGTTGCTAGTTTTCATAAACCATAAACCGAAATATCAAAAAACCAAAAGAAAAACGAACCAAAACCATACCAAAGTCCAGACTGAACACGCCTGATTCATATGTTCTATGAATGTGTATGTAACTTAAAAATCCATTCCTATGTATGTGTGTATGTATATATATGCGTGTATGTTACTTAACGATCCATTTCTATGTATGTGTGTTTATGAATGTGTGTATGTAACTTAACGATTCATCCCTAATATTATTTAAAAAGTAATTTTTCTAATGTGTAATAACCTTATTCATTTTCATTACATGGTTTATTTAAAAATATACATATGTCATGGATTGAAGTTAATTGTGATATTGACATTTACATCTAATGTTGATTTATATTTTTGGTAAACTTCTTAGACTTTCAAAAGCTTGTCATAACAATCAACACGAATCGTCGATCGATAGAACTCTTTGGTGTTCCTTTAAACGGAGAAAATTGGCAACTTGGGTCGTTTTCAAGTTATATATTTGCACTTCGGGTCCGCGAATGTTTTATTTGCAAAGATGGGTCGGTGTTTTTTGCGACCCATACAAACTCGTCCGGCAAATACAAAAAGCTCCCTTCTCCCCTTGACTATTAACGAGTATGCCACTCCTTGTCTCACGTGCGAGCTTTTGTGGACTGTCCCGCTTCCCGAGACACGCGTCTCATTAACTTCATCTTCTTACCTGCAGTTGGCGGTAAGCGACGGTGTGGTAATAATCAGCTTTACAGTCAAAAGAATCTTTACTTTCTTCTCCGGTTCTCATTGCCCCGAAGACCTAAATCGGCGAATCCTTTTTGATTTCGGATTGATATTTTCTCATCGCCACATCGTGCGTCCTAGCATTTATCTTAGAGCGATGGTGGGTAAGTCAACTCCGAAGGGATCTCGGAGTGAGATTGCAGCCGGAAGTCGGAGCCGATCGACGGAAACCTTGCCTCCTGCGGACGCGCAACGTTTTCCAGGTCTGTCTATGGTTCTTTCTTTCTCTGAACTTCATAGTCGACATCGAGTCGTGGGAGAATGGCTTGATTTGTGATACCTCTAAGATCTATTGCTGTTGTCGGAACTTTTGTTTATATTCTGCTTGCCTTATAGATGATTCATTTCTGTTTTGTAGCTTCTCCTTCAGATGGTAGTCAATCTGGATCAGATGACCAGGCGGAGGAGGTCCATATCGGTTCATCTTCTTCGGCATTTCCTACCAGACTTTTCGCCGCCGGTGCATACCCCGGCAAACTGCGTTTGAACATATATTCAAAAGCAAACGTAATCGGTGAGGTTGCGGGAAGTCTGAAAGATTACCCTGCCATCCTCCAGAAGTTGCTTGCTTCCCAGTTTGGTAAACTGTTTCAGCTTCCCGTCGTTCGCTGCCACAACTCTGCCAAGCTAATTGGTAGCCTCCTCTGCCGACAGCTTGTAACTACGCGTTTACACGAACTGTGGTTCACCTTCGCAACCACTCCTATTCGCTTCTCGCTGGACGAATACCGCGACGTAACGGGCTTGAACTGCGGAGCTTTCGATGTTGAGGATTCCGAAGCTGGTGAAACTACAGACAGCACGATGTGGAATCGCCTTTTTGATACCGCACGCGGTTCGATAACAGTACCCGACGTACTGGAGATGTTGAGAAACCGACATCTTGCTGATCGGAAATGCCTTCCTTTGGCGCTGATCGCCTTGGTTGATGGTCTTCTCTGCTGCAATAACAAAAGTCTTAAACTGACTCCGAGGTACGTTGCAATGCTGTCAGATGTTGAGAGGTTTTTGGCGTATCCATGGGGTAGAGAGTCTTTCATGGTGACAATTCCTCGTTTTCTACCCCCTCCTGTCTCGGAAGAAGTCCCGAATCCTATTGAGACGATGCGACAGCGGCTGTCTCAGAAGACGACAGCTGCCTATGGTTTTCCCCTGGCTCTGTAGTTGTTCGCTTTTGAGTGTGTTCCTCTGCTCTTGGAAAAGATACACGCCGGTTTGTCCACCGCAACTTTCTTGGATGACCCGGCGGCTTGCGCAAACCCGTTGACCATTCTTACTGTGCAGGACGTCGTGGCCGTGGAGAATGATCCGCGTGTAAGTTAGCTAACACGATTTTCATACCGTAGTCATCGCGGTCTCCCAATTTATGCTATCTTTTTTGTTTTTTTTGTTGCTGCAGCTTACCATCTCCTTCGCCATCACGCTGGAGGAGGAACGCCTGCTTTTGTTGGACGAGGTTGAAGACACCCAAGTTACTTCTCTGCTTCAGAAACTGTTGAGTGGAGAAACGTTTGGAGTTGAAGACTTTCCCGGCGGAGACACCTCCTTCTGCCCTAAGGTGGACAGCGCACACGGTGCCGATCAGTGTGGGGAAGAGAACCCTGTACCCAATCCCGTACACCGGCGTAATTTGCGACCGCGTAAACCAGTGGATGTTAAAATTCAAGATATATCATCGGAAGAAGACAGTGAGCCAGCGGTTTTTCCTTGCTCAAATGGGTGTACGTGTGAGAAGATGCAAGCATTCTTAGCGGCGCAGTACGAGAAGATTTCAACCCAGATTAAGGAGATGGAGAGAAACATACGTAGGGATTTGGGTTTGCCCGAGAGAATCACCAGTAATAGCCGGAAGAGGAAAGCAGGCGACGATAATCATGTACAGACTTCCTCCCCTGAGAGTAGTGGCCTTAAACCACGGCCTAACCAGAGTGGGAAGAGGAGAAAAACGGTTGCGAGTGCTTCAGTTGTAAAAACTCATCCGTATTCGCTGCGAGCAGGCGGCGGAGACAGGATAGCTGCAGTTGAGAGACCGGGGGTTGAAAAAAAAGTATCCGCCAAAGGTCGCGCTGCAGCAACTTTGGACCGTCTACCCCGTCAGGTTATCTCATAATCACTGGTTCATTGTGTTTAATTGGTGTACACTTTCGCTAATCGTTAGTGTGCGGATGACTCCCAGGTACCTTGCACACCGACGAAGAACCCACCGGACCATGCGCTGACGCCACCCACCTGCCGAAATTTGATAGATCAGGTAATGTGTTCGATAGTTGTGTTTTTTTACCTCAATGTAGCACGGTTTTAATTCACCGCTGGGGAGGATGATCAGCAGCCACAGACACCATCTACTGCCCTCATCCTGTACGGGGATCCTTTATGTGTTCAGCCCCAGTCGTATGTGTTACCACCAGAGGTCAGTGTGATTTAAGATTGAGCTGGTGTATTTCCCTAATACGACGTATTTAATATTGAGGCTGCTGTGTTGTTCTTGTGACAAATTGCAGGTACCGTCTATCTTCCGTTATGGTGCGGAGGGCGGCTCCCCAGTGGCATGGGAGAAAACAAACCCGCACCGTTATAGGTCTGTCGGAAGTGTGCGTTCATGCCATCCCCCACGGGGATCTAAATTCGACTCCAAAGCCAAGGTTACATCGACCGGAAGTGGAAATGTCGCCGCTCCTGATTATATAATGAAAGCTGCTTTGGTTTGTTATATGTGAACACTTCTGTAACACCGTGATTAACAGCATTTTTTTGCAGGAAGGTGATCGTCTTGGACACAACAAATCTATCACTGCTCAGTACGCACCACCTGATTCGAGTGTAGAGGCACAGGTAGTTTAAATTTTTTTTCCCTATTCGCTGTACACCCAAGTTTCGCATCCAACTTACTGCTCTCATGCAGCACCGGCAAAACGAGGAGTCTGTCAAAGAACGGACGATTGAACCTTTAGAAGATCCTACACATAAGGTATTCGTAATGTCTTAGTTGGTGTACACCTGGAATCCAAAATTAATCGTCTTTGTTTGCAGGAAACGATTGTTCCCGATGCCAGCACCGGAGAAGTGAGCGGCGTTCAGGTATTGTCGGTGGTTTTAGTTATGGTGGATTCTTAGTTGGTGTACATCTGGAATCCAAAATTAATCGTCTTCGTTTGCAGGAAACGATTGTTCCCGATGCCAGCACCGGAGAAGTGAGCGGCGTTCAGGTATTGTCGGTGGTTGTAGTTATGGTGGATTCTTGGTGTGCATTCTTTAACATTAAAATGTTGTTCGCGTCCAGGAAGCGGTTACGCCGACTGATGTGGACTATAGTCAGCAGGAGGAAAACAGGCATGAACGTGATCTCGATCCTCTAGGGCCGGGGACGGAAGAAAACATAGCATCCCCAGTGTCTGGAGAGAACATTCAGAAAAGCGGTTCTCCTATTGTTGATGTGACTAGCGATACAGGCGCCCCGGTTGATGCCGACGAGCGATATGACAGTTGCAAAGAGGACATCTCCGCTGATACCCAGATCCAAAAAACCGGAGCTGATCAGCTGTCTGAGCCGGAAGAGGACTCCAAGGTCGGTGCTGGTAAACGGCAGCGCAAGAGATCCAGGAAGCTGACGGGAGTGTACGAAGCCGATCCTAGGTTGAAAAAGTTGTTTGATAGCGCGAAAAAGGTTGAGTATAAGCCGATGGAGGAGACGGACTCTGCTGTGTTTGAGGAGTTCAGAACAGTTTTGTCTGAAAACACCGATTCGTAAGTGTCCTATCTCGCCTTTAGGTTATATATATACACCCGTGCATAAGTTCTTTTCGTGGGGTTGAATATGCAGGACTTTCCAGATCAATACCGGTCACTCTGTCGACAATCGGTTCTTTCTTGACATGGCTGAGCCTCAGAAATGGTTGACCGACGAGGTAATAATCTCCCTGCTTTTTGTTGACGTGCTTACAATAATGTGAAATAGCTGCACACCATTGTTTATGTTTATCCAATTTTACGTATAGAGCGTTGCAAGTAATTGTTTTTTCATATCTTCGTTGCACAGCACATGCATGTCCTAATGAATATGTTGTGGAGGCGTCGGGGGAAACATCTTCACAAGGACGGGATTGTCATTTTCGATCAGTACTTTACTAAAACCATTCTGTCATACTGGTCTGAGTTTGAAGCTGCCAATGATAAGCTGAAGTTCGAATGGGGGCCAAACATACCAAAGTATGTGACAGGGAAGAGGAGATGGCAATCAATGAAGTTGGAACTTGGTCGCGATGTCTATACCGTCTATGCACCGATGAATTCGGGTGGAGACCATTGGGTTGGGCTACGCATTGATCTGAAGGACTCTCAAGTGATGATATATGATTCCTTCGTGCCTCACAACAGCGACGAGGAGGTCGATGAATACTTGCGTCCACTGATCCAGTCGCTGCCGTATATATTAGAAAAGTATGCTGGCTTTTGTTCATATCAGGTGAAAGATGGGATGCGATGTTACTCATGGATACGCGCTGAGGGTATTTATCACAACCAAAGGGGTGGCGACTGTGGTCCATGTGCTGCTAAGTTCATTGAGATGCATGCTGCTGGTCTTGGGACGGAGGAGATGAGTCGGATCACAGACAACGATGTCGACAATTTCAGAGAGCAGTATGCAATGGACTGCTATGAAGAATTCGTTGGGAAAGTTAAGGTTGTGAATGAATAAACTAAAAATTATGTTAGTTATGTCTTTTTTTCTCGTTGAACGTCGGCTAAACGTAATGGTACTCTTATAATTATGTGTGCTGTTTTTCTGTGCTTGATCTAATTTGTGCTTATAAAAATAGCGTACACCTAGAAACAATCACTGTACACCAGTTCAAACCATAGGCTTTGGTGGATAACAGACTGTTACATTGTAACAGATATAATGGAACGTAAGTGTCTTTTGGCAATTTGTCGTACACCTTAGATAAGGATGCACACCAAATAAACATTTTGTAGATAAGATTTGGCAGTACATTAGACTGATAAAGATACACACCAAAACAACAATTTGTGGTACACCTGGTAATAAAGATGCACACCACATAAACATTTTGTAGATAAGATTTGGCAGTACATTAGTCTGATAAAAACAAGGGTTATGATTACTGAGCCGGAGAACTACGACCGTACAACAGGCTTTTCCCTAACTGAACACAGGAGACATGGAGAATTATTACATTTTAGAGTTTCTTAATTATGTCCTTCAGGTCTGCAATCTCTTCAGCGTTTTTCTTCGAAGCTCTGTCCATCCTGTCGAACTGATAACCAAGTTGTGCAATGTCATCAGCGTTTTCCTTCAAAACCTTCTCGATTTCATCGATTTGGTAACCGAGGTGTGCAATGTTAGCGTCGTTGGTGATCGAATCTTTTTTGATCATATCCACCTGAAACTCAAGTGGACCAAAGCTACGAATCTTGGCTTCGTTTGCAGCAACTTTATCCTTTAAACGCCGGGTTTCATCTTCAATTGCCTCGTTCCATTCCTTCTTTCTGTGCAAGCCGTCATCCTGGAAATAGCATGTCTGCATAAGTATGTAATGAAAGGCAACAATTAGAAGTTGGATTTTACAGCGTACCTTGAAATCCTTGCATACAAAGTATTTCTTCCCAATGTATGCCCTGTCTTTAGAGATCTCTACCGTTATCTGGCTTCCGCATGGACAACTATCCGGAATTCCATGATCAGAGTGGGCGACTGCGAGTACCATGTTCATATACGACGACCCATCAGAGTCGCTGTAGTTATCATCATCAGACATTCTAGACATTTTGTTCTAAAGAGTTAGAGAGAACGAGAGATGGAATTGGAAACAAATATGGTGAAATATAAAAGGGGACCTTGCTCTATTTATCAAAAAGTTGTGATATGTCTCATCAATCAATTAATGCTCATTTTTCAAATTTTGAAAATTTAAAATGGAGCGAAAACAATCAGATTCAAAAATTGAATTTAAAGTGCCCGCACGAGGAGAATTGATGTATCTGGAGTATTCGACCCGTTTGAAACTGATAAACCCGACCCGGGTATTTGGATGCTATCATTTCCCTTTTTCGATCTAATTTATATTAGGGTTTTTATCGCTTTCAAAGGGGCGAGAGATAGAGAAAGAGGGGGAGAGAGAGACTGTGATTTTGGGAGAGATTATATGGGAGAAAGAGAGATGGATTTCCGTGGATCGAGGCATAAGGGAAAGGGTAAGGCGAAAGAAAGCATTGTGCTTTGTGACTGTGGGTTGCCGGCTAAGAAGGCTCAATCTTGGACAGACGAAAATCCGTTTCGTAGGTTCTATGGGTGTGAACGATACAAGGTATTTCCTAAAATGTGGTTGCCTCATATATATTAGTTTTTTGGGAACAATCTCATTTTGTTAATTGTTAGACTCCGCTGGATTGTCGCTTTTTTCAATGGATCGACGAGGGAAGCCCTTATGGATGGCAAAAGAGAGCTTTGCTTGAAGCTAGGAACAACATTCGGCAAAAAGAGGAGACTATTATGGAATTGAAGAAGAACATCGCGAAGTTTCAAAGCGATTGGGCTGAAAATGCAGAATTTGAAGAAGACATCATCAATGGCTTTCTAAAGCTGTAATGAAATGTCTCTTTCTCGTCATGGTCTATTATTAAGTTTGTGTGTGTACGGTGTGTTACCCTATTGTATTTTCCCTACGACGTATGTGTACGGTGTGTTACCCTATTGTATAAATCCGGCATATATAAATTTCATCATAAGGAACAGGGTGTACATATGTATACGAAAGGTGTACATTAATGTACATAAATAAAAGTGTACACCCCTTACAACATATATAGAGACAAGCAGTTTCGACGCTTCATTCAGTATGAGGTGTACACCCCTAACAACATAATTTGTTTTACATTAACATACACCCCATATAGTGATGCTTTTACAGCGTACACCTATGTCTTTTAGATGCACACCTCTGGCCACTGAGAGGAAATTTTATAGGGAACCCTGGGATGCGTATCCAAGTTCTTATTTTAAAGAATTTGAGAAATGTTGACGCATAACCAAAAAAACCTGCAGTTTGGACAAGAACCTCCGTAAATGTCTTCACGTCGGTAATCATGGCCATATAAGCACCTTGGAGTCTTAATTATTAAATCATCCGGGAACTTGAAAGTATCCTCATATTTGCTGATGTTGAGGTCGAACGCGCCAAAACGTTCCAAATGCCACTGTATGGATTCTCCTACTTCTACAATCATCTCGGATTGTAGGTCGTAGTGATAGGATGCGAACTGGCGGAAAATCGTGGCGGCTTCCTTCTCTTTCCCAAGACAAACATTGAAAATGCCAACAGCCAAGGTGGAAATGTCATGGTTTGGGATATTTGGTTCCACGATTTTAATACTCGCATGAAGTCCTTCCCTTGTCGGTGCCTTTAGGAGACCTTCGTGGAAGATTGCGCGTGTGTTACCAGCATCGACACATTTTAGATGCAAAGCCCGAAACTTACCACCTTCGCGTATTTGACAAGTCACGTACAAGACCATTTCGCTAACATCGCACGTCTTTAAGACAGAACGTTCCTGTGCGAGTGCGTAACCGCGTTTTCCAGCCCGCAACCAACCGGCTAGGTTGTATACTGACTCCTCTGCGCAGAGCTCAATGATTTTGGACACAATTTCGTCGGGAAGAGTTGGGAGAACTTGAGTTGCCATACTTTTAGATTATTTGATCACTGTTTATCTTCTACCGTGAATATGTATTTCAGATATATCATGTATTTTCCAACTTAAATAGAGACGTATTTAGTGAAACCGCGTGAGTTAAATACCGAAGTTATTATCCCACCAAGAAACCTAATAATGTCAGAGTACGCATTAGTGCGTCATACTTTGTGAGTTAAATACCGAAGTGATTGTATTTAAAATATATTGTTATTTTACATATATATGAGTCTAATATTATAGAACAAAACAACGACGAAGAAGAGTCATATATTCCGAAATGTATAAGTGTATGCATTGTAAAACATTAAGGAAAACAACCCTTAATCCCATAGATAAAAGTGCATAAAACCGGTGGATGGCGTGAAGTCGCGTATAAAAAGACTCATCTCTTTAATCCAGAAGCATGACTTACACATGTCTTCAGCCTTGGTGGCCTCAATGTCCCAATGACACCAACGCCTGTGATTTAAAGGAGAACATGGGCAACTGTAGAACAACGGAATGAATTTTGATATGAATCCTTCCCTCTTTTTAACGAAAGCAGGCCAGTGTTCCCAAGGCCAATAAGGTTGTGTTCGTACCAGCGTTCCGATTTCCGCAAGAGATGATCTTGTGAATCGAGACAGGTATTCCTCATCGTCATAGTATAGCTTCCTTGTCATTGCATAGGTATACAACGCTCGCTCGTATCCTGCATCAGCCGCGCTCTTAATAAGCGCAAGTCCCTCTTCGTGACGCTCGTGCCTGAAAAAATACTCAACACCCTTAATGTATAGAGCACTTGGATTTCCCTCCCTAAAGCATCTTCGCAACAAACTACTTCGGACCCTGAAGTACGAAGGATGCTTAAACAAATCAAAAGAAGCATACACCATATCCTCATCTGCCAATGCTCGCATCGCCTTGCAGGACACACGGAGTCTATAAAAGTATCTGTAACACGTGGACCATATATTTTTGGTTGTACACCGCAACGAAGTGATGCAGAAAATAACACTACTAACACTTGAATCTCTTGTGGGAGGCTTAATATAGGGAATTCTAGCATTGTGGGACGGATTTTTCGCATACTGAACGACTAAGTTGTATTTCTTAAGAACTTATACCACCATAAATTGTCAAAACAAGCAGTCTCTTTTAAAAGGAAAGATAAACCCAACAGTTGCAATGAAAGAGTGTCTTATACGAAAGAGTGTATTTCGCAATACGCCATCACGATATTTAAATCTATCTCAAAAATTATGTTATCACAACTATTAAAGGATATGAAAACCATAATGTATTAAGTACGCTCATCCTGGTGTTCGCATTAATCAAGTATCATGTACACCTTACATGTAATCATGTGCACCTGGAAGATTATGACGTACACCATGAAGATTAAGCTCATTCTTGGTGTACGCTTTTCTTTTATAAGCACAAATTAGATTAATCACAGAAAAGTAGATTAAAAAACAAACACACCCATTTTGAACTGTTTTTCTCATAATGGGCCTATCCATAATAGATTAAAAAACAAAGAAACCCATTTGAATTCATAAATGCAACACATAATATTTAGAAATCCCTAATATTTACTCATCTCTCTTTTAAGGTGTACGAAAGTCATCATTATACCCACTCGGTAACGTAAGCTTCATAATGTAGTTTGAAATTAAGGCTACCTTCTGCATGGTCCAATCAGTCGGAGATTTAATTCTACCGAGGAGTCGCAACCATTAAATTCGCATGGTTTCAACCGAGGAGTAGTAATGGAACGCCGCTTCTGTTTCCAAAAAAATAATTAAATAAATAGTACTCCGTTGTCATTTAATATCATTCTACACACATTCTCTGCAAACACCTTTCTCAGCAAATTTCCTTTTTTGCATACTTTCTCATTTCCAAAAATGGTGTACGATATTAGCCAGGGTAAAATGTCGGTGAAAAAATACAGGTGATTCTTCTACAGTTTGCCTGAGGTCGCCAACCGCCCCGAGGAGGAGTTGATAGCGTTGGCCAAGGCCGGGCTGAAGGAAGAGATCCGCCAGGGTCTGGAAAAGGAGGAGTTTGCCACCCTCGACGCCCTGTTCGAGGAGGCAGAGGAGGTTGAGGAGGGTTTGAAGGAAACACCTCCTTCCAGCCCTCGCAAACGCCGCCGCACAAGTCCCGATCACCGCAGTAGCAAACGGGGACGCAAGTCGGTGACAAAAGGTGACCCGGAGGATGAGGGTTACGGTTATGACGGCGAAGCAGCGACGGAGGAGGAGGGTTCAGAGCGTGACTACTGGAAGTGGATGGACATGGAGACGGACGTCAAAAAAGACGACGCTTCCGACAACGACACCGACTCCGACTGCAACCCAGTGGACGGCTACCCAGTCTGCTCCGGCAACGACTCCGACTCCGACTCCGACTCCGACACCGACACCGACTCCGACTCCGACTCCGACTCCGACTCCGACACCGACTAGCAACCTCCCACTCTTTTAATAATTAATAAATATTTTGTATTTCAATGTATTTCTTTTTTATTTTGAACTCTTTTAAATTTATAATATTTCTGTTTATTATTTAAAATATTTTATATTTCTGTTTAACTACAACCAGCCATAATACCTGATCGCCGATCATTTCTCCAGATGAGATCGTCCTGCCATCGGGTACAATCGTTTCCTGCACGCAAACGATTAATTTCGGATTCCAGGTGTACACCGGCTAAGACATTACGAATACCTTATCTGTAGGATCTTCTAAAGGCCCAAGCGTCCGATCTTTGACATACTCCTCGTTTTGACGGTGCTGCATGAGATCAGTTAGTTGGATGCGAAACTTGGGTGTACAGAGAATAGAAAAAACAAAATTTCAAACTACCTCTGACTCTACCGGTGGTGCGTACTGAGCAGTGACAGAATTGTGAAAAGGTTGGCCTCCTCATCTTCCATGGCATTTCCCATTTTTAAATTGTGGTCGCTGATTATCTTCACCCTATATATTTGGTTAGCTGTATGCAACAACATACATATTTAGATTCAAGAGTTCTCTAGAAGGTTTGATTTCTTCACTTTAATCAAGTATCATGTACACCTTACAGGCAATCATGTGCACCTGGAAGATTATGATGTACACCATATCAAATGTATCCAAAAACAGCTAATATGTTATCACAAATATTAAAGGATATGAAAACCATAATGTATTAAGTACGCTCATCCTGGTGTACGCAATAATCAAGTATCATGTACACCTTACAAGTAATCATGTGCACCTGGAAGATTATGACGTACACCATATCAAATGTATCCAAAAACAGCTACGTTGTGGTTACCAAAAAACAAAGATTTCGGTTTTCGAAAAGATGAACGACGTTGCTCCCAAAAAATGTACCCTACCGATCATGGCTTCGGTTTCTTGCAAGTACTCTTCTTGTGACCCTCCTCAAAACAATTGGAGCACTTGTTCGGTTTTTTCTTTTTACTCGCCCCCTGCTGTAAACGACAAAGTATATATTAATTGGAACATGTACTATGGGGCACTGATTTATTTGTTAAAGTCGAAGTTGCAGTCTTACCGGAACCTCTCCGGCCGATAGTTTGCGTTTGATTCATGGCCTTCCCTTCGTTCTTTTGGTCATGGGTGGACAAAGATCAACCTTTAGTATTTCTGCTGGCACTTCAATATCCTTTGGATCCTGAACCGGAAGTATGATACCCTCAACAGTGGCTGCCCATGTTTCTTTGAGATGATGTTTACTAACATACATGTTGTACTCCATATTACGAGAAGAAGCAGCAGCAATGGCGTGTCGGCAAGGCAATCCAAGCATCTGGAATTCGAGGCAAGTGCAGGTCCGGTTTTCCAGATCAACGGTGAAACTGAAGCCAGTTGCCTTGTGCGAAACTTCGAATTTCCATGTGGAACATGGCAAAACAAGAAGGCCCAGTGACAGCACTAGCTGTTCCACCAGAATTTCTTCAATTTTATCAGGAATATTCCCCTTCATCTTACTGATATCGCATCTCCTGGTCTCAAACCATGTACACAACTTCCGCCGAATGAATTCAAACAATGCCATTATAGGACTATCACGAGCTGGCAAAAGAGCCTTGTTCAACGATTCAGCAGCGTTAGAAGTCATCATGTTGAACCTGTCTCCTTTGAAATGTGAACGCATCCATAACTTCTTATCGATTTTCTCCAAATAATCCCAACATTGCCAATCCGTAAGTTTAATAAGCTCCATGATCTCATTAAACTCTGACACTTTGAACGACTCTCCGGCTCTGCCAACCATAGCCTTCTGTTGTTTACCCTTATACTTCTCAGCCACATTACGTTGAAGGTGTACAAGACAAATTCCATGGTGTGCACGCGGGTACCATTTCTCTTTGGCTGCAAAAATTGCTGCACATCTATCTGATATCATACTTAAATCACACCCATCTTCTACAATAGTAGATAGCCTCTCGAAAAACCAGGACCAAGATTCTTTGTTCTCGCTTTCCACTACAGCGAAAGCAATGGGGAATACGCGGCTGTTAGCATCTTGTCCGCTGGAAGTTAGCAAACAACCTTTGTACTTGCCAAACATGTGCGTCCCGTCCACCACGATGACCTTACGCAGGTGCTTCCACCCATCAATGCATGCTTTCAGGGACATGAATGCATACTTGAACTTTGTTTTTCCTTCTATATCGAGTTCGGTTTTGATATCAGTTATCGTTCCAGGGTTTGCAACCTTCAGAACATGGAAGTACTGTGGTAGCATCTTGTAAGATGTCTCCTCTGTTCCTTGCGCGGACGCAATCGCTAGTTCTTTTGCTCTCCAACCTTTCCAGTATGAGCATGTGTAGTTGAATTCCGTTCGCAATATTTCAGGGAGTTCCATAGCACGCGGTCCAGAGTAGAGTCTCTCGTATTTTGACCGCAACAGAGCTGCAAGCACTTTTGCAGTATCATGTTCTCTGTACTTTCCTCGAAGATCTGATACGCATGTATGTGTAAGAATGGACTTTCTAACAAGATAAGTTGGTGACTCACCGAGTTGCACCGCCAATACCCTCCACTTACATTCCGCATCGTAGCATTTCGCCGTGATTCGGCATTTACAATGCCGCAGCTTAAAAGTACACACCTTCGCAATTGCATAGACGGCCAACGTCAACTTGCACTCCGCCTTGTCTTTAAACGTCCTACCAACGTATATGTTACTGTCCTCCTTGTTGAAGTCGATTTGCAGAGGCTGGCAGCTCGTTTCATCCCTTTCACGATACCCACCATCTACATCATTATATCCGTACATATCTGATACAGAAATCCTTTTCATGAATGCTTCGCCACCCTTAGTTTGTGTAGTTGCAGCGCCAGGAGGATCAGTATACACATCGTCGTCGTCTTCAATCTCACGGTTGTACCTGTTAAATTTCTTCGGAGGAGTATCCAGAACTACATCACCTCTATCAACCGGTTCTACACCCTCAGTGTGTGTCCTCTTCGAGACAGGAGTATCAGCAAACGCATCTTTATCATCATCTTCAGTCACCCTGGTGTCTCTGTTTTTCGTTTTTGTTGGCGTGACGTGAACAATACCATCGCCTTCATCGATATGGGTTGCTTGGGTGTACGAACTAAAACCACAGCGAGAGGATGATATATAATCGTTTCCTACATCGCTAGTGTCCGTTGAAAGTGTCTGCTTGGAAGTGCTTTTGTCTGATTTACGCCCACCAGGGCTACAACGTTTACCCCGCCCAGACCCTCTCTTTCCAGTCTCCACGCCTCTGCCATGAATACCACCAGAACGCCTAATACCATTACCACCAAACTGTCCACCATGTTTCCCTGTGCTTGGCCCCTCTTCAAAATCATCATCGTCGTCCTTATAACCACAACCGTCCCGAATGTAATCATCCCACTGATTGTAGTCGTAATCGTAATCATCTGCTTCGTTTTCTGACAAAACATCTTCCCTGCTTGCTCCACCGTCCACCTCCATAGCTCCAGAGGTTCCTACTACCTCAGCTTCACTTTTGTCCATTGCCTTCTCAAGACATGGCCTTCCCGTCTCTTCTTCACTACACATTTGTTGAGGTAAATTACCTTCCTTATTCAATCCATTTTTGGCGCCTTCATTATTCCCTCCATTCACTACTCCAACTTCATTCCCACACACGTTATCCTTCTCCTGTTCGCAGCTCTCTTTATTAGGTCGGAACTGCGATTCAGGATTAGTCCCACCAGACTGCGATTCAGGATTAGCCCCACCAGACTGCGATTCAGTATTAGCCCCACCAGACAGAGATTTGCTTTTGTAAAGTGCTTCAATTGCTTCAACTTCTTGCACCCAATCAACGTCATCTTGCTCTGGAGCTCCCAAAGGTGCATTCATTGGCGACATTATTGCTCTTTGGGACCTAAGAAATATCATTTCTCCTGCAACACGCTCTCTGAATGTGACGAAGAGATTGACAGACTTGCCTCCACGGTGTAAAGCCTTGAAAATCCTTAAATCTGTGTCCGTTACTATCTCACCTGGAGCAGCCCCTGTACCCACCATATCACTCTCTCCATCATTAAGCCAGTATCGCATTTCCACAGAGACTTCCCGTCCCAATAGCCCATACTCAGCAAAGATACTACCTTTTAACCCCTCAACACCTCTAATTCTGGATAAATCGATTGCTCTACCCATTCTATCATTATCTATCTTGAAATCCCAAGCTCCGGTGTCATACATCATCCACCTCCCAGCCATAACGACAATGCAAGAATTACAGCCACCTACAGTCCAAGAAAAAGTTACGTTAGGGTAATTGCAAACAGAGGAAACCCAAATTTATGATAAAAGAATACTGTACCCTCGCCGGTCGTCGTACTAATTTCCTTCCCTTTCCCATCACTGCTTGACCCGCCGCTCCGGCACCCGATAATTGTTTCCATCGTTTTCAGTTACGGTGGATGCACCTCCACCGCTTCAGAGAACCAATATATCTTCTGCTATTAGGGTTCTTTTTTTTTGTTGTCCACCAATTCTAAGTTAATCTTACCATTAACTAATAAGACCCACAAATTAGTTTAATAATATTATCACAAATATCTGAAACTGGCGGGAAAGTAGATTAAGCTCGTTGTGTAACAGGTCACCTGCTACGATGCGGAATGTAAGTGGAGGGTATTGGCGGTGCAACTCGGTGAGTCACCAACTTATCTTGTTAGAAAGTCCATTCTTACACATACATGCGTATCAGATCTTCGAGGAAAGTACAGAAAACATGGTACTGCAAAAGTGCTTGCAGCTCTGTTGCGGTCAAAATACGAGAGACTCTACTCTGGACCGCGTGCTATGGAACTCCCTGAAATATTGCGAACGGAATTCAACTACACATGCTCATACTGGAAAGGTTGGAGAGCAAAAGAACTAGCGATTGCGTCCGCGCAAGGAACAGAGGAGACATCTTACAAGATGCTACCACAGTACTTCCATGTTCTGAAGGTTGCAAACCCTGGAACGATAACTGATATCAAAACCGAACTCGATATAGAAGGAAAAACAAGGTTCAAGTATGAATTCATGTCCCTGAAAGCATGCATTGATGGGTGGAAGCACCTGCGTAAGGTCATCGTGGTGGAATGGACGCACATGTTTGGCAAGTACAAAGGTTGTTTGCTAACTGCCAGCTGACAAGATGCTAACAGCCGCGTATTCCCCATTGCTTTCGCTGTAGTGGAAAGCGAGAACAAAGAATCTTGGTCCTGGTTTTTCGAGAGGCTATCTACTATTGTAGAAGATGGGTGTGATTTAAGTATGATATCAGATAGATGTGCAGCAATTTTTGCAGCCAAAGAGAAATGGAACCCGCGTGCACACCATGGAATTTGTCTTGTACACCTTCAACGTAATGTGGCTGAGAAGTATAAGGGTAAACAACAGAAGGCTATGGTTGGCAGAGCCGGAGAGTCGTTCAAAGTGTCAGAGTTTAATGAGATCATGGAGCTTATTAAACTTACGGATTGGCAATGTTGGGATTATTTGGAGAAAATCGATAAGAAGTTATGGACGCGTTCACATTTCAAAGGAGACAGGTTCAACATGATGACTTCTAACGCTGCTGAATCGTTGAACAAGGCTCTTTTGCCAGCTCGTGATAGTCCTATAATGGCATTGTTTGAATTCATTCGGCGGAAGTTGTGTACATGGTTTGAGACCAGGAGATGCGATATCAGTAAGATGAAGGGGAATATTCCTGATAAAATTGAAGAAATTCTGGTGGAACAGCTAGTGCTGTCACTGGGCCTTCTTGTTTTGCCATGTTCCACATGGAAATTCGAAGTTTCGTACAAGGCAACTGGCTTCAGTTTCACCGTTGATCTAGAAAACCGGACCTGCACTTGCCTCGAATTCCAGATGCTTGGATTGCCTTGCCGACACGCCATTGCTGCTGCTTCTTCTCGTAATATGGAGTACAACATGTATGTTAGTAGACATCATCTCAAAGAAACATGGGCAGCCGCTGTTGAGGGTATCATACTTCCGGTTCAGAATCCAAAGGATATTGAAGTGCCAGCAGAAATACTAAAGGTTGATCTTTGTCCACCCATGACCAAAAGAACGAAGGGAAGGCCAGGAATCAAACGCAAACTATCGGCCGGAGAGGTTCCGGTAAGACTGCAACTTTGACTTTAACAAATAAATCAGTGCCCCATAGTACATGTTCCAATTAATATATACTTTGTCGTTTACAGCAGGGGGCGAGTAAAAAGAAAAAACCGAACAAGTGCTCCAATTGTTTTGAGGAGGGTCACAAGAAGAGTACTTGCAAGAAACCGAAGCCATGATCGGTAGGGTACATTTTTTGGGAGCAACGTCGTTCATCTTTTCGAAAACCGAAATCTTTGTTTTTTGGTAACCACAACGTAGCTGTTTTTAGATACATTTGATATGGTGTACGTCATAATCTTCCAGGTGCACATGATTACTTGTAAGGTGTACATGATACTTGATTAATGCGTACACCAGGATGAGCGTACTTAATACATTATGGTTTTCATATCCTTTAATATTTGTGATAACATATTAGCTGTTTTTGGATACATTTGATATGGTGTACGTCATAATCTTCCAGGTGCACATGATTGCCTGTAAGGTGTACATGATACTTGATTAAAGTGAAGAAATCAAACCTTCTAGAGAACTCTTGAATCTAAATATGTATGCTGTTGCATACAGCTAACCAAATATATAGGGTGAAGATAATCAGCGACCACAATTTAAAAATGGGAAATGCCATGGAAGATGAGGAGGCCAACCTTTTCACAATTCTGTCACTGCTCAGTACGCACCACCGGTAGAGTCAGAGGTAGTTTGAAATTTTGTTTTTTCTATTCGCTGTACACCCAAGTTTCGCATCCAACTAACTGATCTCATGCAGCACCGTCAAAACGAGGAGTATGTCAAAGATCGGACGCTTGGGCCTTTAGAAGATCCTACAGATAAGGTATTCGTAATGTCTTAGCCGGTGTACACCTGGAATCCGAAATTAATCGTTTGCGTGCAGGAAACGATTGTACCCGATGGCAGGACGATCTCATCTGGAGAAGTGATCGGCGATCAGGTATTGTGGCTGGTTGTAGTTAAACAGAAATATAAAATATTTTAAATAATAAACAGAAATATTATAAATTTAAAAGAGTTCAAAATAAAAAAGAAATACATTGAAATACAAAATATTTATTAATTATTAAAAGAGTGGGAGGTTGCTAGTCGGTGTTGGAGTCGGAGTCGGAGTCGGAGTCGGAGTCGGTGTCGGTGTCGGAGTCGGAGTCGGAGTCGGAGTCGGAGTCGGAGTCGGAGTCGTTGCCGGAGCAGACTGGGTAGCCGTCCACTGGGTTGCAGTCGGAGTCGGTGTCGTTGTCGGAAGCGTCGTCTTTTTCGACGTCCATCTCCATTTCCATCCACTTCCAGTAGTCACGCTCTGAACCCTCCTCCTCTGTCGCTGCTTCGCCGTCATAACCGTAACCCTCATCCTCCGGGTCACCTTTTGTCACCGACTTGCGTCCCCGTTTGCTACTGCGGTGATCGGGACTTGTGCGGCGGCGTTTGCGAGGGCTGGAAGGAGGTGTTTCCTTCAAACCCTCCTCAACCTCCTCTACCTCCTCGAACAGGGCGTCGAGGGTGGCAAACTCCTCCTTTTCCAGACCCTGGCGGATCTCTTCCTTCAGCCCGGCCTTGGCCAACGCTATCAACTCCTCCTCGGGGCGGTTGGCGACCTCAGGCAAACTGTAGAAGAATCGCCTGTATTTTTTCACCGACATTTTACCCTGGCTAATATCGTACACCATTTTTGGAAATGAGAAAATATGCAGAAAAGGAAGTTTGCTGAGAAAGGTGTTTGCAGAGAATGTGTGTAGAATGATATTAAATGACAACGGAGTACTATATATTTAATTATTTTTTTGGAAACAGAAGCGGCGTTCCATTACTACTCCTCGGTTGAAACCATGCGAATTTAATGGTTGCGACTCCTCGGTAGAAGTAAATCTCCGACTGATTGGACCATGCAGAAGGTAGCCTTAATTTCAAACTACATTATGAAGCTTACGTTACCGAGCGGGTATAATGATGACTTTCGTACACCTTAAAAGAGAGATGAGTAAATATTAGGGATTTCTAAATATTATGTGTTGCATTTATGAATTCAAATGGGTTTCTTTGTTTTTTAATCTATTATGGATAGGCCCATTATGAGAAAAACAGTTCAAAATGGGTTTGTTTGTTTTTTAATCTACTTTTCTGTGATTAATCTAATTTGTGCTTATAAAAGAAAAGCGTACACCAAGAATGAGCTTAATCTTCATGGTGTACGTCATAATCTTCCAGGTGCACATGATTACATGTAAGGTGTACATGATACTTGATTAATGCGAACACCAGGATGAGCGTACTTAATACATTATGGTTTTCATATCCTTTAATAGTTGTGATAACATAATTTTTGAGATAGATTTAAATATCGTGATGGCGTATTGCGAAATACACTCTTTCGTATAAGACACTCTTTCATTGCAACTGTTGGGTTTATCTTTCCTTTTAAAAGAGAGTGCTTGTCTTGACAATTTATGGTGGTATAAGTTCTTAAGAAATACAACTTAGTCGTTCAGTACGCGAAAAATCCGTCCCACAATGCTAGAATTCCCTATATTAAGCCTCCCACAAGAGATTCAAGTGTTAGTAGTGTTATTTTCTGCATCACTTCGTTGCGGTGTACAACCAAAAATATATGGTCCACGTGTTACAGATACTTTTATAGACTCCGTGTGTCCTGCAAGGCGATGCGAGCATTGGCAGATGAGGATATGGTGTATGCTTCTTTTGATTTGTTTAAGCATCCTTCGTACTTCAGGGTCCGAAGTAGTTTGTTGCGAAGATGCTTTAGGGAGGGAAATCCAAGTGCTCTATACATTAAGGGTGTTGAGTATTTTTTCAGGCATGAGCGTCACGAAGAGGGACTTGCGCTTATTAAGAGCGCGGCTGATGCAGGATACGAGCGAGCGTTGTATACCTATGCAATGACAAGGAAGCTATACTATGACGATGAGGAATACCTGTCTCGATTCACAAGATCATCTCTTGCGGAAATCGGAACGCTGGTACGAACACAACCTTATTGGCCTTGGGAACACTGGCCTGCTTTCGTTAAAAAGAGGGAAGGGTTCATATCAAAATTCATTCCGTTGTTCTACAGTTGCCCATGTTCTCCTTTAAATCACAGGCGTTGGTGTCATTGGGACATTGAGGCCACCAAGGCTGAAGACATGTGTAAGTCATGCTTCTGGATTAAAGAGATGAGTCTTTTTATACGCGACTTCACGCCGTCCACCGGTTTTATGCACTTTTATCTATGGGAATAAGGGTTGTTTTCCTTAATGTTTTACAATGCATACACTTATACATTTCGGAATATATGACTCTTCTTCGTCGTTGTTTTGTTCTATAATATTAGACTCATATATATGTAAAATAACAATATATTTTAAATACAATCACTTCGGTATTTAACTCACAAAGTATGACGCACTAATGCGTACTCTGACATTATTAGGTTTCTTGGTGGGATAATAACTTCGGTATTTAACTCACGCGGTTTCACTAAATACGTCTCTATTTAAGTTGGAAAATACATGATATATCTGAAATACATATTCACGGTAGAAGATAAACAGTGATCAAATAATCTAAAAGTATGGCAACTCAAGTTCTCCCAACTCTTCCCGACGAAATTGTGTCCAAAATCATTGAGCTCTGCGCAGAGGAGTCAGTATACAACCTAGCCGGTTGGTTGCGGGCTGGAAAACGCGGTTACGCACTCGCACACGAACGTTCTGTCTTAAAGACGTGCGATGTTAGCGAAATGGTCTTGTACGTGACTTGTCAAAAACGCAAAGGTGGTAAGTTTCGGGCTTTGCATCTAAAATGTGTCGATGCTGGTAACACACGCGCAATCTTCCACGAAGGTCTCCTAAAGGCACCGACAAGGGAAGGACTTCATGCGAGTATTAAAATCTTGGAACCAAATATCCCAAACCATGACATGTCCACCTTGGCTGTTGGCATTTTCAATGTTTGTCTTGGGAAAGAGAAGGAAGCCGCAACGATTTTCCGCCAGTTCGCATCCTATCACTACGACCTACAATCCGAGATGATTGTAGAAGTAGGAGAATCCATACAGTGGCATTTGGAACGTTTTGGCGCGTTCGACCTCAACATCAGCAAATATGAGGATACTTTCAAGTTTCCGGATGATTTAATAATTAAGACTCCAAGGTGCTTATATGGCCATGATTACCGACGTGAAGACATTTACGGAGGTTCTTTCCCAAACTGCAGGCTTTTTTGGTTATGCGTCAATATTTCTCAAATTCTTTAAAATAAGAAGTTGGATACGCATCCCAGGGTTCCCTATAAAATTTCCTCTCAGTGGCCAGAGGTGTGCATCTAAAAGACATAGGTGTACGCTGTAAAAGCATCACTATATGGAGTGTACGTTAATGTAAAACAAATTATGTTGTTAGGGGTGTACACCTCATACTGAATGAAGCGTCGAAACTGCTTGTCTCTATATATGTTGTAAGGGGTGTACACTTTTATTTATGTACATTAATGTACACCTTTCGTATACATATGTACACCCTGTTCCTTATGATGAAATTTATATATGCCGGATTTATACAATAGGGTAACACACCGTACACATACGTCGTAGGGAAAATACAATAGGGTAACACACCGTACACACACAAACTTAATAATAGACCATGACGAGAAAGAGACATTTCATTACAGCTTTAGAAAGCCATTGATGATGTCTTCTTCGAATTCTGCATTTTCAGCCCAATCGCTTTGAAACTTCGCGATGTTCTTCTTCAATTCCATAATAGTCTCCTCTTTTTGCCGAATGTTGTTCCTAGCTTCAAGCAAAGCTCTCTTTTGCCATCCATAAGGGCTTCCCTCGTCGATCCATTGAAAAAAGCGACAATCCAGCGGAGTCTAACAATTAACAAAATGAGATTGTTCCCAAAAAACTAATATATATGAGGCAACCACATTTTAGGAAATACCTTGTATCGTTCACACCCATAGAACCTACGAAACGGATTTTCGTCTGTCCAAGATTGAGCCTTCTTAGCCGGCAACCCACAGTCACAAAGCACAATGCTTTCTTTCGCCTTACCCTTTCCCTTATGCCTCGATCCACGGAAATCCATCTCTCTTTCTCCCATATAATCTCTCCCAAAATCACAGTCTCTCTCTCCCCCTCTTTCTCTATCTCTCGCCCCTTTGAAAGCGATAAAAACCCTAATATAAATTAGATCGAAAAAGGGAAATGATAGCATCCAAATACCCGGGTCGGGTTTATCAGTTTCAAACGGGTCGAATACTCCAGATACATCAATTCTCCTCGTGCAGGCACTTTAAATTCAATTTTTGAATCTGATTGTTTTCGCTCCATTTTAAATTTTCAAAATTTGAAAAATGAGCATTAATTGATTGATGAGACATATCACAACTTTTTGATAAATAGAGCAAGGTCCCCTTTTATATTTCACCATATTTGTTTCCAATTCCATCTCTCGTTCTCTCTAACTCTTTAGAACAAAATGTCTAGAATGTCTGATGATGATAACTACAGCGACTCTGATGGGTCGTCGTATATGAACATGGTACTCGCAGTCGCCCACTCTGATCATGGAATTCCGGATAGTTGTCCATGCGGAAGCCAGATAACGGTAGAGATCTCTAAAGACGGGGCAGACATTGGGAAGAAATACTTTGTATGCAAGGATTTCAAGGTACGTTGTAAAATCCAACTTCTAATTGTTGCCTTTCATTGCATACTTATGCAGACATGCTATTTCCAGGATGACGGCTTGCACAGAAAGAAGGAATGGAACGAGGCAATTGAAGATGAAACCCGGCGTTTAAAGGATAAAGTTGCCGCCAACGAAGCCAAGATTCGTAGCTTTGGTCCACTTGAGTTTCAGGTGGATATGATCAAAAAAGATTCGATCACCAACGACGCTAACATTGCACACCTCGGTTACCAAATCGATGAAATCGAGAAGGTTTTGAAGGAAAACGCTGATGACATTGCACAACTTGGTTATCAGTTCGACAGGATGGACAGAGCTTCGAAGAAAAACGCTGAAGAGATTGCAGACTTGAAGGACATAATTAAGAAACTCTAAAATGTAATAATTCTCCATGTCTCCTGTGTTCAGTTAGGGAAAAGCCTGTTGTACGGTCGTAGTTCTCCGGCTCAGTAATCATAACCCTTGTTTTTATCAGACTAATGTACTGCCAAATCTTATCTACAAAATGTTTATGTGGTGTGCATCTTTATTACCAGGTGTACCACAAATTGTTGTTTTGGTGTGTATCTTTATCAGTCTAATGTACTGCCAAATCTTATCTACAAAATGTTTATTTGGTGTGCATCCTTATCTAAGGTGTACGACAAATTGCCAAAAGACACTTACGTTCCATTATATCTGTTACAATGTAACAGTCTGTTATCCACCAAAGCCTATGGTTTGAACTGGTGTACAGTGATTGTTTCTAGGTGTACCCTATTTTTATAAGCACAAATTAGATCAAGCACAGAAAAAACAGCACACATAATTATAAGAGTACCATTACGTTTAGCCGACGTTCAACGAGAAAAAAAAGACATAACTAACATAATTTTTAGTTTATTCATTCACAACCTTAACTTTCCCAACGAATTCTTCATAGCAGTCCATTGCATACTGCTCTCTGAAATTGTCGACATCGTTGTCTGTGATCCGACTCATCTCCTCCGTCCCAAGACCAGCAGCATGCATCTCAATGAACTTAGCAGCACATGGACCACAGTCGCCACCCCTTTGGTTGTGATAAATACCCTCAGCGCGTATCCATGAGTAACATCGCATCCCATCTTTCACCTGATATGAACAAAAGCCAGCATACTTTTCTAATATATACGGCAGCGACTGGATCAGTGGACGCAAGTATTCATCGACCTCCTCGTCGCTGTTGTGAGGCACGAAGGAATCATATATCATCACTTGAGAGTCCTTCAAATCAATGCGTAGCCCAACCCAATGGTCTCCACCCGAATTCATCGGTGCATAGACGGTATAGACATCGCGACCAAGTTCCAACTTCATTGATTGCCATCTCCTCTTCCCTGTCACATACTTTGGTATGTTTGGCCCCCATTCGAACTTCAGCTTATCATTGGCAGCTTCAAACTCAGACCAGTATGACAGAATGGTTTTAGTAAAGTACTGATCGAAAATGACAATCCCGTCCTTGTGAAGATGTTTCCCCCGACGCCTCCACAACATATTCATTAGGACATGCATGTGCTGTGCAACGAAGATATGAAAAAACAATTACTTGCAACGCTCTATACGTAAAATTGGATAAACATAAACGATGGTGTGCAGCTATTTCACATTATTGTAAGCACGTCAACAAAATGCAGGGAGATTATTACCTCGTCGGTCAACCATTTCTGAGGCTCAGCCATGTCAAGAAAGAACCGATTGTCGACAGAGTGACCGGTATTGATCTGGAAAGTCCTGCAAATTCAACCCCACGAAAAGAACTTATGCACGGGTGTATATATATAACCTAAAGGCGAGATAGGACACTTACGAATCGGTGTTTTCAGACAAAACTGTTCTGAACTCCTCAAACACAGCAGAGTCCGTCTCCTCCATCGGCTTATACTCAACCTTTTTCGCGCTATCAAACAACTTTTTCAACCTAGGATCGGCTTCGTACACTCCCGTCAGCTTCCTGGATCTCTTGCGCTGCCGTTTACCATCACCGACCTTGGAGTCCTCTTCCGGCTCAGACAGCTGATCAGCTCCGGTTTCTTGCATCTGGGTATCAGCGGAGATGTCCTCTTTGCAACTGTCATATCGCTCGTCGGCATCAACCGGGGCGCCTGTATCGCTAGTCACATCAACAATAGGAGAACCGCTTTTCTGAATGTTCTCTCCAGACACTGGGGATGCTATGTTTTCTTCCGTCCCCGGCCCTAGAGGATCGAGATCACGTTCATGCCTGTTTTCCTCCTGCTGACTATAGTCCACATCAGTCGGCGTAACCGCTTCCTGGATGCGAACAGCATTTTAATGTTAAAGAATGCACACCAAGAATCCACCATAACTACAACCACCGACAATACCTGAACACCGCTCACTTCTCCGGTGCTGGCATCGGGAACAATCGTTTCCTGCAAACGAAGACGATTAATTTTGGATTCCAGATGTACACCAACTAAGAATCCACCATAACTAGAACCACCGACAATACCTGAACGCCGCTCACTTCTCCGGTGCTGGCATCGGGAACAATCGTTTCCTGCAAACGAAGACGATTAATTTTGGATTCCAGGTGTACACCAACTAAGACATTACGAATACCTTATGTGTAGGATCTTCTAAAGGTTCAATCGTCCGTTCTTTGACAGACTCCTCGTTTTGCCGGTTCTGCATGAGAGCAGTAAGTTGGATGCGAAACTTGGGTGTACAGCGAATAGGGAAAAAAAATTTAAACTACTTGTGCCTCTACACTCAAATCATAGGGTGCGTACTGAGCAGTGACAGATTTGTTGTGTCCAAGACGATCACCTTCCTGCAAAAAAATGCGGTTAATCACGGTGTTACAGAAGTGTTCACATATAACAAACCAAAGCAGCTTTCATTATATAATCAGGAGCGGCGACATTTCCACTTCCGGTCGATGTAACCTTGGCTTTGGAGTCGAATTTAGCTCCCCGTGGGGGATGGCATGAACGCACACTTCCGACAGACCTATAATGGTGCGGGTTTGTTTTCTCCCATGCCACTGGGGAGCCGCCCTCCGCGCCATAACGGAAGATAGACGGTACCTGCAATTTGTCACAAGAACAACACAGCAGCCTCAATATTAAATACGTCGTATTAGGGAAATACACCAGCTTAATCTTAAATCACACTGACCTCTGGTGGTAACACATACGACTGGGGCTGAACACATAAAGGATCCCTGTACAGGATGAGGGCAGTAGATGGTGTCTGTGGCTGCTGATCATCCTCCCCAGCGGTGAATTAAAACCGTGCTACATTGAGGTAAAAAAACACAACTATCGAACACATTACCTGATCTATCAAATTTCGGCAGGTGGGTGGCGTCAGCGCATGGTCCGGTGGGTTCTTCGTCGGTGTGCAAGGTACCTGGGAGTCATCCGCACACTAACGATTAGCGAAAGTGTACACCAATTAAACACAATGAACCAGTGATTATGAGATAACCTGACGGGGTAGACGGTCCAAAGTTGCTGCAGCGCGACCTTTGGCGGATACTTTTTTTCAACCCCCGGTCTCTCAACTGCAGCTGTCCTGTCTCCACCGCCTGCTCGCAGCGAATACGGATGAGTTTTTACAACTGAAGCACTCGCAACCGTTTTTCTCCTCTTCCCACTCTGGTTAGGCCGTGGTTTAAGGCCACTACTCTCAGGGGAGGAAGTCTGTACATGATTATCGTCGCCTGCTTTCCTCTTCCGGCTATTACTGATGATTCTCTCGGGCAAACCCAAATCCCTACGTATGTTTCTCTCCATCTCCTTAATCTGGGTTGAAATCTTCTCGTACTGCGCCGCTAAGAATGCTTGCATCTTCTCACACGTACACCCATTTGAGCAAGGAAAAACCGCTGGCTCACTGTCTTCTTCCGATGATATATCTTGAATTTTAACATCCACTGGTTTACGCGGTCGCAAATTACGCCGGTGTACGGGATTGGGTACAGGGTTTTCTTCCCCACACTGATCGGCACCGTGTGCGCTGTCCACCTTAGGGCAGAAGGAGGTGTCTCCGCCGGGAAAGTCTTCAACTCCAAACGTTTCTCCACTCAACAGTTTCTGAAGCAGAGAAGTAACTTGGGTGTCTTCAACCTCGTCCAACAAAAGCAGGCGTTCCTCCTCCGGCGTGATGGCGAAGGAGATGGTAAGCTGCAGCAACAAAAAAAACAAAAAGGATAGCATAAATTGGGAGACCGCGATGACTACGGTATGAAAATCGTGTTAGCTAACTTACACGCGGATCATTCTCCACGGCCACGACGTCCTGCACAGTAAGAATGGTCAACGGGTTTGCGCAAGCCGCCGGGTCATCCAAGATAGTTGCGGTGGACAAACCGGCGTGTATCTTTTCCAAGAGCAGAGGAACACACTCAAAAGCGAACAACTGCAGAGCCAGGGGAAAACCATAGGCAGCTGTCGTCTTCTGAGACAGCCGCTGTCGCATCGTCTCAATAGGATTCGGGACTTCTTCCGAGACAGGAGGGGGTAGAAAACGAGGAATTGTCACCATGAAAGACTCTCTACCCCATGGATACGCCAAAAACCTCTCAACATCTGACAGCATTGCAACGTACCTCGGAGTCAGTTTAAGACTTTTGTTATTGCAGAAGAGAAGACCATCAACCAAGGCGATCAGCGCCAAAGGAAGGCGTTTCCAATCAGCAAGATGTCGGTTTCTCAACATCTCCAGTACGTCGGGTACTGTTATCGAACCGCGTGCGGTATCAAAAAGGCGATTCCACATCGTGCTGTCTGTAGTTTCACCAGCTTCGGAATCCTCAACATCGAAAGCTCCGCAGTTCAAGCCCGTTACGTCGCGGTATTCGTCCAGCGAGAAGCGAATAGGAGTGGTTGCGAAGGTGAACCACAGTTCGTGTAAACGCGTAGTTACAAGCTGTCGGCAGAGGAGGCTACCAATTAGCTTGGCAGAGTTGTGGCAGCGAACGACGGGAAGCTGAAACAGTTTACCAAACTGGGAAGCAAGCAACTTCTGGAGGATGGCAGGGTAATCTTTCAGACTTCCCGCAACCTCACCGATTACGTTTGCTTTTGAATATATGTTCAAACGCAGTTTTCCGGGGTATGCACCGGCGGCGAAAAGTCTGGTAGGAAATGCCGAAGAAGATGAACCGATATGGACCTCCTCCGCCTGGTCATCTGATCCAGATTGACTACCATCTGAAGGAGAAGCTACAAAACAGAAATGAACCATCTATAAGGCAAGCAGAATATAAACAAAAGTTCCGACAACAGCAATAGATCTTAGAGATATCACAAATCAAGCCATTCTCCCACGACTCGATGTCGACTATGAAGTTCAGAGAAAGAAAGAACCATAGACAGACCTGGAAAACGTTGCGCGTCCGCAGGAGGCAAGGTTTCCGTCGATCGGCTCCGACTTCCAGCTGCAATCTCACTCCGAGATCCCTTCGGAGTTGACCTACCCACCATCGCTCTAAGATAAATGCTAGGACGCACGATGTGGCGATGAGAAAATATCAATCCGAAATCAAAAAGGATTCGCCGATTTAGGTCTTCGGGGCAATGAGAACCGGAGAAGAAAGTAAAGATTCTTTTGACTGTAAAGCTGATTATTACCACACCGTCGCTTACCGCCAACTGCAGGTAAGAAGATGAAGTTAATGAGACGCGTGTCTCGGGAAGCGGGACAGTCCACAAAAGCTCGCACGTGAGACAAGGAGTGGCATACTCGTTAATAGTCAAGGGGAGAAGGGAGCTTTTTGTATTTGCCAGACGAGTTTGTATGGGTCGCAAAAAACACCGACCCATCTTTGCAAATAAAACATTCGCGGACCCGAAGTGCAAATATATAACTTGAAAACGACCCAAGTGGCCAATTTTCTCGGATAAAATTGGAAAGAAAGTTTTAAACTTTAAACTTTATGAGCTTCAGTTAAGGCTCATCATTTTTGGTCACTTTGTGCTTAACTGCTGAAGGATATTATGTTCACTGCTGTCTCATCTTCCATCAATGAGAAACATCAGTTCCGTGGGATTGTTGCTGCCGTTCCAAATGGTTTTTAGGAGTTTCTTCAACATTAATTACCAGACCTTGAAAACACTCAAATTTCGGACCCTGAATCTTAAGGAAATTTAAGAACAAAATTGAGGACATTGTCTCTCACAATGTATATATATATATATATATACACTATATATTTGATTAAAAAAATAAAAGTTTAAGAAACTTATACCAAAGTCTTTCAAATACAATACTATGACATAAGTTTTTTAAAAAAAAAAAATTAAAATTCTAAATTAGATATAAATATAAATATCTATTTTTATAAAATTGGGTTCTCTCTCTCTACGTCAGATTCCAGGTCAAAAATTCGAGGTCTGAAGGAGCGACACGTGTCCACTTAAACCTATATACTCTGCGTTTTGTTTGCAAGTTATTTAAGATTTTATGGGCTTTCTCTTTAATCATGTGATATGGCCCAAAAGACAGTGAGACCAACAGCACTGAGTTTTAGGGTTCGTGTTCTTCTTATGTCATTTAATTCAAGAACCTTCTCCTTCGTTTTCTCATACCAGCCATGAAGTTTCCAGATTTCAATCCAAATGAGGAATATCTTTGTGAATCTCCAGTCGTGGTCTTTTGTCTTCTCTTCTAATCAACCGAAACGTTACGCGTTATATATTCATCGCCTTTATCATATTCCTTAACTCCATCACCCCCCCCTTCGAGCACAATCTGTTATTGAATCCATCTCATTCCTCTGCAAGGCGGTGTCTCTGCTCCTATAAAAGTAACCTTTTTTCTTTGAACATCATCCTCTCAACTCCTGAAAAAAATTAAAGAAAATATATGTCCTCTGCAAGGCTTTATCTATTTTTGTTTAATTTTATCGTTCTCTGATGACTATGTTACGGCAACGACAACCAGTCAACAGAACAATATTGTAACGACCCTGACCCAAGATGGGAGGAGCCCATTTGTTTTTTTTATTAAAACCCAAAACCTTTTTTTTTATTTTGTCCCACATTGGAAGTTTAAGCTTCCTTCCTCCTTTTCCTTCTCCTATATAAGAAACTCCACCCCTTTCTTTATTCTCACCAAGTCAAAGTATTTTCTTTGCGTGTGACGAGTTGTTGTTGAAATATTCGACGACCAGTTATTAGTTAATTTTTCGGGTGGGATTTCCGGCAAGTTTCCGGCGGGATTTCCGGACGAGCTTTCGGCGAGTTTTCTGGTAAGTTGTCGCCTTCATATTTCTAGTCGTAGAAATCTATTTAGGGAAGTATCCAGTTTAGGAAACCGCCATTTTAGGAAAGTCTCTATTTTAGGAAAGTTTCTATTTTAGGAAAGTTTCCATTTTTGGAAACTTTATTTTCTGAGATCTGAGTCTAAGCCGTTGATTCCCGTATTGCAGTTGATCTCTTTGACCATCTTCCGTTGTTCATTCCAGCCAGTTGCTAAGGTGAGGGTCTACTCCATAAATCCCGTACCAGTGTAGAATTCTTTCTATGTTAGTTTAGATTTCGAAACATGAATGTGTCTGCTTGAGTCCTTGTTTGGTAGTTAATTCTTTCATTGTAAACCGGAACTAGGGGTCTAGAGGATTCAACTATTGATTGGATTGTGTGATGTTGAGTAATGATATATATATATATATGCGTACATAGTTATGAGTAGGGACTATGTGCGAGGGCGGGGGTTCAGGGATGCCTGGACTATCGACGCCACTATTGGAGGGGCGGGGGCTCAGAGACGTCTGGGCTAGCGACGCAATTTGTGTGGTGCTTGGTGCAGAGACGTTTGCATCTGAAGCAGCTTTGGAGGGCGGGGGTACAGAGACAGACTGTACTAGCGACGCCACGTATGTATATCCGTATGAGGAGATGCGGGGTGTGTGGTTTAGCTATGCACTATCAGCGCTTTGCTTGTTTTGTGTGATGCTTTAGGCGTCTTGTTTGTTCATGTTAGAGCTAAACTTCCATAGTGGGAGTTCTATTTTCTTGAGTCAGTGGTTTGTGGATTAGCATCCCATACCTCACTGAGTGACTCCCCTGTTGCTCACCCTCCTTTCTTTCCTTTCAGGTGAGACTGCCGGACAGGAGTGATTGCTTTTACCTTGGTGCTTTTGGGAGTTTATTTTATTATTTTCAGACTTTCGGTTTTACGCTTTTATCGATATTATCAGATTTATCTCTTCATTTGGATTTATGAATATTTATGAGATTTATTGCGTCGAGTTGACTTTTGAGAAGTAATAAATGGAGATTTTATGAGATATTATTTATTATTTTATTTTGGAAAATCGGGGTATTACAATTTGGTATCAGAGCGGGGTTCCGTCCCGGCTCTGACCCGGGATGGCGATTTATGGGACTCGGATTTTAGCGATTTCAATGTTTTGGGATTGGGAGTTTTTGAAAGAAAAAAAAATGGCCCCGTTCTGTCGAGTATCATTCGGTTAGTCGATAGAGGTTCTGATTTTCTTTTCTTCTACAAGAGATGACCAAGTTTTTTTTCGTTTCCATTGTCTATTACCTTGTCTTTTCTCTTCTTCGAAACCGTGAACGTTCTCTCATCGTCTCTTTGGAATTCGGGACGAATTCCGATTAAGTGGGGGAGAATTGTAACGACCCTGACCCAAGATGGGAGGAGCCCATTTGTTTTTTTTATTAAAACCCAAAACCTTCTTTTTTATTTTGTCCCACATTGGAAGTTTAAGCTTCCTTCCTCCTTTTCCTTCTCCTATATAAGAAACTCCACCCCTTTCTTTATTCTCACCAAGTCAAAGTATTTTCTTTGCGTGTGACGAGTTGTTGTTGAAATATTCGACGACCAGTTATTAGTTAATTTTTCGGGTGGGATTTCCGGCAAGTTTCCGGCGGGATTTCCGGGCGAGCTTTCGGCGAGTTTTCTGGTAAGTTGTCGCCTTCATATTTCTAGTCGTAGAAATCTATTTAGGGAAGTATCCAGTTTAGGAAACCGCCATTTTAGGAAAGTCTCTATTTTAGGAAAGTTTCTATTTTAGGAAAGTTTCCATTTTTGGAAACTTTATTTTCTGAGATCTGAGTCTAAGCCGTTGATTCCCGTATTGCAGTTGATCTCTTTGACCATCTTCCGTTGTTCATTCCAGCCAGTTGCTAAGGTGAGGGTCTACTCCATAAATCCTGTACCAGTGTAGAATTCTTTCTATGTTAGTTTAGATTTCGAAACATGAATGTGTCTGCTTGAGTCCTTGTTTGGTAGTTAATTCTTTCATTGTAAACCGGAACTAGGGGTCTAGAAGATTCAACTATTGATTGGATTGTGTGATGTTGAGTAATGATATATATATATATATGCGTACATAGTTATGAGTAGGGACTATGTGCGAGGGCGGGGGTTCAGGGATGCCTGGACTATCGACGCCACTATTGGAGGGGCGGGGGCTCAGAGACGTCTGGGCTAGCGACGCAATTTGTGTGGTGCTTGGTGCAGAGACGTTTGCATCTGAAGCAGCTTTGGAGGGCGGGGGTACAGAGACAGACTGTACTAGCGACGCCACGTATGTATATCCGTATGAGGAGATGCGGGGTGTGTGGTTTAGCTATGCACTATCAGCGCTTTGCTTGTTTTGTGTGATGCTTTAGGCGTCTTGTTTGTTCATGTTAGAGCTAAACTTCCATAGTGGGAGTTCTATTTTCTTGAGTCAGTGGTTTGTGGATTAGCATCCCATACCTCACTGAGTGACTCCCCTGTTGCTCACCCTCCTTTCTTTCCTTTCAGGTGAGACTGCCGGACAGGAGTGATTGCTTTTACCTTGGTGCTTTTGGGAGTTTATTTTATTATTTTCAGACTTTCGGTTTTACGCTTTTATCGATATTATCAGATTTATCTCTTCATTTGGATTTATGAATATTTATGAGATTTATTGCGTCGAGTTGACTTTTGAGAAGTAATAAATGGAGATTTTATGAGATATTATTTATTATTTTATTTTGGAAAATCGGGGTATTACAAATATATGTCCTCTACGATCTTTCATCAAGCGTCTTTGTCGAGTCATTAGTGTATATTTAAAGGCATACTTCTCTCGCTTCCTTGGAAAATTTTGTTGTATGAGTCTAGGATTGTCAGCTAACAGTAGGTTTGTCTATGATTTAACACGCAGAGTCAGACACCGACCAAAACAATTTTATAGAATTTGTTTCCAATTCTTTTGTATTAGCCAAGTATAAGATGACTTATTCTTCAAGAAGCTGATATCTGTTTTTGTTTCTCTTGCAGCAGAACGAGAATGCAATTGAGAAAGAGGCGTCTCCTCCTTCGCTCCCAAGGTTCCAGGTGCACTTCTTCTGCAAAACCTTAGCCTTTCGGACACAAGTATACATGTTCGGTTTTATGTATTTAGACTGGTTTTTATATAAATCAAAACTTATTTTCCCGAATTTTGCTCTAAGATGGTCTTTAATTCACCCTTTTGATTTTTCTTTCAGCATCTCCGGTCAATCTCCCTATCAAGAGTTGGTTGCAAAGGTTTTGCTTGCCAATGAGTGACGTTCCATATATATTTCCATGGTAAATGAAACAATTTATTGAATATCTTCCTTTATTTATGTTCTGTGAAACTTTTATGCATAAACGTTCTATGATGGTTGATGCTTTTGATTTTGATAGTGCCAGGTGAGCCACGAAGCCGTTTGCTTCAATAGTGGATGGAGGGTGTTTGTTTCAATGATGTGAAGTATCTAATTCTTTAGGGGCGAGAATGTAGAATTACAAGAGAGGTGAGAGTGCACATAGAGTCTTTGATGAATAGTACTCCATGGACATGAGATTTAAATGAAATTACTAAATCCAGCTAAGAGGACGAATTACGTTGGTATCGTTTATCTTGAAGGTGATGGTCTCAATTGGTATAAGGAATTGCCCAACCGTGAATTATACTTTTTGGAATTAAGAGCAGATTCTTTGCTTGGTTTGTACCGCATCAAGAATCTATATGTTTTTCTTTTTTTGAAAAAAATCAAAAGTCAAGAGTCAATATGTTTCAAAAGAGATCCTGAAGAATGCACCAGTTCCTGCGATTTTTTACGAGAACTCTGATGATCAGGTTTTGTTCATTGTGGAGGCTAAATAAGAGGCATTTCCTCAGAATTTTTTTCATCATCCGATGCCTTGATAATAAGGAACCAGTTCCTGAGATTATTCCAATGGCGGCTTAGTGATGCCTTTACCAGGAGCTTTAGAAACAGGTGATTCACTTGAAAAGGTATTAAAGAGGAAGAATTAAGTAAGAGGGAAGATTCAATGCAGAAAAATTGTATCAATGGATCTGTTGCAGCCACCAATTTTGTATTAAAATGAACAGGGGAGGAGTTTGATATTTTTGTACCAGATTTTTTTTTTATCAGTCTCAAAGTTTTATTGTCTTTTTCTCTGTTTTTCAATAAATGTTTGAGAGCTCTGCAAATCTGTCAAGAACACTTAGCAGGAGAGTCTTCTTACTCACGTTTGATGCATTTATATGTGACAACATAATATGTAACCTACGTACACACTAAGTTACAGAACTTAACCGACCTTATATATGGCCAAATACTTCTTCAAGGTTACTAACATACAACTTGAATAGAAAAAAAAACTTAGCTTAATATTTGTATTTAAAAAAATCTGTAAACCTTTTTAATTTAAACCAGCTACTTCTAACAAATTCATGCTAAACCACAAGATGCATCATGTATGGTTATTATATTGTTTCTTATAAACTTCACGTCTTAGATTAATATGTAGTGTACAAATTAAATAGGATAAAATAATCACTGTTTTGGTAAAATGTGTGAAAAAAACAAAAACATATATAATTGTGGGATTATATTGAGATTATGTAGAATGTTTCATTATAGTTTCTAAAATGAATAAATTAATTGATGTCAAGATGCCAAAAATGAACAAATAAATAGGTAAAAATATTGTAAAACAATTATGAATCTTAATGTTATTTTTAGTTAAAATAAATTACAAACTAAAATAAAATTTTCTATTAATTTATTTATACGCCTGTCCATAGGGCGGGTTTACCTAGTGTATCTATACTATTATTCATGAAGTGATTTGGCTTATGTGTCAGCTTCTCCATGATTTTAGCTAATTTTGATGATTTGTCATTATTTATTGTTTATTTGTCATATTTTCCATAATTTTAGCTAATTTGCTTATTTGTTATGTTTTAATAATTTTAATTTTTTTTATTTATCACATTCTCCATAATTTAGGTTATTTATATATTTATTGTAACCTCAATAATTTTTAATTGGTAATTTTATTTATTTGACGTATTTTAAAATAATTTCAGTTTTGATTAAGTGTCATGTTATCTATGATTTTAGGTTATTTTATTTATTTTCATATATTTAATTACTGTTAAAAGCTTATTTTTATATTCTATGATTTAGATTGAATCATTAGTTTTAATAAATAACTTTTGAATTGTTATTTTTAAACATTTTTAGTGACAACTTAATAAATATTTTCATTATATTCAGGGATAATTATTTCTAACGAGCATAATCAAATTTTAACAACAATTTTATATATTTGTTCATCTTATACTTACTTTAGTGAATATTAAATCGTTTAATGTTTTTAATTATTATTTATAAAAATAAATTTTCTTCTCTTTTATGTTACCAAATCATCTTCCCAATAAATAAAATACGAGCCCAAAAATACAATTCTTGCTATTATAATTTAAAAAATCTAGCTTATTAGATATATATAATTTATTACTTTTAGTTTAGGATATTTTAATTAAATATAAATATGTTTTTGATTATTATAGATTTTGTTAATATGTGTCATTATAAAATCCGATGACTAGGAAAATTCAAATAAAATGCAATTAAGACTTTGATGAAGAGGGTTTAATTTCATAGATTTTCTGATAATTTCTAATTATGATTTAATTTGTAAATTTATATTTATATTATTTTAAAATATTAATACAGTTTTATTAGGTTATTATGACGATGATATTTTTTACATGTTTGGTTTGATGATAGAATAAATAAAGGTTTTTCAAAACAATTATCCATGTTGTCTTATAATAAAAAGATAGATTATATCTTCTGATTCATTAATATTTGAAACTTATTAATAATTTAAATTGAGATTAAAAATTATATTAAAAAATTATATTAAAAATTGAATTAGTTGAATATATTTTATTCCGCACAAGGTGCGGGCCATCATCTAGTTATAAAGGTATTAGAAATTCAAAATCATGAATTGACTCCCTTTTTGGGCTCCCGTTTTTCTCTCTTTCGCCTAAGATTTTTTAACTAGAGCTTTTGACTAGGTTTTTTCCTCTTTTGTCTTTCAGAAAAACAGAAAATCACAATATCTGTTTTATCTAGGGCTTTTCATCGCCGCTGTCTTTGTTCTTGCTATCAACCAAAAACTTTTTAAAAAAATAGTCACTGTCAACGTTTTGGAAGGAGAGGATGGTGAATATTGACTGAGCTTTTGAATTAATGTCTTTAGAAGAAGAGGAGGTTCCTTTTGATCTACCGGACTTACCTCAGTTTAGTGCGGTGGAGAGGAATAAGATGAGTATTGTGGGTCGCACTCTTAACCCGTATGCTCAAAATATTGCTGATCTTATTCATGATATGCCAAGGAAGTGGCAGGTCTATGGCAGAGTGCAAGGAATAGCGCTGTCAAAAACTATGTTCCAGTTTGTTTTCAAGTATGAGCATGATCTAGAGGAATTTACGAGGAAGAGAGTTTGGACTTTCAAGGAATGGAGTATAATCATAGATAGATGGGTGGAAAATCAGGGTGAGGATTATCTAAAGCACCTTCTGCTGTGGGTGAGGATTCGTAACATTCCAGTGAATCATTATACTTTGGGTGATTTGGTGGGGAAAGTTGATGTTGTGGCTTTTGACCCGGAGAAACCTCAAACGAACGACTATGTTCGGGTTAGGTTTTTCTTTGATGTTTCAAGACATGTTCGTCGATCTAAAGTGGTGAACTTGCCTAATGGAGGAGGCTCGGTGACGGTGCGGTATGATTTTGAAAGGATACAGAAGAGGTATTACCACTGTCAGCGCTTGACTCATGATAAGGATAAGTGTCCTGTCTTAATCCAGGAGAGGCAAGCGAAAGCTAAGGACTATGGGAAACGTGTGCTGGAAGAAAAGCAACTAGCCGATGCAGGGAAACAGAGTACTGTAGTCGCGATCGCTAAGAATGATCCCCTATTCGGTGTTTTGTCTGAAGAGCAAGTAGGGATGGATGCTAACACTGGCCGTGGAAAGATAAATGCGGAGGTGCTTCAACAGATGAGAGAATATATTGTGGCTGCAGAGGGTGGAGAGGGAAGGGTTCGAGAGGAGCGAGTCCGGAGATCTATTACGGATCTAGATAATGACCCTTTGGGACAAAAGACTTTCCTGCGTCTTGAGGGCCCGCCGGTTATTACAAAGGATGTGGATAAAGGGAAAGGCTTTGTCTTCAATTTCCCCGAATGTGATAAAGATCAAAGGAAAACGGCAAATCTTGAGCACAGTGTGGTGTCAGCACCGGTCCTGAATTCTGGTGATCAAGAGGACAACTTTTTCTTTGATTGTTCAACGGGTTTTAGTAGCGGTTTATCTGCTGCTAGCTCTTCCGGGACAACAAAGACTAAGGTGTTGGGGAGACACAGACCACCAAAGAAGTACCGACGTCGCATGGCAAAGAAAGCATCTATCCCAGGGGCTTGTGGTGATATGGCGGGATGTGAGGAGAGCCAGTTGTCGAAGAGGAAAGCTCAGGAGATGGCAGGGAATTTTTTCAAAATCGCTAGGCGTAACACAACAGAGGTGGTCCTGAGTGGGGGACTGCTGAACCAGTAATGAGCATACTGAGCTGGAATTGTCGAGGCTTGGGGCGGTCTCAAGACTTGACGATTCTCCATCTCAAGGAAATACGTAAAAATTATTTTCCTGAGATATTTTTTTTTTGATGGAAACGAAACAGAGGAGAGATATGGTGGTGGATTTACAAGTTGTTTTGGGTTACGATAGAGTTTTTACAGTGGAACCAGTGGATTTGAGTGGAAGTTTGGCTTTGATGTGGTCGAATAAGGTGAATCTGGTTATTTTTTTTGCGGATAAAAACCTTATTGACGTAGAGGTTACATGTGCTGGAGTGGTTTTCTTCATGTCCTTTGTGTATGGTGAGCCTAGCCATCGTGGAAAGGATATCTTATGGGAAAGACTAATGCTCTTTAGCTCGACCAGAAGAGAGTGCTGGGGATGGGTTGGTGATTTTAATGAGATCTTACATAATGGAGAAAAGATCGGAGGTCCTAGTAAGAGCGAGGGATCCTTTGAAAATTTTCGAGACTGTGTTAGGGTCTGTGAGATGGCTGAGTTGAGTTGATTTGGAGATAGCTTCACGTGGTCAGGAGTTAGATGCAAGAAATACATACAAAGTAAGCTTGATCGATGCTTTGGTAATAAAGAGTGGAAAAGAATCTTTCCTCTTGCATTACAAGTGTTCCTTGAAAGAATGGGATCGGATCACAAGCCGGTATTGGCGTACCTTTTTGGAAACCAGCATGGTGCTAGGGGTTCTTTCAGGTTTGATAAGAGAATGGTTGGAAAACAGAAAGTGTGTCAGTACATCAAGGAAGCATGGTGCGATCAGTCTGGAGGTGGCCAGATATCTCTAGTGGAATGATTCGGCTGCATACGTAGGAATTTGGGTAGATGGAAGAGGGAGACCTCTAATAACTCGAGAGAGAGGATGAGTGTTCTGAGGAATGACTTGGAAGCTGAGTAATCGACTAGAGATCCTGATTGGGAGAAAATTAATTTCTTGAAATCAGAGATAGCTCAAGCTTTCCGAGATGAAGAAGAATATTGGAGGCAGAAGAGTAGGGACAAATGGCTGGTGGTTGGAGACAATAATACTAGCTTTTTTCATGCATCAGTGAAGGTCTCAAGGAGAAGGAATCAAATCTCTAAGTTGATTACTGAAACGGGTATTGAAGCCACAAGTACGGAGGCTATGGGACATGTGGCTGTGGAGTATTTCGAGTCTTTGTTTACTTCTGGACCTGTGGAGATATATCAGGTTTGTTCAATGGCTTCACAGCAAAAGTCACAGAGGAAATGAATGAGGGGTTGCTAAGGGAGGTCACTCACGATGAGATTCGAGATGCGGTTTTTGGTATAAAAGCTTCAAGCGCGCCAGGTACTGACGGTCTGAATGGACTCTTTTTTTCAGAAGTTCTGGGATGTCATTGGCCCTGATATTTCTAAGGAGATTAGAGATTTCTTTACTCAGGGTGTTTTCCCACAAGAGTGGAATATCGCACAAATATGCTTGATACCAAAAGTGACTGATCCTGTGGGTATGGTTGATTTGAGGCTGATTAGCCTTTGTACAGTTCTGTACAAAGTTATCTCGAGGATTCTAGTTGCTCATTTGAAGCCTCTACTGGAGAAGATAGTATTGCCTACTCAATCAGCCTTTGTCTCTGAAAGGTTGATCTCTGATAACATCACTATTGCCCATGAGATTGTTCATGGACTGTGTACCCATAAGACTATCTCGAAAGAGTTCATTGCGGTTAAAACCGATATGTCCAAAGCATATGATCGTTTAGAGTGGAGATATTTGAAAACATTGCTGACTGCTCTGAGTTTTCATAAGAAGTTTGTTGAGTGGTTCATGTTCTATGTCACGACGGTTACTTATTCGGTTCTGATCAATGGAGAGGAGAAAGGGAAGATTGTTCCACAAAGAGGTCTGAGGCAGGGAGATCCCTTATCTCATTTTCTCTTCAATTTATGTACCGAGGGTTTGACTCATATTCTGAACAGAGCAGAGAGTCTGGAGGTTATTGAAGGCATTCAGTTCTCCGAGACAGGGCCAGCGATTCATCATCTTTTTTTGCCGATGACTCTTTGATCTTGGTTAGAGCCTGTGAAACGCAATGTAAGGAGATCAGGCGGATTTTGAAAGTGTATGAGGAGAACTCTGGCCAGATGATAAATCTTGCTAAATCGTCCATAACATTTGGGAAGAACATTGAGCTGACAAGGAAAACAAAAATAAAAAAATTTCTCGGTATTGTAGCTGAAGGTGGTACTGGAAAAATACCTTGGTTTACCTGAATGTTTCAGTGGCTCTAAAGTTGAAATGCTTCGCTATATCCAGGAGAAAATGAATAGCAGATTTCATGGGTGGTATGGCAGCTTCCTTTCTGCTGGAGGAAAAGAGATTTTTCTTAAAACCGTGACGATGGGAATGCCTGTTTTCGCCATGTCTATGTTCAAGCTTCCAAAGAGTACCTGCAAAAGTCTTACAAGTGTGATGTCGAGCTTTTGGTGGAATGCTCAAGAAGGGAAGAATAAAATCCATTGGGTTGCATGGGAGAAGGTATGTCTAGGGAAGGATCAGGGCGGAATGGGGTTTCGAGACATTGAAAAATTTAACCAAGCTCCGCTTCCCAAACAAGGTTGGAGATTGTTGATGTACCCTGAATCTCTGTGCGCACGGTTCATGCGAAGTAGATTCTACCCGGATGGAAACTTCATGGAGGCATCGATGGGAGCTCAACCTTCATACGCGTGGAGGAGCGTACTATTTGGCAGAGAGTTATTGCGAAAGGGGCTCAGGAGATCGATAGGAGATGGGAAGGGGACGAAGGTGTGGCTTGATAAATGGCTCTTTCAGGAATCGCCGAAAGTACCTTTTCGGAAGCCTATTCTTTTTGATCTGGACCTAAGGGTTATTGATCTTATTAATCCGCAAACAAAGTCTTGGGACAGGGGAAAACTGGAGGAGAATTTTTTTTCCGCTTGATATTGAACTTATTCTGAAGCAAAAACCAGTAGTGGAGGAGAAAGATGGGTTTGAGTGGGTGCATAAACACTGGGGAGGATATACTGTGAAATCAGGATACTTGCTTGCATGTCAGTTGGAGTGTTCGGAAGTTCGGAAGCAAAGTTTAGAGCAACCCTCACTTAATGCTCTGTTCCAAAAAGTTTGGAAGGTGAAGACAGCTCCAAAGATTAAAATTTTCATGTGGAAAGCATTGTCCAATGCTTTATCTGTGAATGATGGACTGCTGGCTAGAGGTATGAAGATAGATCCGCGATGTCAAAGGTGTGGGTCTGATGGCGAATCTATTAATCATATGCTCTTTACCTGTCCTTCGGCTAGACTTGTTTGGGCACAATCGAACTTCCCTTTCCCTTGTCGTGGTTTCGAAAACATGACTTTATATGAAAATTTCTACCACCTACTTTTCCTTCCTAAGAGCCTACAAATACCGGATGAGATAGCTCGAATCTTCCCTTGGGTGTTATGGGTTCTATGGAAGAAAAGGAATTCTTTCTTATTCGAAGGTAAAGAGTTTTCGCTGGAGGATACGGTAGCAAAGATATGTGAGGACTCCCATCACTGGTTTGAAGCTCAAAAAGCGGGGGTGGAAGAGGAGCAATCTTGTCATGCAGAGAATATTCGTAGGAATAAGTGGGAAGCTCCGAAGGGAAGTGATTTAAAATGCAACGTCGCTTTGAAGTGGTCAAAACAGAGGATGGTTCTTGGAGCGTCTTAGGTGTTGCAGAACGATAAGGGAGAGTCTCTACTTCACAGTAGAAGGGCGTTTGGTAAGATAGGATATTTTTTGGATGCTAAATTTACTGCATTGATGTGGGCCGTAGAATCAATGAGAAGCCATCACGTGGAGAGGGTCATTTTTAAAACAGAGTTCTCTGATTTGTTTGAACCAGTGAAGCAGCAGAGGGACTGGCCAGCTTTCAGATATCAGGGTTCAGAACTTAGGAAAGCTCTCAGGGATCTACGGTTTTGGTCCTCCCGTGTTAAATCTTCCAAGGCGAATAGATGTGCTGGAGCTACTGCAAAAAGTGCTTTTGCAGGTGAGATGGTCTCAGTCTTATGTTAACCAAGAAAATCCTCGTTGGCTACAGAATTTATTTGAAGCTGATAAACAGGGGATATGAGTATGTGTGGAGGTTCGTGTCGAGAAGATATATGTTGAGGGGATGGAGATTTTTGCTTTATTTCGGTGTTTTGTTTCTGGTTTTGTAGTGTTCCTTGTTAAACAAGAATGTCCTGGATTTACTTTTATTTCAATTTCTACAAGAGTTAAAAAAAAATATTAGAGACATCAACCTCTGTCGAATACTAACACTTAATAACAATCACCAATTATTTTATTAGTTGGCTTGACTGGTTTTTCCGCTACCACCCGCAAACGTAGTTTTTGCGGTTGGTAGCGGTTGTTGGCATTTTAAAACAATCACAGAAAACGCTACAAATCGCTTCAAATCACTCTGAACCTCTTAAAAATCAAAAGCTGGTTCTAGCTAGCGTTTGCGGTTGCGGATGGTTGCGGGAGGGTAATTTTTTTTTTCTTAAAAAATAAAAAATAAAAAATAAAAATAAAACTAAAAGTATTCAATAAAAATTTTAAACTGAAATAATAGAAATTGTAAAATGTATACATATTATATTTTAATTTATATTATAAAACTTTAAAACAAAAATATTTTCTATAATTTTTAAAAATTTAATATTATGATTTTATAAATATAATTTTATATTTATTATAATATTATGATTTTTAATACTTTTATAATTATATAAAATGTAAGTATTGTTAATTTATTATTTAGTAATTGTTGCGTTCGGTAGTTTATCAGTCATAAAAGTTCCGCAAACGCACCATTTTCTAACCGATGTACCGGTCGTACAAATTTCTAAAAAACGCTTAGAACCGCAACCACCCGCATTCGCAAACTCCCGCAACTGCAACCGCTGCGGTTACACCAGTCAGGCACTTGATCTCCTAACACAATTGTGATATTTAGTGGTAAAGTTATCCTAATATATTTCTATTGATCAGATTTTACTCATTAGCTTTTTAACAGTTTTGCAAAAGTGACATAATTTTATGGTCATTGGCCCATAGACATTGCGGCCCAATACCATCCAATTCAAAGTGTTAGGGTCATTTGGCGGGATAATAACGAGTTTCAGCATCTTAGTTTTCAAGTCTTAGAATCATTTTTCTCGAGTTCATTGTTTAAGCTATAAGGTCAATTTACATATACATTAGATGAGTTCATGTGTCAAAAGTTCATAACTGCCACGATTTATTTCTCTCACATGGTAGGTGAACTTTTTCTCAATTATAACTCGAACTGATCCATTCCCCTAATTAAAACTTATCATGTCTCACATCCCTAACTCATCCTAAGTAGTTTGTTCAACATTAATAGTGATTTAATTTTAATTGATTTAGACTGGCTGACTGACATTTATTGTTCAGCAACAACAAAAGTCAAAATTACGCTGACTTTTGGTTATATATCGCTGAAGTTTTTTTTAACCACTTACTATGCATAAGAAGGTAACATATTATGTTTTTTTCATTTATTTGTTTCTGACCAGGAAAGATATAAGAGCTTTTGTTGTTCTTTTATTACTTTCTCCAAGTTATTCTACTAATTCATATTCCTTCCGTTATGAAAATATCCACGTTTTAGAAAACAATTATTCAAAAAAGTATATTCTTACATTTCAATTTATTATTTAATGGGAGGCCATTGTAAATTTTAAGAAAGATAATTGTGTTTTTGAAATTATATTGATAAAAAGTTTTAGAAAATAGTTAATTACAAAATAGTGTATTAATAACAAAAAGTCAATATATTTTAATATGTGCAAAAATTCTAAACTTACATATTTTTGAAATAGATGGAGTACAATTTTATCAGTCATAGCCTTAATGTAGATTTGACGACGACCTATGGATATAGAACATATCATTTGAATAATACCATGTAATACTGTAGAGTCGGCCTGCAGATGTCTGCGCAGATGTTTAAGCCAGAAAAGCTGTAGGGGGATATAGCCAGAAAGCTATAGTTTATCCAAATCAGTAATGTATCTGATATTTTTATCCAGATTTTTACTGAGTCTGTAAACAATGATATTTTCTTAGCAAATTTAATTAAAACAGTTGATAAAAAATCAAAGAACTAACGATGATTATACTTATTATTTTGATACTTTTACAATTAGAGGAATTATTGGTTAAGACTTAAGAGCAACATTATTGGGAGTGCCTTAAGGCATCCCTTAGGAGAAGAGGGTCCACAAAATACAAGGACCAAGGAAGAAAGAGAGGGGAAAAGCCCTTAATTAAGGGCTGTCCCTTACTCTCCAATGAACAAAAAAAAAAAAAAAAAAACAAGGGACTCTCTCTTCATCCCACCAATAATGTTGCCCTAAGAGACTAAAAAATTTTGAAATTTCACTGTTATTGGTCATTCTTAAGAAAAGTCAAAAAGTCATTTAGGGGAAGTTACCCTAATTAACAATCCGTAAAAATATTTAACATTTTACCAAAAAAAATATATCCGTAAAAATAACCCCCTCGAGATGAGATATTGAAATTCCTTATTTTCATATAGTACAAAATATATGAAAGACACAAGAAGTCAAGAAGCACCGTCGATTAATTTTTATATATCAGACAAACAACGTGAAACCCATTACCACACAAAGACTCACATTACTGGCATTTAAAAATCCCTTATAGCTAGGGTTTACATTTCTTCACTACGATAAACATACCTAATATAAGTCTAACAACTCAAACAGCCGTTCTTTGCTTAATTAATACACACATATACCTGCATGTATAACCGATACATACACAAACACAGAGCCATATATATATGTGAATCATACGTTAGGATTGTGGTAGATGATGACGATGGATTTGGTTTTGAAATCCTTGACGAACCTCTCTTCTCCTGTCCTAAATGGATTGTTGAGAAGCTCTTTTATTGGTTCAGGTAATGGCTCATTCTTCATTATCTTCTTCCAATATTCCTCTGCAACTCCTCCTGACCTTCCTTCACTCAGATTCACAAACTATACCAACAAAATGCAACATTATTAAATATATATACATCTATAAATCAGATCTTGATCAGATAGGGTTTTAATATAAAGTAGCTTTACCAGGAGAAAGCTGAAAAGAACAAAGAAGAAGAAGACCAAGTAACGTTGTGTCTTCATCTTTTTCTTTTTAATTTTGTTTTGTGGAGGATTTTTCTGGATCTATGATAAATCTTTGGGGTGTTAAGTTTTTATATATAGAGACCCTGTTAGAGGAAGTTGATTTCTTGATAATAGTGATAATTCTCCTCTATTTGCATTTTAATTACTGTGCAAATAATTTAATGTTAGTACAATGGAAGGTCAACTTTGTACTGTGCATATTTATTTATAGTAGTAATATTACTGTAACCTAGTTTTTATGTTTATCTAAATTTCAGAGTGGTGGGCCACTAGCTTGAGTAAGGATTTTTCTCTATTCTTCTATGGAGCGATCAACTATTACAGCTCAGAGAGCAACACAAACAATTTTTTATATGATATAACACTGAAATAATTGAATAGAACACAGAAGAATTCTATGATTGAATATGCTAATTTTTGAGCATCTAATTATTTAAAAAATAAAGATTCCGTAACTAAAATAAAACCAAGAAGAATAGGGACAAATATACTAACATCGTAGCTCGTATTCCGTTATAAGTATCTTCAAAACAATTTAACTAAAATAAATTTGGTGAAACACACTGGTACAAACAACAACAAAAAAACTTAACTAAGCACTAAGAAACTATGGTGTACCCAACTATGTTTTATACTCTTTTATTATGCGTACATATCACAAAATGCTACTTTCGTTATTATTTAGTGTTTGCAATAATAACATGAAAACTATGATATATATCCCACAACAAGGTTTTCATTACTTTTTAAGGTTGCTATATCTCTATTAATTAATTTTTGATTATCTATTGTTGAGGATCTTGAAATCGTTGTTTTCATGATTTTAATATATTTTGTGTCGACGATTTTAATATATACATGGATTTTTTCTTTTGAATTTGTGGTCCTTTAGAGGGCTTTTTAATTGAAAAAGACAAGAAGAAAATGTTGGCTTTTCTCCGTGAGAGTTATTTTAATTGATGAAAGAGACAGGCCAAAAGTTGGATTTACCAAAAAAAATATTATTAAGTGTCAAGTGAAGCGGGTCAACTTTGGATGTGTGTACACATTTTGCTATACGACACATAACCTTGCTTTTAAAACTTTCATTATCGAATAGTTATAGTTTAATATCTATTATGAATTTCATAATTGGTAGTGGGCTACTTATTACTTATTAGCTGAAGAGCCATTGATTAGTTCTTCTTCTTCTTCTTCTTCTTCGTATTACTTGGATTATTAATTGGCGTTCGAATAATCTAGCAATCTCGATTTTTCTTTGGTTTCATTCATTCGCCTAATTAAATACTGTTTCATAAAATTTACATCTGAAATAAGAAATCATTTCACTGCCCTAATTATATTTTTGATTTTTGAATACGAAAAATCATCGAGATAAGAAAACTGTTAAACTATTTTTGTTAAAATTCAAGGTAAAGAAATTACATAGTTATGACTTTGCCAATCATATAGTTAAAAGTACTTTTTAAATAAGGAAATATGATTGGCAAAACCCTTAAGCTAACTCTTAAGGACAACAAAAACTAATGAGAGTAGAAAACAAATTAGAGAGCAAATAGTTCAATGTACATCCTCAGTTCAATGTTGAAAGAAAAATTACAGTTAACTAAGAGTGATATTATTAGTAATTGTTAGCTCACACGTGATTAGTAAGTTGTTAATTTAGTTCAGTGACTAGTGACTCATATATATATGTACATTCCTTTCTAGCAAGTGAGAAAATTAACCACGGGGGATCCAGTCAGCATCGAACATGGGATGACAACGATTGAAAACTTTGGTCTTGTCCAAAACAAGCTGTCCCACTCTCAACTCTTAACCCACATCCAGCATCATCGAGAAGCCTAACCCCTACTTTCTAACGTGCAAGTGATGATGAAGTTGGTCGTAGGATAATTCGAAATCAAAGTTTTATCTTTCTACATTGTTATCATTCTGTATTGCATATCGAGTTCAAAATGGTGTCAAAGTTTTGAAAGATTCCTCTGATTGATTCTTGTCTAGTTAGCTTCAGCATAAAACTAAACACAATTTAGAAATGAGTGAATAGTATTTGTATATAAATAATTGAACACTCCACCTATACATAACTTTTAACTACAGACAACTAATCACTATACAAAAATAACTTAACATAATTGAACATTCCACCAATAGTAAAGTTCAAAAAAATAAAAAATTCCACCAATAGCTTTATGTCATCCTTTTTATAGAGTGACAAGTTGCAAACCAATACTTTCAGTAACCGCGATGCACTACATGTGGCATTTGATATATATTATATCGTTAAGTAAAATGACTGTTAAATATGGAGTATTCTATGTTTTTTTCTGACTAAAAGGAGTATTCTATGTTCCTCTTTCATATGATGTTAGAACAATATAAACTCATAATTTCTAAGTAAATCAGCGTAAAAATGTTTTGGAATAATGTAATTTACAATATGTACAAAAGCTATGACGAATTATGATATGTAACGAGATCGAGCAAAATCAGCTATAAATAGACAAGAGCATATAACTGTATAACTATTGACATTTTATATATCAAATCATAAATTCATCGAACATAAAAAAACTACTTTTTGCATATGTAACTAACCAAAGGCAAGATAAGTTAAAGCCTCTTATTGTTTAGTGTTTTTGCTTTTATAATTTTCAAATGTATACTACTTTCATATATAGATAGAAAAACTTTTCTGTTTAAATCAAAACCACGTGTTATCTAGTCATTAATTTATATATAAGTTTTAAAATTACAACATTGCGAATTCAAAATTTGATTTGGCAGCCAGGATTGAGCACAATAACCTAACTGCATATTGGTGGAGAACAATGGATTAATAAAGACCCTACCATTTATTCATTAGCTGATCCTCCCAGTTCGATGAATATTACAGACGATGATGTGTCGCGATTGTGATCATCTGAACTTCAATAAAATATTATTTGTCTTATAATGATCTCAAAAGTATTGTGTTTGGCTAAGTGCAGTCATACTTTACCCAATTTCCTTTTAACTTTGCTAGCTTTTGGAATTTTGTCTAAAGATTTGAAACCGCTTATACGATTTTCCATTTATAAAATGGATAATCATGACTACCAGCTTACCTTTAGAAAGAAAGTCATAAAGAAAAAGCTGATCTTAGTGCTCCTCATAAGTGGATATTGAAAATTTGTTATACTATTTTTTTTTGGAGAATGAGAAAAACATATCTTGTCATACTATTTTAAATTACGATAAAGGTAACAGATAAGATTTATGTATTTATTATGATTCCACCTTTTCCTGATTAATTGTGGTGCAAATAAATAGTTTCCGTATTTAATGCTTTCTGAAACATTTACATTTGTTAAAAGATTTTTAAATTTGTAGTGCCCAAAAGAACAACATGTCACATAAAAATGGATTTCTCAGCTTGAGCGGCTTTAACCAACTTATGGTAATCGAAAGCTTTCTTTGTTAGTTAGTTAACAGACTAGGGTGTTAGCAACAATAAAAAAGTGAGATTATGGCTTGAGTTATTTCACTGTACTTTCAATTAGGACAGTGTCAATCTTTAAACCTTTTCATATTGTAAACTAGTGATATTCCGGCGCTACGCGCCGGATTCGTATGTTGTATTCTTATTTAAATTTATAATTTATTATATGGTCTTAGTAAAAAAATATGTTAAAAATATGTAAAAAATGATATTTTCTGATCTTTTTGATAGTAGTTTGCGATCGTAGTATATTATTTTGTTTGAAGTTGTTTAGTTCAAAGTAGAATAGCATAAGTAGTTGTTACTAATCGATTAATAAAAATAGAAAAAAAATCGATAGTCGTAAAAAATTTAATTTAGTTGGAATCTTAAATACTCACGTCATAGACTCAGTTTTCTTTCAAGAAATGTTTGAAGGTGTTAAACCTGAGAAAGTTGATTAACACATGTAAAAACACCACCTGAGAAAGAAAATGATGCTTAAGAAAATGATGCTTAAGAAAACTACTACTTTAGAAATAAGCAATCATTAACTGGTAAACTGAAATAAAAAATCGGCGTACCTTCCCATTAATCAACAACATATCAACCCCAATATCTCATCCATTTTTTAACATTTCAGGCTTGCCAAAATTATTGTAGCCTAGTCTGAATATCTCTACACCGATTTGTCTTCAACTCCGAGCAATGAAACTGGGAATTCGACAATGATTGAATTGGGAAAAGCAAAGGGATTATCGTCCGAACTCTCACACCGTCTATACATATACAATGAAACTGAGAAATCAGGAACTAAAGAAGCATTCAATAGGAGATAGTGGGATTTCTGGATTGATTATATGAACGATTATGTCGATTGCGTTAAAGAAGGAGAATTGTAAAGGCTATATTCTCCATCGTCAACATCAAATACAAAGAAATCCTATAAACCAGTATTTTGAAACCCGACCCGAACACTGAATCGGATGATTTACCGGATCACTGGATCATTGGATCAACCGCGGATGAATCGCGGATTAATAAATGAATTAGTTTTATTATATATTAATATATTAGCTATGAAAACAAATATATATAAAAGCTAAAGTTAAGTATTTTAAGTGTACATACAAAATATTAAGAAATAGTTTTAGACTATTTAAAAAAAATTGTAACATAAGAGTTATGACATCTAAAAAAATCAAGACATAAATTTAAACTTCCAATCCAAAATAAACCAAAATTAAAACATCATTGTAATAAATTGTCAATAACAAAAATAAACTAACACCAGATCACATCAACTAATTTTGGTTTTCTCTAAATTTTAAAACTCACCAACAAAATTTTCTAAATTTGTCACTTCATCATCTTTGGGATATTCTTCAGCAAGAGCATTCTCTAATTTATTATAATCAAGCTCGCTAGGTTTTTCTTCATCAACAATCTAAAGCTCTGTTTTGTAATTCACATGATCATATGATTTTATTCTTTTTGAGCTGTAAATTAAACATGTAATTATTTGTTATAAACTAAGTTAAATAAAAAATAAAAAAAAAACAATTTACTTACCTTTCTTGCAAACGTAAATTGTAGTGTAGAGGAATAATAAGCCTTATCGTGCTTTAGTCTGTTTTACGGATGTGCGGCTCAAGCACAATCATGATTCACCTTTCTTGCAAACGTAAATTGTAGTGTAGAAGAAGATGGAGACGGCAATAAAACTGAAAATTTTAAATTTTAAATTAGAAATTTAGAATATTAAAAATAATTTTAAAACATAACTTGAACTAAAAAATAGTAAAAAATAAAAATTATCTATTGGTTCAACCAGTGCTGCAACATGTATCAGATTTTAGTGAGTTTTGTGTGTGTTTAAACCCAAATCCGATTTATATTGGATCACCGGATTTATCGGTTCAATTACGGGTTCGGGTCAGATTCAAAACACTCTTATAAACGTTTGGACCTGTATGAAGGAAAATTTAAAACCCCCAATTTATTTCACAATTAATACCAAAATTCATTAAATTTAAATTGAGAAAATATTTTAATTATTAAAAAAAAATGCCACATGGCATTTTTTCCCCCAAGGAGATAAAAAAGCCTACTTTATTAGTATAGATAGTTTGGATTTAACAAATTAAAGACCATCTGGCTAACAAATCAATAAGGCAAATTGTATGGTATAACCATAAAAAAAATTATAATTCACACAATAACCATAAAGAACCATGGTGTGAATATAATATGTATTTTATATAATCTTATTATAATCTGAAACGGAGGGAGTATATCTCAACACATTTATCACTACATATATTTACAAAGATGTTGTTATTTCTTATTAAAACAGTAATATCATGAGTTTTTCTTGTGGATTTTTAAGTTGGATTATCTTCTAGATATAAAATATTTTTGACCATATTAAGAGATTATATTAGTAATTTATTTATCTATTTACTTTAGGTATACTTTGTATAAATTTTTAATGTTCTTTTAAAAACCAGAAACCGAGGGAAAACCACCAGCAACCAACTAATAACCTTATGTCTAAGCAGAGACTAAAAGACAACGAAAGGAAAGATATAACCAAGTACCAGTAATTTATACATAGGATAACTAAGTCAAAGTAGTTAACATGTGATAGGCAACGAGTAGTTATACATAAGAAAACTTAGTCAGAGTATTTAAACTGAGAGTAGGCAAGTCTGAGTAGTTATACTTAAGAGAACAAACTAGGAGTGATTATATATAAATGGGAAATAACGAAAAGCTAGCAAGGACGGTGAGTCGCAACTAACTCTTTCAGCTTTGCAATCTCTTCAAAAAAAATTTTTAGCTCCAAAACCATTTGCTCCATCTTATATCCAAGGGATGTGAGCTTGTGAATCCTAGATGCATGCTCCTCAACTTCTCTTTTTAAGGTAGTTACCTCATTTTTTATTATGTTAACCCAATAAGTCGTTATGTGGAGTCCATCATCCTGCAGAAGTGGGAAGCAGAAACAAAATCCACGAATAAAGGAAATCAAAATAAAAAGTTAAGATCAACATAGAATCACATTTCATCTTCGTACCTCAAACTTTTTACAAGTAAATTATCTCTTTCCAAAATTTGCTTCGACTTTAGAGATCTCAGTGATGATTTGTCCACCACAAGGAAAACATTTTGGAATGCCACAGTAAGAGCTTTCTACGTCATATTGTCTGTCGATCCACCTCTTTGTCATCGTGTCGTTGCTGTAGATGGGGTCTGTCATCGTAATCGGAATTCGAATTCGTTGTGAATAATGGAGAACTCAAGAGAATAAGGACAAAACCAAGGATTTCGGAAATGGGATGTGAAAGAGAAACTAATGAGGAATGAATGAAAATAAATCTTGTGAGGAATTTAAATTCCGAGAGAAATTCAAAATTGGCAAAAATTCAAACCGGAGAAATCGATTTCAGCTAAATCGATTTACGATGCAAAATAACTCATCGTTATCCACGAAATACTCGTCATACCAGGGTTATAAATATTTATATTTCTGTATGTTTCTATATTAATCAGTATTAACTCAAGTTAAAATTTATTTATAGTTATATTTAATTGGTAACCATATAATCACTTATATTTATAATTTAATATGTTGAGAAACTATATGTTATGGAACTTCTTTTTCAAAATTCGTAATTATTTAAAGTGACTTTAAAAGTAGAAGTAATTGTTTTCTACATTCTTTGATAACAAAGTCAATATTAAATTATTTATCTGTTTTCATACTTAATAAACATTTCTAGTACAAACATTACTACAGTTTTGTAGTACTTGCTCAATGATATACCGTGGATTTTACCCGTTTTTACCCATGATATATAAGTGTTTTTACTACTATTATCTATGTTTTAGAGTCTATTAGGTATGTTTTCAGGTTCAGAAGCATTTTGGAGAAAAGTGATGTTTTAGGTGCCTTTTTGGAGCTTAAAGAAGAGTTCACCCGTGATCAAGACCAGAGGTCGACACTCAGAGTTACACATCGATCGATGCACACTCTGTGCTATCGATCGACACACATTAGCCGAAGGACGATACATTGAGATCATAATCGATCGATGTACACCCTGTACGATCGATCGATACTGAGGCGACAGAAAGACAAGTTGGACCTGGCCGAACTTGAAGCCCAAGACATCACATTTTACAAGATTTCTCCTGACGAGTTTTTTAACCTAATGAACTCATATTTATATGTGCCCAAGACATCAAATTCTACCTCCTTCTTCTTCTACTCATTTCTTTTATTGTTTTCATTACTTTGCAAGTTCTCAATAAAGTTCTATTCAGTTCTTTACTTGTTCTTCTTAACAAAGGTTATATGATTCTAGATCTAGAGGAGAGATCCAAAGAGATTTGTGATTGGGACCTAAGTGTTCACCCTCTAATAGATCTATGAATTCGTATTATTACCTTGTTGCTATGAACTACTTAGCCATGTCTGAGTAGATTCATTTGTTAGATTTAGGGTTTAAATAGGATATGAGGGATTAGCCCCAGCCTATATCTGCTATAGTTGTGATATTTATTGTTAGGATTGTTCACTAATGCTTTTTCTAGCTTAGTTACCTAGTTACCTAGAACATGAACTTGGATTGTATTATTCAATACAACTCCTGATAACATCCTAAACATGCTATGACCCTCTTGAGACATGCGAGAGCTAATCTAAGATCATGGTGAGCATTGTATCAACTCACGCATAAAGCTTGCTTAGAGACGTATCGATCGATACTCCTATAGAGTAATCGATCGACGTAGCTAGAGGTGTATCGGTCGATATTCCTATCGAAACATCGATCGATACTATCAGCAGAATAGCTGACCGCAAACACCATTTAGCATCTAAGTAATAGGTGGTCTAAATATTGCGTGAGCTGATGGATTCATTTAATAAGTGTTGAGCTCTGACATATCATGCAAGCAACTTGTTAGCATCTATAGTATTTATAATCCTGAATTCCTGAATACCTACCCTGAATCTAACTACTTTTCTTTATTATCTTAAAACCAAATCCTTTCAGCTGAGTAATCTTACCATTACTCAACAAACCTGCAATTTACTTTAAACCATTTTCAACCTAGCATAGTCACTAAGATTACATCTTATTTGTACACTAGCTCTCTGTGGATTCGATCCCTAAGTCTTACAACTGAACCTCTTATTTGAGAGAGTAAAGTCACTCCTTAGGGTAATTTGAGTGATATCAAATTTGGCGCCGTTGCCGGGGAGCTTTGATACAATGGGATTTAATCTAATTAGGTCTAGGTTATTTTTTTTCTTATTTTGATTTGTTTTCTGACACAAAATTTTTTCTTGTCTTTTCAGGTACATGCCCAGCAGTACCAGAAGCAACAAGGAATCTCAACTTTTGTTCTCAGAAGACCCTGCTATCTTGAAACGTTCAATCCGCAAGGAAATCCGTTCCGCATCGATCGACACCATCAACTGTCTGTCGACCGATACCGACGCACCCCTGCTGACCGAGACACCGTCTTCGTCGACCGATACTCGCACCTTCCTGTCGACCGACATTACTTCACCGTCGACCGACACCTTTCATCCGACATCGATCGTTACACCTATCTGTATATCGATCGATACTGTTCAGCGAGTCATGGTTGTGCCTATTATTCTCATACGAGATGAGAATGGAGACTTGCGTGACCAAGAAGGTCACCTTCGTAATGAAGCAGGTCAGAAACTCAATGCTCAGAATGAAGTAATCCCTGAGCCAGAAACTGAACCTACAGGAGCTGTTCGACCTGTAGGAGAGGCTGCTCAAACACTAGCTGACTACAACCGTCCAGATCAGTTCTACACCAACATATCAGCCATTCGTCCCCCTGCTATTCAGAGAGGCGATTTCGAGCTCAAGCCGCAGTACTACACCCTTGTGGGACAGACACCCTACTGTGGGCTGTCCAATGAGCATCCCATGGACCATCTGGAGAGGTTCGAGGATCTCATATCTGCTGTCAAAGCCAATGGAGTCCCTGTGGACTACCTTCTCTGTAAGCTCTTCAAACACTCTTTATATGGAGAAGCTTTACAGTGGCTTAAGCAGCTACCACCAGGATCTCTTACATCCTGGAGCGACATCAAAAACACATTCTTGCGTAACTTCTTTGATGATGCGCGCGCTGAAGACTTAAGGAGGAAAATTGTCACATTCAACCAGGAGCCTGGAGAATCATTCAAGGATATCTGGATCAGATTCAAGTCTTACCAGCGAGATCGTCCACACCATGGATTCAACAAGGTGTAACTGCTTTGCACTTTCTTCAGAGGCATCGCGCTGAAATATCAGATGGCTCTGGACACTGCGAGTGAAGGCAACTTCACCACAAGGAATCCTGAAGATGCTGCGAAGCTAATAGACAACCTAGCATCCGGCAACAACACGAAGAACATTGTAAAAGCAAGATCTGCAGCTTTCCTTGGAAAGGAACAGATAAATGAGGTACAAGCTACACTTGACAATGTTCAGAAGCTGCTAAACAAGCAAATCTGCTCAGTGGAGGATGCATAAGCTGATGAAGAAGATGACTACATAGAAGCAGAAGTCAACTGGATCAGTGGAACCGGATTTCAGAGATCTGGAAACCAAGGAAACAGAAACTTCTCAGGACAGAGAAGCAACTTCAACAGCAGCAACCCCAACAACAACAGGAGTTATGGAAACTCATCTTACATGAAGCCACCCACACCAACCCCAGAAGGAAAGCTAGAAGACATGCTCAGCAAAGTTCTTGAAAGCCAGCAGCAGTTAGAGGTGAACTTCAATGGAAAGATCGACGCTGTCTACACCACTTTGAACACAAAGCTTGATGCTTTGAGTACTCATGTGAAGAAATTAGAGACTCAGGTGATTCAGACAGGAGAAGCTGTTAAGAAGCAGGAAGCCCTAGGAAAAGGGTCTGGAGAAGAAGCAACAGGCCACAACGTCAATGCTATCATAGAAGATGATTTTTGGAGAGTGGTGAAGTAAGAAAAGCTGCAAGAGGGAGACTTCCAGATCGAAAGTTCCATGAGTATTGGCGGCAACCACTGGTATCGACCGATGTCCGCACATGAACATCGATCGATGTACACCAACACCAATCGATCGATGGACTCAGACGAGCGTCGACCGATGGATCTTGAAGAATCCACTCACGAGTGCAACGCCGTAAAGATACTTACTCACGAGGAGTTCGCAGGAAAGCACCCACATCCACCCAGCCCTTACAACATCGACCGACAGGACATACATCCCATCGATCGACTGAAGGATAATGAAATCGATCGACACACTCCAGAACCTGTCGATCGATATTCAGTTATCACACGCCGAGTGCAACTTCCCAAGATAGATGTTGCATGACTTAATGCACTCCGGGAGCAGTCTAAACCTCCCAGAAACCCACCAACTGCCATAATGAAGAAGCCCACGGATATCATTGATCCAATGGAGATAGAAAAGGAAAAAGATGGCAGAGTTCTCAGAAAAAGGAAAGAGAAGGTTCCTAAACACCTTAAAAGAGGAGTTAATGAGAACGAGTTGGCAAGTTTCAGAAAGAGAGTTCTAAGAATACCTACAGAGAAACCCTTTGAAGAAGCCTATTTTTCACACAGATTGTGGATATTTTTTAGAGAAACTAAGGAGACAGAAGAAGACATCAAGAGGATGTTCAACCAAGTCAGAGAAAGTATGAAGAAGAAGATCAAACTTGAGAAGAAGGGTGATCCAGGGAAGTTTGTTTTTCCTTGCTCAGTCCATGGGATCAACTTCCCACGTGCCCTATGTGACACAGGATCTGGAGTTAGCATCCTACCCAAGGTGATAGCAGACCATCTAGGTCTGAAGATAGAGCCTACTGAAGAATCTTTCATCTTTGTGGATTGTTCTCAGTAGAACTATGGAGGAATTGTGAGAAACCTGGAGGTTACCATAGGAGAAGCCCTAATACCAGTAGACTTCCATGTCTTGGACGTCAAGGTAACCCTACCTACTTCTTTGCTACTTGGAAGAGCCTTCCTAGCCACAGTTGGAGTGGTCTGCAACCTTCAGACAAACAAACTGTGCCTAACCCTGATCAATCCTACAGTCTACTATGATCCGGTACGAGTCATCAAGGTCCCTAAGAAGATCCAAGACGGCTCAGACTTGTAGCTGTTTGCTATTGTGGAGATGAATACGATTCACAAGATGCATACGAGACGGAGACCGTAGAATCGATCGATAGCAGCACTGTCTCATCGATCATCTCTGGTGAATTGACATCGATCAACAGTCACACATGGCCATCGATCGATTCACTATTCAACCAGATCGAGGAGGAGTTTCCAGATGGTGACTTCGAAGTAAATGAGTGGGAGAACGACTACTACATCCCACCACATGCTGTAGATACTACTCACATTAAGGAGTATACTGATGATTACGAGGAGGAGAGAGCTATAGAGTGTCATAACCTTCCAGAAGATGAAGATCGATGTGGGAACCGAAATTCGCACCGTCAATTTCCGATAAAGATTTGTGGAGGAAAACCGAGTTAACCCGATCTTCCTTGAAGGTCCCGGATATCTGCTGGGCCGCACACGAAACAATCAGTTTTAAGTCGAGAAATAAAAATCGTAAAGTAGAGCGGAAAAAGATCTTATTTCTGAATTCGCGTTTTGAGCGTGAACAACAGGTAAGAGGTAAGCTACAAGAGCTGTCGAAAGGTCCGCTAGTCCGGCCGCCTAGATCTAACCTAGTTGAGTCGCAGCTCGCTAATGAAAACAGAAAAAGAAAGCTAAAACGCTCTAAGTGCTAAGTGCTCTGGAAGTTTTTTTGATCTGGTTTGCTTCTTGCTCAAAGCTCTCCTTATATACTCCTCTTAAGACGGTCTATCTTCTCGCGGGCTGAATCGGGCTTTTTCCATTTTCGTCCATCTTCGTGTTTATCGGGAAACTTGACATTTATCTTCGGAAAACTTGACATTTATCTTCTGGAAACTTGACATTTATCTTCTGGAAACTTGACATTTATCTCTTATGTGAGGATAAAGATAAACCGTCATAGTTATCCTTTCTTTTCGGAAAATCGTAAGTGGGCCGTTTTGGCCACATTGGGCCGTTTAGGCGTTTTTACGGTTTTTCGAAAGTACGGCCTTTGAAGGTTTCGGTGTTTCCGAAGGAACCCAAATTCCTTGTATAGTCGAGATATTGGTGTTCTAGAATAACCGTGATCGTACCAAACTTGCGTAGATCGATCCGAACAAGCTAAGATGGGATCGGACCGGGCACGATAGGACCGAGACCAGGACGAGGGCCGCGGACCGACGCCAGGCCGACCCGCGTGACGGGTGCCGCCGGCGCCAGGCCGGGGTGCCGCCGGCGACAGGCCGGCCCACGTCCCGCGTGCCGCCGGCGCCAGGCTGGGGTGCCGCCGGCTCCAGGCCGGGGTGCCGCCGGCGCCAGGCCGGTCCGCGTGACGGGTGCCGCCGGCGCCAGGCCGGCCCGCGTCCCGCGTGCCGCCGGCGCCAGGCCGGCTCGCGTGACGCATGCCGCCGGTGCCAGGCCATCTTGCCGTCTGTGGGTTTTTCGTTGTTCGATCTTTCCCCCGTTAGTCGTTTGCGGGAAATCTTTGAGTTTGGGAAGATCTTTAGCCGTAGATTTCGAGATAATCGTTTCTAATCCAACGAGACTCCTCGAGTATCGGGATTTGAGATGGACTTGGATTTGTAGACTTTCCGTCTTCAAGGATGTGAGCAATGTGGCTTCGAGCTTTAGATGTGTTGAAAGATGAATCTTTTAAACAATCGGGAAGGCTTTGCGGAAGAACCATCGTAGATCTCGGACGATCCGGACATGGGTTTTAAGGGACCAAGATGCCGCCATTGCCCGAGGTCATTAGTTGATTGGATGGCCGCCAGGACCCTTGCTGCTGGCGCCAGACGGGAGTGGACGAGCCTTTCCGTGAGTTTTATCGAGCGATGACCCGTTTCTTGGCTTTGATCATCGCTTGGCTTTTCTTTCGAGGACTTTCGGGTGACGATTTCGTCATTGACCGATTTTGACCCCAACAGTTAGCCCCCCAGCTAGCTAGGAACCGTAGTGCCTGTCGGATCCTAGCTTGCGGTATAGCCGTATGGGAAGGTGTAAAGACGTAATCGTTTGCCGAAAGTCGGGGTAAATAGTGATTTTACCTCTTTTATAAGGATGGAGTAAGAAATCTCATTCTTACTTCATTATAAGAAATTTACCCTCTCTCTCAAGAATCCTTTCTCTCTCTTTAAGAACAATGTCTTCAAGATCCTCAAAGAGAAACTCTTCTTCCCATTCATCCTCGGATGACTCTCCTGCCCATGTGACGGTGAAGCAGGAGGAGTTGGTCGAGGAGGAAGCGAAGAATGCGTATTACCGAGCCCTTGTAGGTTCCCCCCCAACACTGCCAGAGATCCCTGTTCCGAGGAGACCTCTTAGGCAGCCTGGTGCTCCTTTTGCGCCGAGCTTGGTTTCTCGTAAATATCTCAAGGTTCTTCGAGATTTTTACCAGGCTCCTGAAGGAGTCAAATTCCGGATTCCCGTTGGTAACGAGAGTGCAAGGAATCCTCCGCAAGGTTTCTTTACATGTTACGAGGCTTTCTTTACGTACTGCCGTATGTGGTTCCCGATCCCTGGTGCCATTGTTCGTGCGCTTCACCGCTTCGAACTTTCGATCAGCCAGCTCAGCATTCCTGCCCTGGAGAGTTGGCTTGGCGTACTGATCGCTAGCTATGAACTCGGGATTGATCTTGGTCCTGATGATTTCGAAGGTCTTTGGGGCACTCGGCCGACGGGGAGCAACGGTTACTACTCCATGCTGCCTAAGAAGGATATGGGCGTGATTCAGGGGACTACTTCGAATCCCAAATCGTGGCAGGAGCGTTTCTTCTTCGTCCAAATAGATGGTGAGTCTGTCGAGGAGAGCTGCCTCCATCTATTTCCGCAAGCATGGAACTTCAACCGAGGTAATACGATGAAAACCCTTTTGTCTATTTCACCTTTTCGGAAGTGCGAGTTTTAGTGAAAAAGTTTCGCTTTGTAGGGAACAACCCTATCGCGCATTTGCACGGTGATCTCTTTGTCAAGAGAGATCTTCTTCGTCAAAGGCCGTTTTTCTGGAAGTCCTTCACCCTCGAACGGATTCGAGATGCGGTAAGACTTTATCGGTCCCGAGATCCTGTCCCGTCGTATGATGCCGAACCGGTCATTGAAGTTCCTACTCGGAGGCGTAGACAGAGATCTCGTAAGGGGAAGGAAATCGATGATGGGGAAGGCTCGGAAGATCCTTCACCGTTGGGAGAAAACCCTAGTTTTGCTCCAACAGAAAAAGGCGGAGCCAGCGATTTTCCACTCCCCAACAACTTCTTTGATGGCCTTCCTCCGGAGTTTGTTACTGACGAGTCACTGGAGGATGAGGAGAAACAACGGGTTTTTGCCGAGGGCTCCCAACGTGTCAACGAGGTTTGGCCCTTCGAACTTCTTAACCTTACGTTGGAATCTGTATATAAGCATGCTTGCTGATCTTGAGTTTATGCAGGGACTAAGAGTGTTTAGCGAGGCGCTTGACTCGAGTTTCCGCAAATCCAGGATTGCTAACTTCAAGACCACAGAAGCAGAGCGAGAGCTCTTCCGGTTCCGACAAGAGGTAAGGGAGCAGAACGCGAAGCAAGCTGAGCTTCATGCTCGAGCCCTCGTTCGGGCGGAAAGGAGAGGAAGAAGGATGGTCGCAGGGGAGGTGGCGAGACGGGCGGAATCGTTTGCTGCTGAGTTTCAATGTTTTAAAGAAGCTCAGGAGTTTGTTGGTGATTTCCGCGAGTGCCGTGGTTCGGTCGTAAACCTTTACAAGTCCCAGAACCCGGATTTCTCTTTCGATTCCGAGATTGCTGAGATGAAGGATTTCATGGCCGAGTGTGCTCATGCTGAGTCCTTGGTTCCTCCGGTAGAAGAAAGAGTCCGAAGACTATGGGAACCTATCGAGGTTTCCGAGGATACGGTGGAGGCCGGAGCCGATGAGAACGCCGAGGGGGGTGGGAACGCTCAAGGCGTGGATGAGGAAGTGGACCAGCCTGCTAGTTCATTTGGGATTTCCGCATCCGGATTTCTCAATGTTGACTTCCTTTTGTGAATCGTATTTTTTTTTGGCCGTGTGTGGCCGTTTTTAGGAGTTTTATTTTGCGACCGTTGGAGGTTGCATTCTTATGTTTTGGGACTGACCGTTGGTGGCTTTGAATCCCGCCGTTTTTGCAGACTTTATGAATATGAGAATTTACGAGATTTCGTCTTTTGTTTTGATTTATACTTTCGTCAAGTGTAGAGGGAAGGATGCGAGTAGTCACTTCGTATCCTAACTCTTTTTTTGTTGCTTGGTCCGTATGTTACTTTTTAGCGAGCGTTTTAGGTGTAAGCGATAAGAGACATGTTTTGGGATCTTGTATACGATACTATGTCTGTGAGATGTCAAGATCCAGCAAGACTGGGTTTAGGGCAAGACCTAGGTTTACTCTCAGCTTTGAGGCTGTGCGATGACTGATCGGCTTTCGTTTTGCCTGTTAGTGATTTCTTCCTGATTCTTTTCGTTTAAAGTCCGCGACTAGTCGCCGACTTATATGACTTGTGTTAAAAGAATCGAGCTATCTTCGGAGTTTACCCGAGACGCTAAACCAAAATTTTGGGTTTCTTGTATAGCGCGCTATGATATCCTTGTCGGATGTAAGAGGACCTTGTAGGTCTGACTACGAGTTTGTATTGAGTGAAACGTTTCTTGTGTGCGTCCGTCGGGGCCAATCGACGGGCGTGAGTTATTTTTAAGTCGCAGGTGGACTGTCTTTTGCGGATGATACGAGTTTTGTTATCTTTTTAAGAAGTTGCGACGTCTCGCGTTTCTTTTGAAGATATGATTTTTGTTTTTCCGAAGCGTTGATACGTTTAAGTGAGCATAAAAGATAGAAAGAATTTTATTAAAAAATTTCGAAAAGTTTGAGTATGTGCGGATTTTTCGCGTTTTTGTGGGAGTATAGGAGTATACGCACCCAGTCCCCTCCTCCTTTTTGGTGAGGGGGATAGCTGAACTCGCCGGGTTTCGACGAGCTGCCTACGTACCTCTTCCGAGGATCAAGCCATCTCGTAGTTCTGATAGTTGCCGCAGACGTTTTTACTCCCCGTGGGTTGCCGTTCCGATCATGCTGGTTGGATCGGTGGTTTGTGCGGGGGTCGAGCTGTCTGCTTTTACGGCGGTGGACTCAGAGGCTTTGTTGCTATCTTGAATCATTGCCTGTTCGGATGATTCTGGATCATCTTTCTTCGAGTCCTCGGAAATGTTGTGTGATTCCTTTGCTCGTTTCGGGTTGGCCGCAGGGGGGTTCCGATCTTTCCACAGTTTGAACTCAGCTAGGTAACAGAGTCTTGATTGTTTCTGACTACCCCAGATGGCTGCGGTTCCGGTCGGAGTCGGAAACTTGATACCGAGGTGATATGTGGATGGTACTGCCTTCATGGAGTTGATCCAAGGGGTTCCCATGATGGCGTTGTAGATGGCCGGGTTGTCGACTACTGCAAACTCGACGATCTTTGTGACTTCCTTCGCCATGACCGGGAGCTTAATTCTCCCGAGGGTCATGGTAGTGACTCCCGAAAACCCCGTCAAAGGTTTTGGCTCAGGGACGACTTCCCCAAGTGGGATCTTCATCCTGTAGAGGGTGTCGCGGAAGATGACGTTGACCAAGCTTCCTGTATCGATTAGAATGCGGCCGACTTTGAGATCCTGGATTACCAGGTCGATTACCAAAGGATCGCAGTGAGGTTTGTCGATTCCGACGGTCTCCTGTTCCTCGAAAGCGATCGTGTGGTTAGGAACATCGCTGTCTGGGAACCAGTTGGAACTTGTCTCGGCTTTTCGCCCATAGGCTTTTATCGACGAGACAGAGTGTTGGTAGAACTGTGATCCTCCGATGATCATGTTTACCCTCTGGCGAGTGCTGTTGTTCCCTTGGTAGTCCTGTCTTCTTCCGCGTTTTTCCCCCGATTGATTTTCGGTCGTGCGGTCCTCGGAGACTGTTTTGTTGGTCTTTGGGCGGTCGGAGTCCAGGAGAAAGTCCTTTATACTCTTGACCTTTGATAGTTCGCCGGTGAGGAGCTTTGCGGTAAGCCGGGCGCCGAGAACCTTGCAGTTTGCAGTGGAGTGACCTCTGGTTTCGTGGAACTCGCAGTAGGAATTATCCTTGTACTGGTTCCTGGTCCAGGTGTTTCCAGAGGTTTTGCCTTGCTCTGAGTTAATGGCGTAGTTATGCTCGCCTTGGGCGTCTTCCATTTCGTGATGGACGTTTTTGTCGTTACGAGAGGTTTTCTTTTTCGAGGACGTTTTCTGTGGTCCGTGCTTCTGCGATAGAAGCTTCATCTCTTCTTCCATGATGATGAAGTCCGTTGCCTTGTGGAGAGTATCCTGGATTGTCCGCGGCTTTTCCAGTAGTATCCACTTTCGGAACTTTGACTTGTACCAGAGAGTTTTCCTCAGAGCGTCGATTGCGACATTGTCGCTGATGCCTGTTACTCTGGCCATCACCAGCTTGAACCTTCGCATGAAGTCGCGGAGCGACTCGTACTCCTTCTGAGCTAGACTCTATAGATCCACGTCGGACGTTTCTCTGTCCATGAACATGGAGTATTGTTTGAGAAACGCCGAGGCCAGTTGGCGGAAGCTTTCGATGGAGTTCCTTTTGAGCCGGAAGAACCATTCGAGCGCAGCGCCTTTGAGGTTCTCGACGAAGAGAAGACAATGACCCGCGTCTCGTTCGCGCTCCGGGAGTTTGCACCTACCCATTGCGATCTGGAAAGACTGCAGGTGCGACTTAGGATCCGTCGTACCGTCATAGACCGGGATTTTGATCTTCCATGGGTCTGAGATGCGTGTTTCCGTGAACCGAGCGGTGAACGGCATTTTCCGTGCTTCCTCGAGAAGTCTATCGATCTCGGGGGCGGAACTGGTCGCCTGATGGATTTGTGATTTCACCGCTTTCACTTCAGCCACGGTCTTTTTGAGAGATTCGCGGAGATCATGGATCTCGCTATTGCTGCCGGCGTTCCGCCGAGTTTGTCGGCGCTGGTCGCGATAGATCCGAGTTTGATCTTCCGCAAGCTCTTCCTGCTCCATCCAGTAGAGTTCTTCCTCCTCTTCTGTCATGGGCCTATCGAAGGATACCGTCTGCCGAGCGGACTAGCTTCGGGTCCTCCTGGGGTGGATGTCAGCGTCTTTATAGGAAGGATCCGATTGGTCGCTGATATCTAGATCGATGCGCTCGACGTCGCTTTCCTTGTTTCCCGTAGCCGGGAGTGGAAGGTTCTGCGAGGTCGTTTGCTGTCCTTTCGGAACCGTTTCCTCGGGAGTGGGCTCTTTCGGGGCATCTTTTTCTCGTGCTTTGGGAGATCCGAAGTCGAGTCTTCTGCCGCGGCGTGCCTTGGTGGATCTGCGCGGCAGTTTGCTCCTCGCAGTTAAGGTGTCGACCTGTTTTGCGAGGGAGGTTATCAGCTTGTCCTGTTGTTCCGCCCGTGCCTGGGCGGAGGTAAACAGTTCTTTCATCTGCCTGAGTGCCTCAGTGTTTGCATCAGCAGTGACTGCGGACGTATCTCCAGCTGGAGTCTTCTCAACGTTGGCGTCGACGGGTGTTCCGTCTAGCACTGGTTGATCTTTTGTGACGTCGGTAGACATGATCGAGCGTGTGCAGTTGCGAGATAGATAGATTCGTAACTCCCCCTCCTTCTAGCGCTAAACTGTGGGAACCGAAATTCGCACCGTCAATTTCCGATAAAGATTTGTGGAGGAAAAACGAATTAACCTGATCTTCCTTGAAGGTCCCGGATATCTGCTGGGCCGCACACGAAACAATCAGTTTTAAGTCGAGAAATAAAAATCGTAAAGTAGAGCGGAAAAAGATCTTATTTCTGAATTCGTGTTTTGAGCGTGAACAACAGGTAAGAAGTAAGCTACAGGAGCTGTCGAAAGGTCCGCTAGTCCGGCCGCCTAGATCTAACCTAGTTGAGTCGCTGCTCGCTAATGAAATACAGAAATAGAAAGCTTAAACGCTCAAAGTGCTAAGTGCCCTGGAAGTTTTTTTGATCTGGTTTGCTTCTTGCTCAAAGCTCTCCTTATATACTCCTCTTAAGACGGTCTATCTTCTCGCGGGCTGAATTGGGCTTTTTCCATCTTCGTCCATCTTCGTGTTTATCGGGAAACTTGACATTTATCTTCGGAAAACTTGACATTTATCTTCTGGAAACTTGACATTTATCTTCTGGAAACTTGACATTTATCTCTTATGTGAGGATAAAGATAAACCGTCATAGTTATCCTTTCTTTTCGGAAAATCGTAAGTGGGCCGTTTTGGCCACGTTGGGCCGTTTAGGCGTTCTTACGGTTTTTCGAAAGAACGGTCTTTGAAGGTTTCGGTGTTTCCGAAGGAACTCTAATTCCTTGTATAGTCGAGATATTGGTGTTCTAGAATAACCGTGATCGTACCAAACTTGCGTAGATCGATCCGAACAAGCTAAGATGGGATCAGACCGGGCACGATAGGACCGAGACCAGGACGAGGACCGCGGACCAACGCCAGGCCGACCCGCATGACGGGTGCCGCCGGCGCCAGGCCGGCCCACGTCCCGCGTGCCGCCGGCACCAGGCCGGGGTGCCGCCGGCGCCAGGCTGGCCCGCGTCCCGCGTGCCGCCGGCGCCAGGCCGGGGTGCCGCTGGCGCCAGGCCGGCCCGCGTGCCGCCGGCGCCAGGCCGGCCCGCGTCCCGCATGCCGCCGGCGCCAGGCCGGGGTGCCGCCGGCGCCAGGCCGGCTCGCGTGACGCGTGCTGCCGGTGCCAGGCCATCTTGCCGTCTGTGGGTTTTTCGTTGTTCGATCTTTCCCCCGTTAGTCGTTTGCGGGAAATCTTTGAGTTTGGGAAGATCTTTAGCCGTAGATTTCGAGATAATCGTTTCTAATCCAACGAGACTCCTCGAGTATCGGGATTTGAGATGGACTTGGATTTGTAGACTTTCCGTCTTCAAGGATGTGAGCAATGTGGCTTCGAGCTTTAGATGTGTTAAAAGATGAATCTTTTAAAAATCGGGAAGGCTTTGCGGAAGAACCATCGTAGATCTCGGACGATCCGGACGTGGGTTTTAAGGGACCAAGATGCCGCCATTTCCCGAGGTCATTAGATGATTGGATGGGCTCCAGGACCCTTGCTGCTGGCGCCAGACGGGAGTGGACGAGCCTTTCCGTTAGTTTTATCGAGCGACGACCCGTTTCTTGGCTTTGATCGTCGCTTGGCTTTCCTTTCGAGGACTTTCGGGTGACGATTTCGTCATTGACCGATTTTGACCCCAACAATCGACTTCTTCACCACAACCTCAGAATCACGACATCGATCGATAGGGCCTTCTCCCCATCGATCGATACTACTTGCCTCGCATCATTCGACAACACAGTCAACAACCAGCGAGACGGAGACTATTCAATCGGGAGCTGGGCAAGCGATTACCAGCACGAGAGCTTTGCGGTCGAGACCGCCACGCTAACATACATCACCCAACCCGAAGAAGTCTCATCGATCGACATGGCACCAACACAATCGACCGATAGGCCTGAACAACCATTGACCGATTTCGAACCTGTGCCATCAACCGATACATGCATCAAACCATCCCAGGTAACAAATTGAAATGTACTTGATTTCGGTAATCTAATCCCGGATGAGTTTGGTATTTTCAGGGATTCAAACGGTTTTGCACGCTCAATGGATGGACGAACACTCCACATATCCAGAGAGGACATTGCAGACGTCCTACAGTTAGCCAACGGATCCCAAAACCTATTCCAGCAGCAACGCTACGGACCAGACCACCATCATCAGCACCAGGAGGCAGACACAACAGCCGAGCCAAAGGAAGCTGAGGATAATCATCTCAACACGAAGGACCCAGATTTTCAAAGGAAATCGATCGATACTGAGAGAATGACATCGATCGATAGGCGTCCTGAATTCGGAAAGAGAGCCTTTCGATATGGAGTTTGAAAATTCTTTTGGGAGCATAGAGATGAGTATGGGGTCTACAGAGACGAGAAAGGGTTTGCTAGAGGAATAGATGGTGACGTCATCAGAGTTTCTAAAGAAGGTTCAACGTCTTGACCTGGAACTTGAAGATCTTCGCAACACAAAGAACCTTGGCCAGAAAATTTCAATATCGATCGACGGAGTAACATCCACATCGATCGATATGGAGCCTGCACCATCGACCACTTACTCAAAACGAGGTCGATGAGTCTCTTGGAGATATCTAGAAAGAACTGAAGAAAGCAGAAGCTCGTTTCAGCATCAAACTCACCAAAACCTGTGAACCTATCTTTCACAACCTAGGGGATCTAAGCATCTGCACCGAAGAGATGAAGAGATCTATCCGCCTTATCAATGAGGCACATGCAGATATGAACCCCGCGGCATCTTGCAATCCTTTTGGAGGATTGACTCGTCTGATAGTAGCTGAGAGGAAACTTGCTGATATACACTTCTTAGTAGATAAAGAAGTAGAGGAACTCGCACTACGCATGGATACTATGCAGCAAGAGGCTGAGAAGTTCCAACGTCAACTCGATTATCAGGCTGCATCAATCGCATCGATCGATGAGCTCAACCTCACGTCGATCGATAGGCGACTGACTGAAATCGACGGCCAGATGAAGCTCTTTGCCGAGAAGCTTCACGAGAATCTGCAGAAGCAAAAATCGACCGATGAACAACATGTTGCGTCAATCGATATACAGACTTCAGAAATCTGCACTAGAGCTGATTTGGATAATTTAGCTGATGAAGTCTACACGGCAATCACAAGCGTGGATGATTCACAAGACAGACGTCTAGAGCAGACGTATTTCCCGCTAATCAACGAGGTTGGCAGCATGGAATATAGCATAGAAGGGATGCAGAAAGAGATCAAAGCCATTCAGAGGCAGCTTGCGAGCAGACCTGCATCCTTAGCATCGATCGACAGAAGAACCAGCGCATCGATCGACGGACCTCAACAGTCATCGACCGACAATTCAACAAAGGAATCGATCGATACCAGCTCTATCCACGGCAAAATGATCCAACGCCTTGATTCAATGCAAGCGGAGCTCAATGATCTTTCAGAACATGCCTACGAGAAATTAGGATGGCACGAGCTCAGCATTGAAGGTCATGAAGAAAGGATTCAAAGGTTCAATGATGAGTTGATTGAGATTAAGAAGAAACGAACTAGAGAATATGAAGCCACAAGAAGCCTATTTGACGCATGGTTTGGTGAGAAGAAGGATACAGAGGATACTTGTTTCCCAACAAGTACCTGAACTTCATCTCAGTAGCTCATTCCATTCAAAGTCAAGCTAGATGACTATAATCAAAGCGCCAAGTGGGAGGCAACCCACTGTTAGGTAATTTTTCATTTCATTTTTATCTTTAGGATTTTATTTTTCGTATTTGTTGTTCTTTGCAGTTACGATTAGACGATTACCACTGAAATCGACCGACATGACACTGTCGATATCGATCGACATGAACCAAACAAAAGCGATCGACGAAGACGACTCAACATCGATCGATACACATCACGGTCAGGTATATCGCTCTAAATTTTTCGATATCAGTGTATTTTATTATTGCCTATGCCTTCACCGGACTGGTTATACACTGGGGACATTGTATGATTTAAGTCTGGGGGGATGATTACTGATGCTGTTTACCTTTTGATTTCATCTAAAAATGTTTTCAAAATGGTTTTTATTGAGTCAAGAAAGGAAATTTTCACTTTTTATCTAACCAATCTTTTAGGCACCATTCTTAGATTTGTTGATGCAGAATGTACTATAGATGCTAAAGTTGATCACCTATCAGCTATGACAACGCTTTCATTGATTGTCTGGAGGAACCAAAGCTGATTTCCAACCTAACCTGACATTCTCTGCTTGTCTTGGGGCTTGGTATACATAGGATCGGATGCTTCAAACAAGTCTGGAAGGTAAAGCCTTGTGTAGATACTTTTATCACCCTCTCTCTCTCATTTTCGAATTTAGATTTAATTTTATTTCAGTTTTTTATTCAATTAAAAAAATCGAAAATTAGCTTAAATATATGTTCTAGGACTAGTTAATTATTACTTAGGAAGGAATTCGAACAGGGCTTGGCGGTTACCCCCCTCAAGACTTGATTCATAAGAGTTCTATAGGTAAAGGGTTCGAACAGGGCTTGGTGGTTACCTCCTTCAAGACTTGCTTCGCAATGAATCCTAGGATATAGGTCAAAAAGAAGTGAACAGGACTTGGTGGCTGCAACCATTAAGGCTTGATTCATGGAAGCCTGTCCAATCTTGGTCAATGTCTTGCAAATGAAAAAAGACTTGACTAGGAGAGAAATAATAGAGAGAGAGGATAGGAACTAACTTTTACCTGCAGATCCAGATACTTGTTTGAGCAACCTTGCATCCTGTGATTGATACTCCCAAGGTAAAACCTGCACTTTTATTTTTATGTACAGAAATGAAATCAGTAGAGGGGTTAGTCAGACATGATTGCTAAGTTGTTGGCTAGATGATCAAGGTTGTTTGATTAGGATATTGCATAATGTGCCTCTGTGATTGACAGATTCTTAGATGTGGTTTGCAACAAAGTAGAGGTTATGATTAAGTTTGAATTTGATTTAGTCTCTGCTTTTTAAAACCTCTTTCATAAAGACTGCCTGTGTGTCTGCTTGAGAACAAGCAAAAGGTTAAGTCTGGGGGAGTTGATATACCATGGATTTTACCCGTTTTTACCCATGGTATATAAGTGTTTTTACTACTATTATCTATGTTTTGGAGTCTATTAGGTATGTTTTCATGTTCAGAAGCATTTTGGAGAAAAGTAATGTTTTAGGTGCCTTTTTGGAGTTTAAAGAAGAGTTCACCCGTGATCAAGACCACAGGTCGACACTCAGAGTTACACATCGATCGATGCACACTCTATGCTATCGATCGACACACATTAGCCGAAGGACGATACATCGAGATCATAATCGATCGATGTACACCCTGTACTATCGATCGATACTGAAGCGACAGAAAGACAAGTTGGACCTGGCCGAACTTGAAGCCCAAGACATCACATTTTACAAGATTGCCCCTTACGAGTTTTTTAGCCTAATGAACTCATATTTATATGTGCCTAAGTGTTTTGGCATAAAGAAGCTTTGACCACCACCTTTTTACCTCCTTCTTCTTCTACTCATTTCTTTTACTGTTTTCATTACTTTGCAAGTTCTCAATAAAGTTATATTCAGTTTTTTACTTGTTCTTCTTAACAAAGGTTATAGGATTCTAGATCTAGAGAAGAGATCCAAAGAGATTTGTGATTGGGACCTAAGTGTTCACCCTCTAATAGATCTATGAATTCCTAGTATTACCTTGTTGCTATGAATTACTTAGCCATGTCTGAGTAGATTCATTTGTTAGATTTAGGGTTTAAATAGGATATGAGGGATTAGCCCCAGCCTATATGATATACCATGGATTTTACCCGTTTTACCCATGGTATATGAGTGTTTTTACTACTATTATCTATGTTTTGGAGTCTATTAGGTATGTTTTCAGATTCATAAGCATTTTGGAGAAAAGTGATGTTTTAGGTGCCTTTTTGGAGCTTAAAGAAGAGTTCACCCGAAATCAAGACCAGAGGTCGACACCAGGGTTACACATCGATCGATGCACACTCTGTGCAATGGATCGACACACATTAGCCGAAGAACGATACATCGAGACCATAATCGATCGATGTACACCCTGTACTATCGATCTATACTGAGACAGCAGAAAGACAAGTTGGACATGGCCGAACTTGAAGCCAGAGATATCACATTTTACAAAAATGCCCCTGACAAGTTTTTTAACCTAATGAACTCATATATTTATATGCCTAAGTGTTTTGGCATTAAAAACAAGTTTTAAACAAGTTTTAAACAAGTTATTAGATATAAGTTTTCATACAAGTCTTTTCTACAATACAAGTTTTATTCAAGTTTCTTCTACTTCTACTTATTTCTTTTAGTGTTAACAAAGGTTATAGAATTCTAGACCTAGAGGAGAGATCCAAAGATATTTGTGATAGGAACCTAAGTGTTCACCTCTAATAGGTCTATGAACTTCTATTATTACCTTGTTGCTATGAACTACTTAGCCATGTCTGAGTAGATTCATTTGTTTGATTTAGGGTTTAAATAGGATATGAGGGATTAGCCCCAACCTATAATTGCTATAGTTGTGATATTTATTGTTAGGATTGTTCACTAATGCTTTTTCTAGCTTAGCTACCTAGAACATGAACTTGGATTGCATTGTTCATTACATGCAATACCTGACAACATCCTAAACATGCTATGACCCTCTTGAGATATGCGAAAGCTGATCTAAGATCATGGTGAGCATTGTATCAACTCGCGCATAAAGCTTGCTTAGAGCCGTATCGATCGATACTCCTATAGAGTAATCGATCGATGTAGCTAGAGGTGTATCGGTCGATATTCCTATCGAACTATCGAGCGATACCATCGGCAGAGTAGCCGACCGCAACACCATTTAGCATCTAAGTAATAGATGGTCTAAATAATGCGAGAGCTGATGGATTCATTTAATAAGTGTTGAGCTCTGACATATCATGCAAGCAACTTGTTAGCCTTTATAGTATTTATAATCCTGAATGCCTGAATACTTACCCTGAATCTAACTACTTTTCTTTACTGTTTTAAAACCAAATCCTTTCAACTGAGTAATCTCATCCTTACTCAGCAAACCTGCACTTTACTTTAAACTATTTTCAACCTAGCATAGTCATTAAGATTGCATCTTATTTGTACACTAGCTCTCTGTGGATTCCATCCCTAAGTACTACAACTGAACCTCTTATTTGAGAGAGTAAAGTCACTCCTTAGGGTAATTTGAGTGATATCAAATTTGGCGCCGTTGCCGGGGAGCTTTGATACAATAGGATCTAATCTGATTAGGTATAGGTTATTTCTATTTTTAATTTAATTTGTTTTCTGACACAAATTTTATTCTTGTCTTTTCAGGTACATGCCCAGCAGTAACAGAAGCAACAAGGAATCCCAACTTTTGTTCTCAGAAGACCCTGCTAGCTTGGAACGTTCAATCCGCAAGGAAATCCGTTCCACATCGATCGACGCCATCAATTGCCTGTCGACCGATACCGACGCACCCCTGCTGACCGAGACACCGTCTTTGTCGACCGATAGTCGCACCTTCACGTCGACCGACACTACTTTACCATCGACCGACATCTTTCATCCGACATCGATCGATACCCCTACACTTATATCGAACGATACTACTCCGCGAGTCATGGTTGCGCCTATTATTCACACGCGAGATGAGAATGGAGACTTGCGTGACAAGAAGGTCACCTTCGTAATGAAGCAGGTCAGAAACTCAACGCTAAAAATGAAGTAATCCCTGAGCCAGAAACTGCACCTACAGGAGTTGTTCAACCTGTAGAAGAGGCTGCTCGAACACTAGCTGACTACAACTGTCTAGATCAGTTCTACACCAACAGATCAGCCATTCGTCCCCCTGCTATTCCGAGAGGCGATTTCGAGCTCAAGCCGCAGTACTACACCCTTGTTGGACAGATACCTTACTATGGGCTGTCCAGTGAGCATCCCATGGACCATCTGGAGAGGTTCGAGGATCTCATATCTGCTATCAAAGCCAATGGAGTCCCTGTGGACTACCTTCTCTGTAAGCTCTTCAAACACTCTTTATCTGGAGAAGCTTTACAGTGGCTTAAGCAGCTACCACCAGGATCTCTTACATCCTGGAGCGATATCAAAAACGTATTTTTGCGTAACTTTTTTGATGATGCGCGCGCTGAAGACTTAAGAAGGAAAATTGCCACATTCAATCAGGAGCCTGGAGAGTCATTCAAGGATACCTGGATCAGATTCAAGTCTTACCAGCGAGACTGCCCACACCATGGATTCAACAAAGTGCAGCTGCTCTGCACTTTCTTCAGAGGCATCGCACTGAAATATCAGATGGCTCTAGACACTGCGAGTGAAGGCAACTTCACCACAAGGAATCCCAAAGATGTTGTGAAGCTAATAGACAACCTAGCATCCAGCAACAGCACAAAGAACATTGTAAGAGCAAGATCTGCAGCGTTCCTTGGAATGGAACAGATAAATGAGGTACAAGCTACACTTGATAATGTTCAGAAACTGCTAAACAAGCAAATCTGCTCAGTAGAGGATGCAGAAGCTGATGAAGAAGATGACTATATAGAAGCAGAAGTCAACTGGATCAGTGGAACCGGATTTCAGAGGTCTGGAAACCAAGGAAACAGAAACTTCGCAGGACAGAGAGGAAACTTCAACAGCAGCAACCCCAACAACAACAGGAGTTATGGAAACTCATCTTACATGAAGCCACCCACACCAACCCAGAAGGAAAGCTAGAAAACATGCTCAGCAAAGTTCTTGAAAGCCAGCAGTAGCTAGAGGTGAACTTCAATGAAAAGATCGACGCTGTCTACACCACTTTGAACACAAAGCTTGATGCTTTGAGTACCCATGTGAAGAAACTAGAGACTCAAGTGATTCAGACAGGAGAAGCTGTTAAGAAGCAGGAAGCTTTAGAAAAATGGACTGGAGAAGAAACAACAGGCCACAACGTCAGTGCTATCATAGAAGATGATTTTTGGAGAGTGGTAAAGCAAGAGAAGCTGCAAGAGGGAGACTTCCAGTTCGAAAGAATTGGCGGCAACCACTGGAATCGATCGATGTCAGGATCACCACATCGATTGATGTACGCCAATACCAATCGATCGGTGGAACAAGACGAGCATCGACCGATGGATCTTGAAAGATCCACCAACGAGTGCAATACCGTGAAGATACTTACTCACGAGGAGTTCGCAGCAAAGCACCCACATCCGCCCAGCCCTTACCACATCGACCGACAGGACAGACGTCCCATCGATCGACCGATTGATAAAGAAATCGATCGACACACTCCAGAAGCTGTCAATCGATATTCAGTTATCACACGCCGAGTGCAACTTCCCAAGATAGATGTTGCATGACTTATTGTACTCCGGGAGCAATCTAAGCCTTCCAAAAACCCACCAACAGCCATAATGAAGAAACCCACGGATATTATTGATCCAATGGAGATAGAAAAGGAAAAAGATGGTAGAGTTCTCAGAAAAAAGGAAAGAGAAGGTTCCTAAACACCTTAAAAGAGGAGTTAATGAGAAAGAGTTGACAAGTTTCAGAAAGAGAGTTCTAAGGATACCAACAGAGAAACCCTTTGAAGAAGCCTACTTTTCACACAGATTGTGGATGTTTTTCAGAGAAACTAAGGAGACAGAAGAAGACATCAAGAGGATGTTCAACCAAGTCAGAGAAAGTATGAAGAAGAGGATCAAACTAGAGAAGAAGGATGATCCAGGAAAGTTTGTTGTTCCTTGCTCAGTACAGGGGATCAACTTCCCACGTGCCCTATGTGACACAGGATCTGGAGTTAGCATCTTTCCCAAGGTGATAGCAGACAATCTAGGTCTGAAGATATAGCCTACTGAAGAATCGTTCATCTTTGTGGATTGTTCTCAGCAGAACTCTGGAGGAATTGTGAGAAACCTTGAGGTTACCATAGGAGAAGCCCTAATTCCAGTAGACTTCCATGTCTTGGACGTCAAGATAACCCTACCCACTTCTTTGCTACTTGGAAGAGCCTTCCTAGCCACAGTTGGAACAGTCTGCAACCTTCAGACAAACACACTGTGCCTAACCCTGATCAACCCTACGGTCTACTATGATCCAGTACGAGTCATTAAGGTCCCTAAGAAGATCCAAGACGGCTAAGACCTTGTAGCTGTTTGCTATTGTGGAGATGAATACGACTCAAAAGGTGAATACGAGACAGAGACCGCAGAATCGATCGATAGTAGCACTGTCTCATTGATCATCTCTGGTGAACCGATATCGATCGACAGCCACACATGGTCATCGATCGATTCATTATTGTATCAGATCGAGGAGGAGTTTCCAGAAGGTGATTTCGAAGTAAACACGTTGGAGAACGACTACTACATCCCACCATATGCTTCAAATACTACTCATATTGAGGAGTATACTGATGATTACGAGGAGGAGAGAGCTATAGAATGTCACAACCTTCCAGAAGATGAAGATCGACTTCTCCACCACAACCTCAGAATCACGACATCGATCGACAGGGCCTTCTCCCCATCGATCGATACTACTTGCCTCGCATCATTCGACAACACAGTCAACAACAAGCGAGACGGAGACTACTCAATCGGGAGCTGGGCAAGCGACTACCCGTACGAGAGCTTCGCGGTCGAGACCGCCACACAACCATACATCACCCAACCCGAAGAAGTCTCATCGATCGACACGGCACGAGTACAATCGACCGATAGGCCTGAACAACCATCGACCGATTCAGAACCTGTGCCATCGACCGATACATACACCCAACCATCCCAGGTAACAAATTCAAATGTACTTAATTTCGGTAATCTAATCCCGGATGAGTTTGGTATTTTCAGGGATTCACAAGGCTTTGCACGCTCAATGGATGGAAGAACACACCACATATCCAGAGAGGACATTGCAGACGTCCTACAGTTAGCTAATAGATCCCACAACCTATTCCAGCAACAACGCTACGGACCAGACCACCATTATCAGCACCAGGAGGCAGACACAACAATTGAGCCAAAGGAAGCTGATGATAACCATCTTAACAGAAAGGATCCATACCTTCAACAGAAATCGATCGATACAGAGTGTGTTGCATCGATCGATAAGTGTCCCGAATTCGGAAAGAGAGTCTTTCGATACGGAGTTCGAAAATTCTTTTGGGAGCAGAGAGATGAGTATGGGGTCTACAGAGACGAGAATGGCTTTGCTAGAGGAATAGATGGTGACGTCATCAGAATCTCTAAAGACGACATCAAGAAACTGCTCCAAAGAACTTCAATGGACGAGCGCTCCTACATCTGTCTACCAGAGCACGCTAGTTCATTTACAAGAAGAGAATTTGTGCAAAAAATCTACACCAAAGACGAGATCAACGAGATGTTCAACGGTTTACTTGGTGAACGCAAATGGGAAGAGCTCTCCATGGAAAAGAGTTTAGAAGAGGCCACAGACAAGCTTCGCAGTGAGATGAACTGGATGTGCAGTGCAGACCAAGGATTACTCAAGAAGGTTCAACATCTTGAGCTGGAACTTGAAGATCTTCGCAACGCACAGAACCATAGCCAGAAAAGATCAATATCGATCGACGGAGCACCATCCACATCGATCGATACGGAGCCCACACCATCGACCAATTACTCAAAACATGAGGTTGATGAGTCTCTTGGAGATATCTGGAAAGAATTGAAGCAAATAAAAGATCGTCTCAGCAGCAAACTCACCAAAACCTGTAAACCTATCTTCCACAACCTAGGAGATCTAAGCATCTACACAGAAGAGATAAAGAGATCTATCCGCCTTATCAATGAAGCACAGGCAGATATGAACCCCGCTGCACCTTGCAATCCATTTGGAGGATTGACTCGTCTGAAAGCAGTTGAGAGGAAAATTGCTGATATACACTTCTTAGTAGACAAAAAAGTGGAGGAACTCGCACTATGAATAGACACCATACAGCAGGAGGCTGAGAAGTTCCAACGTCAATTTGATTATCAGCCTGCATCGATTGCATCGATCGACGAGCTCAACCTTACATCGATCGATAGGCGATTGACTGAAATCGACGGCCAGATGAAGCTCTTTGCAGAGAAGCTTCACGAGAATCTGCAGAAGCAAAAATCGACCGATAAGCAACCTATTGCATCGATCGATATACAGACTTCAGAGATCTGTACCATAGCCGATTTGGATAAATTAGCTGATGATGTCTACACAACAATAACAAGCGTGGATGATTCACAAGATAGACGTCTAGACCAAACGTATTTCCCGCTTGTTAACGAGGTTGGAAGCATGAAATCTAGCATATAAGGGATGCAGAAAGAAATTAAAGCTATTCAGAGGCAGCTTGCGAGCATACCTGCACCCTTAGAATCGATCGACCGAGCAACCAGCGCATCGATCGATGGACTTCAACAGCCATCGACCAACATTTCAACAAAGGAATCGATCGATACCAGCTCCATCCACGACAAAATAATCCAACGCCTTGATTCAATGCAAGCGGAGCTCAGTGATCTTTCAGAACATGCCTACAGGAAGCTAGGATGGCACGAGTTCAGCATTGAAGGTCATGAAGAAAGGATTCAAAGGATCACTGATGAGTTGATTGAGATAAAGAAGAAACGAACCAGAGAATATGAAGCCACAAGAAGCCTATTTGACGCATGGTTCGGTGAGAAGAAAGATACAGAGGATACTTGTTTCTCAACAAGTATCTGGACTTCATCTCAGTAGCTCATTCCATCCAAAGTCAAGCTAGATGACGTCAAAGCGCTGAGTGGGAGGCAACCCACTGTTAGGTAGTTTTTCATTTTATTTTATCTTTAGGATTTTATTTTTTGTATTTGTTTTTCTTTGCAGTTACAACTAGACGATTGCCATTGAAATCGACCGACATGACACTGTCGATATCGATCGACATGAACCAAACAGAAGCGATCGACGAAGGCGACTCAACATCGATCGATACGCATCGCGGTCAGGTATATCGTTCTAAACTTTTGATATCAGTGTACTTTATTATTGCCTATGCCTTCACTGGACTGGTTATACACTGGGGACAGTGTATGATTTAAGTCTGGGGGGATGTTTACTGATGCTATTTACCTTTTGATTTCATCCAAAAATGTTTTCAAAATGGTTTTTATTGAGTCAAGAAAGGGATAATGATAATTTAAATTTTCACTTTTATCTAACCAATCTTTTAGGCACCATTCTTAGATTTGTTGATGCAGAATGTACTATAGATGCTAAAGTTGATCACCTGTCAGCTATGACAACACTTTCATTGATTGTCTGGAGGAACCAAAGCTGATTTCCAACCTAACCTGAAAATTCTTTGCTTGTCTTGGGGCTTGGTATACATGGGATCGGATGCTTCAAACAAGCCTGGAAAGTAAAAACCTTGTGTAGATAGTTTTATCACCCTCTCTCTCTCATTTTCGAAATTAGATTTAATTTTTATAAGTTTTAAGTTTTTTTTAAAAAAAAAACAAAAATTTTCTTAAATTTATGTTCTAGGATTAGTTAGTTATTAACTAGGAAGGAATGCGAACAGGGCTTGGCGGTTACACCCCCTCAAGACTTGATTCATAAGAATTCTATAGGTAAAGGGTTCGAACTGGGCTTGGTGGTTACCCCCTTCAAGACTTGCTTCGCAAGGAATCCTAGGATATAGATCAAAAAGAAGTGAACAGGACTTGGTGGCTGCAACCATTAAGGCTTGATTCATGGAACCATGTCCAATCTTGGTCAATGTCTTGCAAATGAAAGCAGACTTGACTAGGAGAGAAATAGTAGAGAGAGAGGATAGGAACTAATTTTTACCTGCAGGTCCAGATACTTGTTTGAGCAACCTTGCATCCTGTGATCGATACTCCCAAGGTAAAGCCTGCACTTTTATTTTTATGTACAGAAATGAGATCAGTAGAGGGGTTAGTAGACATGATTTCTAAGTTGTTGGCTAGATGATTAAGGTTGTTTAATTAGGATATTGCATAATGTGCTTCTGTGATTGACAGACTCTTAGATGTGGTTTGCAACAAAGTAGAGGTTATGATTCTAAGTATGAATTTGATTTAGTCCCTGCTTTTCAAAACCTCTTTCATAAAGACTGCCTGTGTGTTTGCTTGAGGACAAGCAAAAGGTTAAGTCTGGGGGAGTTGATATACCATGGATTTTACCCGTTTTTACCCATGGTATATGAGTGTTTTTACTACTATTATCTATGTTTTGGAGTCTATTAGGTATGTTTTCAGGTTCAGAAGCATTTTGGAGAAAAGTGATGTTTTAGGTGCCTTTTTGGAGCTTAAAGAAGAGTTCACCCGAGATCAAGACCAGAGGTCGACACCAGGGTTACACATCGATCGATGCACACTCTGTGCAATCGATCGACACACAGTAGCCGAAGAACGATACATCGAGACCATAATCGATCGATGTACACCCTGTACTATCGATCGATACTGAGACAGCAGAAAGACAAGTTGGACCTGGCCGAACTTGAAACCCAAGATATCACATTTTACAAGAATGCCCCTGACGAGTTTTTTAACCTAATGAACTCATATATTTATATGCCTAAATGTTTTGGCATTAAAAACAAGTTTTAAACAAGTTATTAGATATAAGTTTTCATACAAGTCTTTTCTACAATACAAGTTTTATTCAAGTTTCTTCTACTTCTACTTATTTCTTTTAGTGTTAATAAAGGTTATAGAATTCTAGACCTAGAGGAGAGATCCAAAGATATTTGTGATTGGAACCTAAGTGTTCACCCTCTAATAGCTCTATGAACTTCTATTATTACCTTGTTGCTATGAACTACTTAGCCATGTCTGAGTAGATTCATTTGTTTGATTTAGGTTTTAAATAGGATATGAGGGATTAGCCCCAATCTATAATTGCTATAGTTGTGATATTTATTGTTAGGATTGTTCACTAATACTTTTTCTAGCTTAGCTACCTAGAACATGAACTTGGATTACATTGTTCATTACATGCAATACCTGACAACATCCTAAACATGCTATGACCCTCTTGAGATATGCGAAAGCTGATCTAAGATCATGGTGAGCATTGTATCAACTCGCGCATAAAGCTTGCTTAGAGCCGTATCGATCGATACTCCTATAGAGTAATCGATCGATGTAGCTAGAGGTGTATCGGTCGATATTCCTATCGAACTATCGAGCAATACCATCGGCAGAGTAGCCGACCGCAACACCATTTTGCATCTAAGTAATAGATGGTCTAAATAATGCGAGAGCTGATGGATTCATTTAATAAGTGTTGAGCTCTGACATATCATGCAAGCAACTTGTTAGCCTTTATAGTATTTATAATCCTGAATGCCTGAATACTTACCCTGAATCTAACTACTTTTCTTTACTGTTTTAAAACCAAATCCTTTCAACTGAGTAATCTCATCCTTACTCAGCAAACCTGCACTTTACTTTAAACTATTTTCAACCTAGCATAGTCATTAAGATTGCATCTTATTTGTACACTAGCTCTCTGTGGATTTGATCCCTAAGTACTACAACTGAACCTCTTAGTTGAGAGAGTAAAGTTACTCCTTAGGATAATTTGAGTGATATCACTATATCTGCTATAGTTGTGATATTTATTGTTAGGATTGTTCACTAATGCTTTTTCTAACTTAGCTACCTAGAACATGAACTTGGATTGTATTATTGAATACAACTCCTGATAACATCCTAAACATGCTATGACCCTCTTGAGACATGCGAGAGCTAATCTAAGATCATGGTGAGCATTGTATCAACTCGCGCATAAAGCTTGCTTAGAGCCGTATCGATCGATACTCCTATAGAGTAATCGATGGACATAGCTAGAGGTGTATCGGTCGATATTCCTATCGAAACATCGATCGATACTATCGGCAGAATAGCTGACCGCAAACACCATTTAGCATCTAAGTAATAGATGGTCTAAATATTGCGAGAGCTGAGGGATTCATTTAATAAGTGTTGAGCTCCTGACATATCATGCAAGCAACTTGTTAGCATCTATAGTATTTATAATCCAGAATTTCTGAATACCTACCCTGAATCTAACTACTTTTCTTTTTTTGTCTTAAAACCAAATCCTTTCAGCTGAGTAATCTTACCATTACTCAACAAACCTGCAATTTACTTTAAACCATTTTTAACCTAGCATAGTCACTAAGATTTCATCTTATTTGTACACTAGCTCTCTGTGGATTCGATCCCTAAGTACTACAACTGAACCTCTTATTTGAGAGAGTAAAGTCACTCCGTAGGGTAATTTGAGTGATATCACTCAACTTATAGTTTCATAATACTTTCTCAATATTAAATTATCTAGTTTTACTTACTACATTCGTACAACTGTATCAGCTTACAGTTTTACACAGCTATACACGATTGTCCACATTATCAATGTTGTCCAAAATATAGTTATACAAGTTTATTTCAACAACAAAAACCAAGTTTTACTCAGTTCTGCAACAAAGAAATACAAATTTTACTCAATTCAACAACAAGGAAATATGTTAAATACATTTTATGCTACTTCAGGTGCGGAACCTCCTGCCTCAAAACCCTGTGGCTCTTAATAAGCTCAATCCAACTACGTAAGTTTCACGCTGGGATCCTTTTATTTTTCTTCTAACAAAGATGTTCCCCAACTGAAGGAAACCTATTTTTCTTCTGGAAAAAAGTTTCCTAGCTACACGAAGTTTACGGTAATATGGTGAAAACCATCCAATATATGAAAATGTGTCAACAATTACACGAAGTTTATGTTAATAAATACCACATGTACGGAGTAAATGATAATATGGTGGCAACATCACAATCGGGTTTAATTGATCTTAAACTAAGTTAATGGGGTCAATATGTAATTTATGAAACTTAATAAACTTAATTGATTTTATTAATAAATTTAATAAAGTGAATAATTTATTAAAATTTATAAACTATCCTAAACTTAATAAAATTATTAAACAAAATAAAAAAAATTATTTATTTAACTCAATAAACTTAATAAACAAAATAATTTTTTAAACTTAATAAAATTATTAAAATTAATTGATTTTATTAACACACTTAACAATTATTAAATTTAATAAAATGAATAATTTATTAAACTTTATAAACTTAATCCTAAACTTAATAAACTTAATAAACATAATAATTTAATAAATTTATTAATTTTAATAAGTTTAATAAATTTAATAAATTTATTAAATTCATTAAATTTAATAAATTTATTAAGTTTAATACTTAAGTTTATTAATTTTAATAAATTATTAATTTTCTAAAGTTTAAATAATTTTTTTTGTCATCGTTTAATAATTATTAAGTTTATTAATAAAATCAATTAAATTTATTAAGTTTAATAAATTTATTAAGTTTAATAGGTTTAATAAGTTTATTACGTTTAATAAGTAATTAAGTTAAAAAAATTATTATGTTTATTAAGTTTAATAAATTATTATTTTTATTAAGTTTAATAATTATTAAGTTTATTAATAAAATCAATTTAGTATATTAAGTTTCATAAATTACAGATTAACCCCATTAACTTAGCTTAAGATCAATTAAACCCGATTGTGATGTTGCCACCATATTATCATTTACTTCGTACATGTGGCATGTATTAACATAAATGTTGTGTAGTTATTGACACATTTTCATACATTGGATAGTTTCCACCATATTACCGTAAACTTCGTGTAGCTAGGAAACTTTTTTCCTTTTCTTCTTCCTTCCCTTCTTTTTCTCGTAATACGGAGGGAAAATTGTACGTTCATATATTTCTTTTAGAATAAACCACTCAAACTGACCTGGCACTGAATAAATGGACATGTAATATGCTAATGCCTACAGTTCCGTCAAATAATATTGTAAACACAATCATGGTATACTTATATTATATGATTTATATTCATGCTTATCACATCCATGCCAGTGATAATTGCATTCACCCACAAATACTTATCTATATCAAAGTGCATTCACACTAGATTTTCTTTAGCAATTTCACCAAGTAGCATTGGTTGTCACCTCCATTGGCATTGTATTCCAGTTCAGACATGTTCAGCTTTTTCAAGGTCAAAATAGTAGCTTTGCCACATCTAATGTGCATTAGGTTCTCAAACAGGGGCTTAAGTTTATTGGCTCACTTCCATGTGCAGTCTCTTTCCTATGGTTTTTAAACCATTCAGCCATTTTTGCAATAATCGAGTCAACCATTGGCAACATGGAGTACTTCTTTGTTTCCTTTAACACATTTTTCATAGACTCATATATGTTAGTTGTGTCTATATAATAGCTTTCTCCTAAAAATAACACCTTACCCATTTTCAACCACTGCACTATCATCCAGATACATGGCCGTCACAGGGTATTTCATCCTAAAATTCGTATAAACACGCAAGAACTCCCTTTCTGTATCTATCTTACCCAATTTTATGAATTGATCTGCCACTACATCTTTGCTGGTGTTGGGTGCTTTTCTCAAATTTTAAGCCAAATGTCATAGACAATATTCGTGGTTAGTGTCAGGGTACATGTATTGCCTTGATTAGACTAGGATTTCTATCAATAGTGGATACCAATTTAACAGAGCCTGGTACAGCTATTCGCAGCGTGGTAAAAATCATCTTCAACTTTAATCTTTCTCACCGTCAAGTACACCAAAGGCAATAGGGTAATGGTGATGATTGGGATTATGAGCCGTAGCAAAAATTATCACACCACAATATACAGTCTTCAGAAAAGTCACATAGATAATCAACACCTTCTTCATGGCTTTCAATCCTTATATACTAGCTTCTAAAGCGATAAACATATAGTTGAATTGTTTGCTTCATCCACCTACACATTTGTTACTATACCACGACTCACCTTCTGTAACATGTGTATATATATAACACCTTATAATATCTTCTCGATTTCCACAAATATCTCTCACAACTAGTTTTTACCTTGCAGCGTAGTGGAGTGAGAAACTTTCACACCATGACTTTGATGAACTAGATTGATCTGACACTTAGGAGATGGAGTGTCATATTTTCTTGGATATTCTGCAACTGGTCATGGTGCTCCTTTCTTTCTATAATTTTTGTGCCTGTACTCGAATTATACTGCAAACATGTATGTATCTTTCTGTATTTTCTAACCGTGAAACTTGAGAATTTAAAACTGCGTAAACACCTAAGAACTAATCACTTCTTATCAGAATTCAATACATTGATTCCATAAAAAATTTAAATGCAGCTGTACTAACCAAATCTTGCACGTATTGCTTACTTCCGAATTGTTGCTACTACCGCTCAATACAGTCTTCTCATTCAGATATGAACTGAATACCTTCTTTTTGTGGAGAAATCTCAACATAATCATCATCCCAACAAAGACTATCCACAACCATATCATCAGTTTCTTTTGTTTGATGTTCTACATCCTCTATCGGCTCTTCTTGTTCACATTCTGGTATTGGCTCTTGTTGTTCACCTACTAGTTTTGTGGCTACGTGAATATTAAGTGCACGCTCATCCTCACTTGAGTTCAACTTACTATAATTCAGACAAAATGAACTTTCTCGTCCAACCCTAGAAAGTTGCTCGCTCAACTGGCCTCTTACCAACTCTTTGTTAACCTCCACATGAAAAAACTTCTGTGCATCTCTCTAGCCATTGAATTCAAATAAACATATACGTCCTCGTCATCTAAAATGCAGCTTTTCTACAAGGTTTCAAAACCAATGAAATGTAGTTCATTTTAAATTGTTTATTACTTTCTTCTATATCGATCTTCCTACAAATCCTGCTTTTCAACTCCCAGTAATTTATCTACTCAATAGATTTCTTAAACGATAAACCATGGATGGTACCATTCTAATTCCAAATATCTTTAACACCATCCTTCAAATACCATCCTCCGTAATCAAAATGAAGATTTACGTTTGTTGGTCATTTTTCCCCTAAAACAACAAAAGAAATAACATAATTTCATTCAGCATCACTGGTTCTATCAGTCATACTCTTATCAGTATTACGAGTAATGCCATTTATTCTCAGTTTGTCAAACATTAAATACGGATCGCTGTCATTATAGCTATAAATCAACTATTACACAGTCTATCTAATGTAAAACTCAACATAAACTATGAATTAAGTGGAATTGTAATCGAAATGATAAGGAACTTTTAATGGGACGAGGCGAAGTTATCCACCTAAATAGACAATCGAGAGAGGAACTAGATGAAGACAAAGAAAATGAGATGAAGGGGAGGAGTGCTAAATGGAACCAGCTAACTCACCTCGCTGATAGTTTCTCGAAGGGTCGATGGAACAGAGGAATGATTTCTAATTTGAAACGTCAAGAGGAAAGGGAGAGACAAGATTAAAGTAGAGAGAATGGTGAGAGGGTAGGCAAGAAACCCAGTTAGGCAGAGAAATTTGGGTTCGTATGAGTTCGTGATTGGATACTTACATATTTTTCATTTTTATCAATGCTATTAAAACATAAACACAAAGTTGGACCCAACTTACTTCTAGGTAATTTTTTTAATATACAATATAACTAATACAATTATAACATTATTTTAAGTCTAAGAAACTAATATTTATAACAATGAATCTTGGTGAACTTATTTATGGTAAGAAATTAAATGGAGTAATTATTAATAATTGATTTTATATGGTAACAATTATTTATGGTAAAACTTTAAAATATGTTAAAATGATACCACGTTTATTTCTATAGCAAAACATTAATAGAACGTTCATATGTTATTTTGTAAATTTCATATTGTTCAATTAAGGTGTTTGTTTAAATCATTGTACATAACAAAAAAATTTCTATATCATGGGTTGAAACATATTATTAATAAATTATAAGACATTAATATAATTTTTCACCAATGTGAAATAAGGTAAAAGGATGGACTATTTTATTTCGTATTTACATATTTTAAAAATCAACTATTTATTTTAATTTTCATGTAAATAAAATTAGGCATATAGGTTTTTATAAAAATATGAAATATTATAAATTAACATAGTATATTATATGATTTTTTAAAAGAATTGGTAAAATAACGATCTCATGTTATAATCGGGTTATAGCCTACCATAATAATAAATATATTTTTTGTATATAATAGGTCAAAATATTCTACAAAAGTTTTTTAAAAATTATTTGAAACTTATAAATAGAACATGTCCACAAATTTAGATATAAATTACATATTTTAAAATTTGGTAATCAATAAATCTTATTTATTTTGTTATCAACTCATGTATTTAATTAACTGTTTCAAATATTAATAAACAAATATTTGTGAATCTTCTTTATTTCCTATAATATTCGGTTTCTTTAGACCTAATACTCAATTATTTTTAATATAAACATAATTATTCTCATAACCAATGTAAAATATAAAATCAAAATTTGAAAATAACATATGTTTTGAAATCACGATTCAAAATAATATAATATAAAACTACAGAATAATCTGTATTTTAAAATCACCTGTCAAAATCTAGTTTATAATTAATGTTCAGTACTACGTAAGAGTAAAAATGATATTGCACGCTTCACTTAATTGTTGAATGGCATTCAGATTAAGTGATAGTAGATGAGAATTGTTTTTCTCAGATTGAAGCATATAAACCATTAGTTTTTTCTTTGTTTTTCTTTTTTTTTTTTTGCAATAGAGGGATTAGTGGATTACTCGACCTTTGCATGAGCCATATACGGTCTAACTGGTGTAACCGCAGCGGTTGCTGGTGTGGTTGCGGAAGTTTGCGGATGCGGATGGTTGCAGTTTTAAGCGGTTTCTAGAGATTTATACGACTGATATAGCGGTTAGAAATTGATGCGTTTGCGGGACCTTTATGATTGGTAAACTACCAAATGCAACAGTTGTTAAATAATAAATTAACAATATTTACATTTTATATAATTATAAAAATATTAAAAATCATAATATCATAATAAATATAAAAATTATATTTATAAAATCATAATAATAAAATTTTAAAAATTATAGGAAATATTTTTGTTTTAAAGTTTTATAATATAAATTAAAATAGAATATGTATACATTTTAAATTTTCTATTATTTCAATTTAAAATTTTTACCGAATATTTTTAGTTTTATTTATTATTTTTTATTTTTATAAGAAAAAAAATTACCCTCCTGCAACCGTAAACGCTAGTTGGAACCAGCTTTTAATTTTAAGAGGTTTGGAGCGGTTTGAAGCGATTTAGAGTCTTTTCTGTGATTGTTTCAAAACGCCAACAACCGCTATGAACCGCAAAAGCTGCGTTTGCGGATGGTAGCGGGGAACCATAGTCGATAGAATCTAAAGCAAACATGTGTTGTGTTTCTTACATGTGTTACGTTAGACAATCTTGCATGTATCAAACATGAAGATGTGATCGTTGGACTTGGGGGTGATATATTGAGATATATCGTTTTACTAATTTAATTTAGTTTTGATCAATAACCATAAAATTACCAATAATATTTTATTTAGTTAAAGATATACAAATAAATGATACGAAGCATATTTTCTATAACGTAGTAAACTGTAGAAACGTTTTATATCATTGCAACATTTTCACATTTATTTTCTGGCTAGTCTTTAAATAATTTAACAGTTTCTTCAATTTATTTTTTTGTTCATATTTATTTTTCCTAAAGAAACAAGAAAAGTGTTTAAGAAATTTGTAGTATTTTTTACAAAAAAACATACAGCTACATTAATAATAATACAGAAAAAAGGAAACTATATATATAGTCCAGCAAATCATGTCCACTGATTAGAATTTTTTGTTTCTCTTTCTTCTATTTAATTCTTATAACTACATAAAAATTGTAAAATTTAAATTTTACAGTATCTTAACTAATAATCCACAATCAATCACCGAAAAGTTACATGGAAATCTGATACACTTGGGTAACGATGTAGATTTTTGATACGTGATAAACATGAGATTTTTTTTTTTTTTTTTTTGTAAAATGGAGGCGTTCGTGAGTGAATCGAAACCTAGTGGGAAAAGGTATATTTCAAACTTAACTTTCTGGGTTGTATCTACTTCCATCATGATTTTTAATATAATAACTATTTTATTATGAACTTAACAAATTTTTTAAATGTCTACACGAATTTTCACAAACATGTATATATATACATTAACTATAACGGTGATTAATCAACCGTTTATTCTGATAAGTAAATAGTTGATATGACATTTCGTTAAAATGTCGTTTGTGATTGTCATAAAACTAAAATTTAGAGTCTTACATATTTCGAACCTACGTTTTGGCGGATAAAAGATTTCTATTTATTTGTCAAGACTGGGTTCAAAGTAAGTTTTTCTTCACCAAAACGTGGATTCAAAATCTATAAAATTTTAATTTTGTGATAATTACAAACGATGTTGTTTTAACGAAAATGTTATATCAGCTATTTACCCATCTGATTTTTAGTATATATCAAACATTTGTGAAAGTTCGTGTAAACATTTTAAAAATTTGTTGAGTTTATGAAAGAATAGACACTATACTAAAATTCATGATGTAATAGTCACGATCTAGAAAGTGTTGAATTTGAAATAGATCTATTTTCCTTACTAATTCCCTTGAAGACATGTCCACCAACACTAGATAGATTTAATTATTCACAGTGTAAATAAAAAAAACGATATATCTAAGATTTTAGGTTTCGAATTCGAAGTGCTTAACACTTTTCAAAATCCATCTTACCACTCGGCAAAACTTAGTTAACAATAAAATCTTTAGACAATATATATTATATAAGTGAATATTTGATCAATTAATAAATATTTTGGTTTTAAATTAGCTCGGTTCAAATTTAATATAATTAATATTTAAAATCTGTATAAATTTATTGTCTTTTTAATATATATAGTTTATATATGTTTTATTTTATATCAAGTATCATTTATAAATAATAATTTATTTATTTTCTAAACCTCTAATAAAAATATTTTTGTTTTATTTTTAACTATATATATATATATATATCTATGCAAACAATTTTTATTGGTTGAATTATTTTATAATACATCTATTGGATAACATTTTTTGTAAATTGGCATAATTTATGAATAACATATTATCATAATATTTTAAATTAGTCTTATAAATTAATAATTCAATAATTAATAAAATAAAGAAATCTTAATAATATTGGTTTGTAGAGTTTATACTGTAATTTGTAGAAAACATTCTTATATTTTGTCTAAAAGGAATTAATTCCGTATGATAATTGCCCTCCTATTTGTACTTTGCACTTAAAAGTAACATCTTATCAAACGACACGAAGCAAGTGAGTGGGGATCAATGAAGTCATGCATGCATATCTTAATTGCTGGTTTTTATTATTTTTTCTTGAAATGATCGATTTGGAGTAAATATATAGCTATAGTCAACTTCCACATGTACTTGCTGGAATAGCCTTTTTAATTCCAAAGTCAACTTAGATTTCTCAATCATGCACAAACACTACAGCTTTCTTTTTGTACTGCGATATTACAACTATTACTGTTCATTAATATAATGGCTATTCACTGTTATAAGAGATCAATTCCTTTTATTTTAATAGATATATTTTTACAAGTAATTGACTTTTTTTAAGCAAAAAAAAAGAGTAGTTGACTTGGAACAACTTATATATATATATTTGGGTATACATTTTAGATATAATCTTTTAAATATTGACTATGAAATTCAAAAAATAAATACTGAAATGACACTATTTGGGAAATGAAAAGAGTAATACATGTTATATATATATATATACATATATCCATATGATGGCTAATTTAAGTACTCAAATAATATGTGGTTCAACAACCCCCCCCCCCCCCCCCCCCCCCCCAAAAAAAAAACCCAAAAATTGTCACATACATCACTGAATAAAACTCAGAAATTAATATGTGTTCATATAATTTTATTATCATTTTAGTTCATTATTATTTTTATATAAGCTTGGTAGCGTAATGCAAATCGACAGGATCTGTGTTATGCAACTTCTTGTTTACAAATTATTCGTATAATTAACTCGCTTCTCTCTTTTTCGTTAATATATACGGATCTAGTACGTACAAATTCAAAAACAACTTATCGTTTAATATTTTACAAAACGGATTTTAATATCATTAACTTTCTCATTTCTGTAATGACGGTGCATTTTACATTCTTTCAAATTGGTTTATTTCCGAAGTATTTAAAAGAGATTCTACGAACGTGAATATTCTTTCTGCATTTTTTCTTAGTTTTCCGCAAATTCGAATGTTAAAACTAAATGGGTGATGCATTAAAGTCAAATATTGTAAATGGTGGGTTGGTAATAATGAAAAAGGTCAATGATGCTGCGACTAAGTTCAATGAAAGATCAATGGCCTTCTTGTACTTTTAAGAATATTTATTTACAGTCTTTATAGTAGATATATTGTGCATTAATCCTTTTGAATTCGCCAAAGGTCTATCATTCACATTCTATTAAAAAAAAAATTAGGTACCACAGGACTTCGTGAAAATGACTTCTCTTGTATATTTTAAAATAAGAACCAGAAGCATTCAATATAATATAAGATTTTATATGAATATGAATATTCTTTTTTCAGTTAAAGTTTTACTATCGGTAGATTATTTTAGAATTTTGTCTAATTTCGAAAATCAATGAAATTTTGTGCTTTCTTTATTTCTATGTGATACTTAGAGTAATAAATATTAACATCAAATGAACATATACCAGATACACATTTCAATTTTTAAATTCAAATTACTTTAAACATTAAATATATTGTAGTTGTTGAAAAAATTAAAAAAAAAGTAGTAAATAATTCGAGAAGTATAACTATATCATAAAAATGTTATCAGAGAATTCACATGAAATTAGATCACAAATGTAAACAATTTATAAGAAAATCAATTAAACACTACTGTAGAATTCGAAACACAGTTAATTGTTTTTTTTCACTCTCATGGTTCTAATTACTATGTCTAACAACCTAGAGAACTAATTCTCACTGAGCTTATAAAATTAAACATGTACTAAGTTCCAGTTTAGATTATTTATAAAACACCTTAACATCAACTCTTATTAGCTAAAGCTGGCTATAACAATCTTGGTCATAGAGATTATTTTAATAAATAAGATCAACTCCGTTGCATATAGTTAACTTAACATCAAAAACTAGATAGCTAATCAAGTTTAACCATTAGCAACAACCAAAGTGAAAACTTTTAAAGAAGATTCCATAATCTACATAATCCTAAACATTTAGTCTCTCCAATTTCATTGAAACTCTAAAACTAATTATGAAACTATTAATACATAGCAGACGAACCTTAAATTAGTGATGAATAATACATGATTAGATTAAAGAGATAAAACATAGATTTACAAAGGTTTTCCAAAGGCAAAGTACTAACTCGTCATCTTAAAAATCTAAAACCTAAAAGTCTAATGAAAATAATGGTTAAGCTTGAATGGCATTGACAAACCTAAAAGGCAAAGGTTTTTCTGACCCGAACAAGGAATTTGATCCACTGTATACCAAACCCCAAGTCAATAGAATCAGAAAAACTAGGTTAGAAATGAGCTTTAGATCCTTCGAACGCTCAAATATGCTTGAATGGCATGGCAAACTCTGAAAGAATCAAAGTAAACTCGCCTAGATTGTCAAAGGTGTAAAACGTCGAGTTCATTGTCTCATAAACTCTTTAATAGAAAATCACAGAGATCGATTTCATCTCTCTCAACAAATTGGAGGGACTTATTGTTGAAGATGGACTTCGCTCCCTCAACAAGGTCATCAGCGAGACCTATTAAAAAATGAACTCGATCCATTAGGAAAATGGAAAATCACCAAGAAAATTAAGTCGGTCGAAAACCTTAGAAGGAAAAGAAAGAATGCACTAACTTCAACCTTAATATAAATAAGGATGCTCTCAAAGTCAAAGGGGACAAAGAGGGAATGATCTAGGAAAATTCACAGTAAAATCGTCTTTGTGTGAGTTTGTCTCACTTTGGCGGGTATGAGTAACTTTCTGAGTTGAATGACGTTCACAGTAAAATCACCTTCATCTAGGCATGAAGCCGAGTTTAATCTACCTTGACAAGTACGAGTAACTAGCTGAGTTGAATGACGTTCACACTAAACTCGTCGTCATCTAGACATAGAGCTGATTTTGACTAACATTGACATGTACAAATAACTAACCAAGTTGAATGACGCTCACAGTAAATTTGCCTTCATTTAGCATGAAGACAAGTTCAACTCATCTTGACAGGTAAGAGTAACTCGATGAGTTGAGTGACTCTAAACAGAGTTCACAGTAAACTCACCTTGATTAGGAAATAAGTCGAGTACAACTCTCTTTGACATGTTTGAGTTACTCTCCTAGTTGATTATCGCCTAGTTGTAAGCAGAGACGTGCTCACCTTTATAGAAAAGGGGCAACAGCCCCAGGCCCCCAACTTTCTCATCTAATTTCAGGGTCCCGTTTATTTTATTGATTTTTTTATTAAAATAAATTAATTGATAGAGAAAAATGTAAACGAGCTATTTTAAGTTTTTAACTAAAACAGATACCAAATTATATTATTTTCTTTCTTTACAGAATGTTACTAGAAATATTTGTATACATCTTATGCATATTGTAGATTGTCTATATAAATATGTTATTGACCTCTGAAGAAATTATTTTCTTCATTAGCTTCAGTTCCGTTGTCTTCATTTTTATGATGTTTTAATTATTTTCTTAACGTATAACCTATCAAATTACTAATTGTGTTTCACAAATGATTTGATGTAATAATCCATATATAGCTACCGTAAAAATACAAAGTATTGCATATGTATATATAAAAATATTTCTATATATATAAACTAATCTATTAAATTTTTCTTTGTAAAATATAAAATCATTAGTATGATGTTGTAAAATTTAATCTTGTATATTTTTTTTTAAAAAATCATAAAATAAATTTTATTTTATTGTAATATACATAGCTTTTTACTATTTATAATTTTCTTTTCTAGCAATAGATTTTTTTGAAACATTTTTTTTGCCATAGACCCCAGAAAACCTTCGCACGACACTGGTTGTAAGACTCTAGAAAGAGTTCACAATAAACTTGCCTTGATCGCCTAAGACGAGTACAATTCTCCTTGACATGTTCAAGTTACTCGTCTAGTTGATCATTGCCTAGTTGAATGATTCTGAAAAGAGGCACAATAAACTCGCCTTGATCAGGAACTAAGTCGAGTACAACTTTCCTTAATAGGTTCGAGTTACTCGTTCATTTGATCATCATCTAGTTGAAGTACGCTGAAAAGAGTCATAGTAAACTCATTTAGATCGTCAAAGGCATAAAACTTCGAGAGAATGATCTAGGCAAATTACGAATTATCTAAACCATCGCCAATCATCTAAGTACATTGCATAATATCTAGGAACATCGCCAATGATCTAGGCATATCACCTATCATCTAGGCAAATCGCATATTATCTAAGCACATCGACAATCATCTAAACGACTTTATACATAAAGTCAAAAAGATCTAGTTCTCTCTTATAAAAGCTATTTTGGCAATTTATCTCATTTGTAATAAGCTACGATTGGTTCAGCGATGATATATAAAATTCATTCTCCTAGTTCCAATTTCAGTACAAAATAAAAATAAAAATAAACCCTCTATCAAAATTATACATATTTTCAATATATACCAAATGGAAATTAAACACCTAATTGTCGCCTTTTCCTTCAGATCATCACGAATTTCCTTGAAGTCATGATAAAACATCACATCTTTCTTTGAAAGCACTCAAACATCTAAAACACCTGAAAACGTAGATGAAAACTTTTGATAAGCTTCAAAATCCACTGAAACAATTTCAAAAGATATCTTTCAAAAAAAAACAATTTCAAAAGATAGAAAAAAAAACAAAACAAAGTATATCGCTATGAATATTCCTCTTTTTCTATACGACAAGAAAAATAATAATTAATACTTACAAAACAAAATTTAATTCTTTTACTATAGTTTTCTTCAGGACGTATAGGATGATCCATGAAATATACTGTTTGTATTATAGAATCAATCGAACCAACCTCTGAGTTAATATCAATTTTTTTTTTGTTCAAAAGATCAATTATTTTATCTTCATCTTTTACCGTTTCAAATCAGATGGCGATGTAAGAAGCTGCAGGCTGCACAATAATTAGTAATAAAAATCAAATGGAGAATGTTAACAGTTTACTTAATATGTAAAGTAATAGATGAAAACATCAATGAAATTAAAATAATAATAATGTCAGCATCAGCACAAGTAGATTTATTATTATAAATATGTAGAGAGATGGTGGTATTCATAGTTCATTGAGATCTAAGATCAGGTGAATACCTTCTTCTATTTTCTGTAAAGAATTTTCTCATCTTTTCTTTAAGGTCAAAACTAGAAGAAGAAACTCAATTCTCTCCACAGAGCAAATAAAATCCATGGCTTCTTTGCAATTCTCTGTCACCTTCCACACCTTCCTCCTCTTCTCTCTGGTATGTTCTGTACCTCTCTCTAAGTGTTTTATATTATGCTTGATTGGGTTGAAGCATTATTCATGTGAGCTGCTTCTTGAACCGGATCAAAACTATATAAATGATAAAAAGTACACTAATTATACTGTAAGAGTATACATCGCATTCTTTTTTTTGGGTGAATAACTACATCGTATTCATCAAATAGTTTGTATTGAATTGAATTAATTTTGTAGCTTGATCTGGAGAAGTTTCTGATTCGTGGTTCTAACTTCTTACCACATTGTTAGAAAGAAAGAAACACAAAAGAATTTTTCTGGGAAACTTGTTATTAATTTTTTTGTGAAAATGAAAGTAGAGTTTTCTTTTTGTAAAATGTTTCGTAAAATGAAAGTGAAAGTGAAAGTAAAATTTGAGTATTGTTTTAAGAAAATTTTCCGTCTCTAAATATATTAAATTGGTTATTATGTTAGTGGGTCGTGGAGGCACACAGTTCAAGAAAGCTGATATCAACCAAGGAACAAGAAGTTCAGAACAATAGCCATTTGCTCAAAGATGGTGAATTCGAGGATCCTACACTGTACATGTTTTTCAAAATCAATGATCTTAAAATAGGAACCAAATTGCCCATTTACTTCAACAAAAACGATCTTAGAAAAGTTCCTCCACTTCTCACAAGACAAGAAGCTGATCTCATTCCTTTCACTAAGTCTAAGCTTGACTTCCTTCTGAATCACTTTTCTATCTCCAAAGGTTCTCCTCAAGCTAAAGCAATGAAGGAGACTCTGGTACGTTGTAACTACAAGGCCATTGAAGGAGAGTACAAATTTTGTGGGACATCTTTGGAGTCAATGCTTGATCTCGCCAAGAAAACAATAGCGTCTAATTCAGATCTCAAGGTCATGACAACAAAAGTAACGGTACCTTCCCAACACACAATAAGCTATGCTTTGTATAACTATACATTCGCCGAGGCTCCTAAGGAGCTTGTTGGGACTAAGATGTTGGGGTGTCATAGAATGCCATACCCTTATGTCGTTTATTATTGCCATGGTCATAAAAGTGGAACCAAAGTCTTTGAGGTTAACTTGGTGACAGATTATGGGAAACATCGGGTTGTGGGACCTGCTGTTTGTCACATGAACACGTCTATGTGGAACGTCGATCATGAAGCTTTTAAGGTGTTGAAAATAGAGCCAAGGTCCGCACCAGTTTGCCACTTCTTCCCTCTTGATAACATTGTGTGGATAGCGAAGTAGGAAAATAAACTTAGCTGTATGTGATGTGAGTATGTGTCTTCTAATAACTATGGCTTGAAAGAAAAGAAGAAAAAGAAAAAAGAACAGTCTGTTGGTTTTGGTATTGCCACTTTTGTGTGACTTGCATCCAACCTGAAATTACTACTACGATTAATGTAACATATATATCTCATGCGTCCCGATATAATACTATATAATTATGGTGTATATTTACTGTCTAGTACTTACAAGCATTTGAGTACTTACAACTTATATTTACAAGAGAAGCTCTATTTACAATCGTTGCTTATTCAGTTCTCGTTTATCATATAACAGACTAACTAGGTAGTAATCCGCGCTTTGCGCGGGATGAAATACCTATTTAGAATTTTTAAGTTTTAAACATGTAGAATATAGTTTTTTTTAAGGATTTTCGATGGTTTATGCCGCCTCTGATGTGGGTTGTTAATTCTTCCGTTGAATCTGGTGAGGCTGATTTCAGGTAAGATACAGGTGGTTAAACGGTTCGACTCTATCATTGCTTCCCTGCTCAGACTTATCAAAGGTTCCTCTGGCTCTAGTCTTTCATTTAACCCCTTCACCTTTGTAGATTTAGTGTTTGTGAGTGACTCTTAGCATCTTGTAGCAATGAGTTATGTCCCAAGTCTGGAATGTGGTGTTCTTTTGGTGGTTCCTTGAAGATGACGGGTGTCCTGTTACCAATCCTTGATGATTTTGGATTTCTTCTTCTTTGGAGTCTTGTTGTCAGGCTCTTGGCTTAGTGTGTCTCTCGTTACTTGCCGCAGTCTCAATGTCTTTGGTGGCTTCTTTGGTTTTGAAGCATTTCAGTGCGGCTTAAGAGTCAGGTAAGATCGGTGCTTGACTCAGTTGACGGTTTATTTCTGCCTTGGTGATAGGTTTCCGGCTGCTTGCTTGTCTAAGGGCTTACTCACTGCTTATGTCTGTATTGGCGTGTTTAAACAAAGGTGAAGTTTTGTTGTTATGTATGGTCTTGTATGATTCTAGCAATGTGTCCGGCTCATGACTCCGATGATGTTATGTATCAGTCGGTTTTAAACTTTGATGTATGTGTGTTTTTAAGTTGTTAATAATAATCTTCAGATGACAAAAAAAAAATTTTGTTTTAAGAAGTTGAGACAATAATATATATTTAACTGACAGACATTTGATGAACAATTATTTCTGCTGATGTCACATAATTTTAAAAATTGATATGTATTAACGATGACTATTTTATCAAAATTAAGTGAATATAGTTAAGTTTTTAGATTATGTTTCTAAGTTAAATTAATTTTGGCTTTAAATATAACTTTGATGAACTAATACAATTATACATTCTAATGAATGATTGGCCTTGAGCAAAATCAGTGGACAAATTGTAAAAGCTCGTTTTAAATGTATCCTAATTGACAATTCTGAAAAACAAATCAAGAATTACTTTAGGATCAAGCTCAATTCTCTTTATGAGGAAAAAGGGGATTAGGGTTTGTTTGGTAAAACACGATCAGCTGCTGTTCCTGAAATTTGTTGAAATCAAATTAGGGAAACACAATTGATCTTCTTTCTACTACACAATAGTCTCTTACTCGTGGCTTTTCTCTACCGTCAACTCTGTTTACTGAAAGAAGAACCTATTATCAACAACGTCCATTAATTCATAGAGCTAGATGGAAGGTAGTGGCTCTTCTATACTGTCGTATCCATTTACCGAAATGAAGAACCTCTTATTCTCTTTTGAAGACCGTGCTTGGAATTTCTCCCGCCAACAACCTCCATGATTTGTTGATGCTTCTTTTGACTATGATTTACTGATTATCAAATTATTATTTTTATCAATTTGTTTAGATCTAGCTGATCGCCGGAGAGTGCTATGTCATCTTTCATACATATTTTCTCTTGAAATGACAGTTCAAAAACCAGAACCGCTTCCTATATAGAGGTTAGAATCAAAATTTCTAATTACGTGTTACTATCAAATTTGGAAATGCTGACTGTAAGTCAACTGCATTGGACTGGTGCAGCTCAAACGCTATCCGGACATAAATTGCTATGGCCTTCTGTAATGGTAGAATCTCATGCTTTTCAAACTGGTGCATCTATCATAAGGTAAAGGTCGCTCTCTCTTGTGAGAGATGAACCATTTTTTGTATATTCTTTTAGTACAGAACGTCTAAAACAAGTTGTTTACCGTCTTCTCTTTAACAGGAATTTGTTTTCAATTAATGCCACAAAGCATCTTAAGGAATTTGCTTATCCACGAAACAAAATGGTTTAGTTTGGGAACATGGAACTCTAGTTGGCATCGAAAACCAGATCATATTCCAATAGATAGGTTAGAATCCTATCTTTTAATTTTTATATTATATCTTTAAACATGCAACCAAACTTAGTTTCTTTTAGCCGGATGGTTAACAATTTTAGATTGAAAAGCAAAACCATAACAGACTAAGAATAAACAAAATATAGGATGTAGTTAACGAAATTAAGAAACATAGTTGCAGAAAGTAAAAACCTGTGAAAGCTCTTGAACAGCTTCTAAAACATAGATATTTTTCAAACAAAAAAATCCAAATGCAAATATTATGAATAAATAGAATTTTCACAATATAGTAAATTAAAAGTCTTCGACTCTGTTGCTTCAAAATTATATAGTTGACATTACCAGTAAAAATATTGTAAATTCGTTTATACCATATACTATGATGAAATTTTCTCAAATTAAGTTAAACATATTGATTTGAAGTACTGTATTTCTGGTATTTCAGGATCAAATAAAATATTAGAATAGCCTTCAACATTAATAACATGTTTTAGGCGACCAATATAAAAAAATAACAATTCAGCTATTTAAACAAAGAAAATAATTTTGATTCATAACTTAGTCTATCATAAAAACCTTACCATCACCCCACTCAATTCCCCATAGACAACTTGCAGTTGTAAACAACCAGTATTCATATAACTTCTCAGCTTGAGTTCCATAGGCAACACTCTTCATTTGAGTGTAACTACCGAAGATATGTTATATGTATTATGAAACCTAATATGAAGTGTTGTAAACATAAGACAAAAACTGGTAAGTCAAAAACTTGGTCAAAATTAGCCATCGATTTGTATGAGAAGTATTTTAGGGTTCAAAGTTTTGTTATGGAGAAATTGAAGTCTAACTGCATCCTTTATGTAGTATTCAAAATACATTCGGTTAGAATTTTCTATACTCACGTTTGAGTTTAATAATATTGATATTCATTAAATTCAATATGATAGTTAGGAAATAAAAAATTAATTATATTTATAACATATGTAAACTTTGAAATGAATTCTCAATCTCAATTAAAATTTTTAATATTGATATTATTACATCAAATATTATACTTATAATTCACACTTAAGAGATTATTCTCTAACCAAATACAGTTAAAAGAATCCGGAACACTTACATACTTTTTTGGGTTACCATATTTTGACAAAATCAACATTAAAAATCTTTTATTTGCAAAATTATTTGATACAAACTCAAATATTAATGAGCCATATATACTTTGAAAGAATTACATGCAATATTAAATGTTTTGCCCAATCTCCAAGTAATGTTTTGTGTAATCTCCACGTAATAGTAAGTAGTTTATTTAAACATAACGGGCCATATCCATTTTATCCACATATATGTATGTATATGGACCAACTATTATTTAATTACATATGCAAACGAATTTAACAATAAGAATAACAAATAAAGGAAAATGTGTATACTAATAAAAAAAGTCCATTTGATGCTTTAGTAATCACGTATATATGTTTCTTAATGTTTATGGTCCAATAGAAAAAAATACACATGAAGTAAAACTTCTAACGTAAATATGTTTTAGTCCAACCTAAATATGTTTCTTCGTTTTTAAACGTAATATAGCTATTCATGTTTCTTCATGTTTACACTGCAATCATTCTCTAACGTAAATATGTTTGGCCAAATAAATCAACACTTATTTTTGATTTTTAAACATCAAATCTCACGAGAAGAGCATGTTTATTTAGGAGAGGACATGTCTATTAGTTTCTTGAAAATTGTCATTTGTTTTACAACCTTTGAATAAACATCATATGGAAACATGTATCGTGTGTATTTGAACTTCTTAAGCGTCACTCTCCCTTCCAAATTGTCTTTGTATTTAGCACTTTTGATTTACCCGTGGAACCTTGTTATTTGATCAGATTTTTGAGCTTTGTATATGCAGGTTGAATGATCAGAAACATAATAGTATAGTCACAAATGAACTTTTGGGCAAGAACAAAGACATTTCGAGTCAAAAAGTGGTATGATATGTTACTGTTGTTATGACATGGAGGACTTTACAAAATCTCGTTTTAGTGTGAGATTATTTCAGTTTTTTTTTTTTTTTAAAATAAAAAGTAAGTGTATTATATCTTTGCGCTATAAAATTATCATAAACACAATCTTATATGTTTTGATATAGAACACTTTTAACTAATCATCTTTATAGTGTCTTTGTATTATAACCTTTGTATAACTCGTGAAACATTTGTAGTACGAAAACTGCTATTTTAGTTTTTTTCTTTGCAGGTTGAATGATCATTAACAGAATCTTACAATCTAAAATGATCTCTTGGGAAAGGACAAAGACATGTCCGGCTCTGTTACTCATATGTGAGCTTTGATTTTCTAGGTTGAATGATCAGAAACCCAATCTTATAATCTCACACTTTTGTAAAGATTTCATGTATTATGTTAGCAATGCGAGTGTTTGTATTGATAAAAACACTTTGGTTGTATATTAGGAAAGTGTAGTTCGTAGAGTTATGAATTTAGGTAAATAAAGGACAATTAATTTCCAGAGTTTCTTGAGAAGCCTTCTGCAAGCGACATGTCAGCATTCTAAAATTCAAATGAATGTGAGGTCGCCACATCATATTGTTAGTGTGAAAACATTTATATTAAATGTTTCTCTTTTTATATATATGAGATTTAGGCCATACTTAGCCCATTCGCATCTTGCGCTCTTTACTATTGGGTTATATTAGTTGATTCATATTGGTTTTTTTTTCCACTTTGATTGGCTATGTTTAAACAGATATGCATGATTTTTTATTTTTGTTATTTTTTGAACAACTACAGATATGCATGATTAAAAATAGAGAAAATCGCATAAAAACTTTTAAAACAGCATTCAATTATAATTTAAAAGGCAAAGTTATTAAACTAGTATACTAAATCGTCAAGTTAACTTTTGTATTATAAAGACTTTAAATTTGGCTTGTTTATTCATCAAGTAAAAATAACTTTTTACTAGTAACTACAGTGATTTGTCGGTTTTTTTTTTTTAAAAAAACTTTTTAATATTATTTAATAACAACAATTAACAATAAATAAAAATAAAAACAAAACAAAATTCAAAATTTTATTTTTTTAAAAAATTAATTTTATTAAAAATAAAAAATAAACTTAAAAAAAAAAACAGTTCTTTAAATAAGGATTTTATAAAAATTCAAATAAAACCTCTAAAATTTTGTTTTTTTTAATTAATAATTTCAGACATATTGCCATTAACAGTGATAAATTAGGATATATTAACAAAAACATTTTTCGATTACCTAAAACCAAAAACCGTCATTATTAGTAGTGGTATACCACCAACGTTGTCAATACGTCGAAAAGTGTTATTATTAATGGCGATATATCCAAAATTATATTGCCAGTGCTGATAAACCTAAAACCTTCACCGTTATTATTAGTACGTTGAAAATCATTACCGTCAACAATGCTGCAATTTTTTTATTAAAAAAAGATTCATAATTCTTTTAGATATTTTGTTTATTATATTGTTAGTGATAATATACAGTGGAGGAGCCCATCCAATCTTCTAAAATGGACAAATTCACAATTACTCCCTCCATTTCATTTTAATTGTCGTTTTAGGTTCATGTACACAGATTAAGAAAATATTTAGTTTAACATATTTCCAAAATAAAAACATCATTACCAATACACCTAATAATATTTCAACCAATAGAAAAATAGATTAGAGAATATTGTCGATAAATTTTTCATTGAAAACATAAAACAACATTTATTTTGAAACGAAAATTATATTATATAACGACAAGTAAAAAACTGAGGGAGTAGTATATATTACTTTGGTCAACACTCTATATGTAACATCCCCAAACCCGGCCCATAATTTTATTACATTTAGAAGAAAGCCCACTTCCAAAGATCCAGTAGATTTAAACCTTAGGGTTTTCCCTTCTTTTCCTATAAAAGAAGGTGCTTCTCCCCTATTTCTCTGCAGAGAGAATAGAAGCGAAGTCCTTCAGAGATTCCGAGCTAGCAGCCGTCAAGCGAACCGAAGCCTGGATCCGAGCCGCCGGCCATCTTCTCCGAGCAGCCACTGTCGCCAGCCACCCTCCGCCTCTGTCTCTGATTTGCTCCCTCCTTTGTTGTCTTTTGTAGTCATTCAACAGATCTGTTTGGTAAGCCTCAGATCTCCTGCTTTCCCTTCTTTCTCTCTATGGTTTGTCACTGGGTGTGATAGATCTGACCCCTAATTCCCATTTTCCCATCTCATGTTGAGTTGATAGTGCAGATCTGTGGTTGTACGGATGACTAATTCTTCTCCTAGATCTAGATCTGTGTCATCAAGTAAGGCAAAGGTGATGACTCGGTTGTGAACCATTTTCATGTTGTATAATGTATCGGCGTAGTCCCTTGATAATATTGTCTAAATCTTGGTCTGACTAGTGCTGATGTGATGAAAGTATGATGATTGTTAATTGTGATGAAAGAATAGTGGTGGGAAGGCATAGTGGAAGACGCACAAGGACATCACGATCTGACTTGGACATATTTCCTCGAGGAATTTAACAAGAAGTACTTTCCACGGGAAGCCCTTGATCGAATGGAGGGCCAGTCCCAAGATATTAAACAAGGAACCCAAACTATGAGAGAGTATGGCGATGAGTTCAACAGGCTGAGAAGGTTTGGGGCACCACATGGGAAGGCGTGAACTTGTACGACGGTTCCTGAAAGGAATGAGGATCGAACTCAAGAACAGTTGTAACATCCGAGAATAACAGAACATAAACGAGTTCATCGAAAAGGCATCAGAACAGGAAACTGGGATGGAAGAAGAACACTGACAGAATTAGGTTACCCAAACCAGGACTGCAAAGGGGACCTGAGAGACCATTGAAGCCATGGACGTTGCTCCAAACAAAACCGTGTGTGCAAGGTGTGGCCGAAACCACACTGGTGAATGCAAGGCGCCATCGTGCTTTCAGTGTGGACAAGTGGAACACCTCAGACATAATTGCCTACAGCCAGGACGCGGGAATCCTGGAGGAGGGGGGGGGGGCGGCATACTTACCATGTCAACAGTGCAGACGATTTGGACATCCAGAAAAAGACTGTTGGACATCACCAGCCAGGGCAGGGGTCAGGGAACCATCAAAACAGCCATTCGTGCCAAAGAGGCAGGCACCGGGGCCGAGATCATTTGTTTCCGGAAATCACTAACAAGTTGAACCGATTACGGTTATGTATTTTTTTCTAACCTCGATTTGCTTAAAATTAAACGGGAGAATGTAATAATGTCCGAGTTTAGTAGTTAGGACTAGTGAAATGTGTAGGATCTTAGTGGTTGGGGAATAGCCTCCATTAACCAGGTCGATGTCAGAGTCAACGATAGCCGTATGAGCACCAAAGTTAACCCGCAGCTAGACCTTCAAGGAAGATTCAAGTTGAAGGCCATGGGAGTCAAGAATGTCGGACCAGAGAGGATACCCATCATAGGAGTATACAAGTCTTTGATATATGACAAACCCAGAAAACTGTCAAAACCTTGATCTAGAGGACGAGATCATGGAGTAAGCTTACAGGACACAGTATTGCATACATGTGGATAGCACAAGAATGTTTCGAGACCGAAAGATTCACACAAGTCGGGCTGAAAAATGGTGGTGGTGGTTGTGAGCAGCCCAGATCGGAGTTTTTGGATTCCGGTCGATCCAAATCTCACTTTTCCAGATCTCTAGATCTAGATACAAAGTATATTCTAAGGACTGTAAGTTGGAGTATATGGATACGGGTGGGATGGTATTTCATCGAAGTTTATGCATTTGTTGACTCTTGGGATCAATAATGGGAAATGTGGGTTCTCTAGAAATGAGTAGACGCGTGTCCATAACACCAACTCGATAACCCCAGTCGGATACCAGGGGAGCGGGGCATTATAATTGGTCATGTTAATATTGGTGTCATGATTTGGGTTCATAGTTGAAGCATGTTATACTGTAAAATCTTAATAGTGAATCCATAGGTGGTTTCTGCCAGGTTTACATGTACCAGAATGGAAATGAGACATGATCACGACATGGCTTTGTTGTGGGATTGCCAAGGACAGGCTGATCAACCTAGGTTGCATGCTTATGTGTTAGAATATGAAGGAAAGTGGAGAAAACATCTAGTATTCCATTTGAGCATATGGATGTCACTGTGCGAGGATGGTAAAGAGACCATGTTGGACCCCTTATGCTTGATCAAAAGTGTGGGAAAGCTGAGATTTAAAGCCGGAGAGGATCCAGGAAACTACTGAACATGTGGAACGGCTTGATGTGGACTAAGAGAAGTAGAAGACTGTTATAAATTTATGCCAAAAGGGCGCATAAGGATGTGGAATTTGCATAAATGATATAAGGTAACTGAGAATGGGAACATGGGATTGCACACATGTGTAGTTGAGGAGGTGATCTGAACTATAAGTTAAAGATGCTACGGTAGTGGTACATGGGGACATTGTGGTGAGAGGGAATTGATGTGGTGGCAAGTCGGCTGGAATGCCACAGCGTACATTTGATTTCACAATGTACCCAGTTGAGCGAAAGATTATTAAAGGACATGAGTTGATTATTCAGAAGTAATCAGTATAGGTATGTCTTGATGTATCAATGGTCAGAATGCATGTTGAGTTTGTGAACCGCAAAGTAGCGGTATTTCAAGGGAAAGGGACGAGATCTAAGAGGACGTTTGGATCACCGTGAGGATTAGGGAACCAAGTTGGTTATAGGAGTCAATAGATTGCAAATGCCGAGTTGTTTACCGTTTGGGTTTGGGATGTTTCACTTTGGAGTTTCGACACGTACAATTCGAGGATGAATTCCATTAAGTGGGGGAGAATTGCAACATCACCAGACCCAGCCCATAATTTTATTTCATTTAAAAGAGGAGGCCCAATAGAGTTAAAGTCCTAGGGTTTTCCCTTCTTTTCCTATAAAAGGAGGTGCCTCCTCCCCTATTTCTCTGTAGAGAGAATAGAAACGAAGCCCTGCAGAGATTCCGAGCCAGCAGCTGTCAAGCGACCCAAAGCCTGGATCCAAGCCACAGGCCACCTTCTCCGAGCAGCCACCGTTGCCGGCCACTCTCCGCCTCTGTCTTCAATTCGCTCCCTCCTTTGTTGTCTTTTGTAGTCATTCGATAGATCTGTTTGGTAAGCCTTAGATCTCCTGCTTTCCCTTCTTTCTCTCTATGGTTTGTCACTGGGTGTGATAGATCTGACCCCTAACCCCACTTTCCCATCTCATGTTGAGTTGATAGTGCAGATCTGTGGTTGTACGGTTGGCTACTTCTTCTCCTAGATCAAGATTTGTGTCATCTAGTAAGGCAAAGGTGATGACTCGGTTGTGAACCATTTTCATGTTGTATAATGTATCGGCGTAGTCCCTTTGTTAATATTGTCTAGATCTAGGTCTGACTTGTGTTGATGTGATGAAAGTATGATGATTGTCAATTGTGATGAAATAACCTAGTTAATAATAGGTTGCTAAAGGATAAACCGGTTGTATGTTGAGAATTGATGAGATGTGTGAAGAATGAAAATGATATGATAAGGATGACAGTGATAGGAATGAGATGATGAGTTATGTGATAACATTGAAAGTAGTTGAGAATGTTGGGTGTTGTGACCCGTCGATCAGTTAAGTAGGGCGATGTGAACGCCGTCTATCAATTATGTTTGGGCAATCAGTTAAGTTAGGGTGATAACGAATGCCGTCGATCAGTTTTAGTGCGTTAGAACGCGTCGAAGAAGAAGAGTGGTAACGATGGGGAGGAAGCCATGGTTTACGGTATAAGTTAGCAGCACTGTCGATAACGATTTGGATTCCTCATGGCGGAGACAGGTCCGCAGGCGAATAGGTCATGAATGGATCTAGAGTCTAGGTCGTTGTTCTTGCTAGGTGATATTAACTTGTGACTTGTGTTGTTGCATTCTGTACTATGAAATGATTTCGTAGGTTCCTAGAACCTACCCTCACTGAGTAATCGTAATTACTCACCCTCCTTCTTGTAGGTATGATCGAAGAGGAGCAGGAGTCGGGAAGGTGTAATCGTTTTGAGTTTACTTTATCTTTCAAAATTTCGCTACGTTTTCTAAGACTATTATTCGGTTCTTCGGTTTTTTCTTTTATGTTAAGTTCAAGTAAGATGATTTGAGTTTGAATAAAAAGAGTTGTTCAACTGAAAGTAAAATGGTTAAGATTAAATACAAGATCCGAGAGACATGGATGTTACACAACACACCCGAAATGTGTAACATTTTCCTAGTTTTTAAAACAATACACGTAAAAACTTAATTTAAAAATCACATGGTTCATCTGACCACCTTCCTAGGCCACCGGTGATACATCTAAGACCGTCATCGTTATTATTTTTTTAATAGCCATGTTCTTTTGGTCGACGCTGCCGCAGCGACCGGCGTCTAAAAAATACATTTTATCGTGAATGAATCCTTTCTTTCAGTGTTTATAGAATAGATGCTAACAGTACGGCGACCTAAAATTCACGGAGATTTGTAACGCTGTAAAATCCGGCGTCAGAAAAAATGGAGGATGCAGTTGTTTTTACAAAAAGCAACGACACCAATTAAATGAGGATGCGTAAAAAAATGTTTCCTTTGTATTTTCTTTGATGTTGAACGCTGCGCCAGCGTCAACCAAAAAAACACGGCTAATATCGGAAACCATTACTGTGAACTATTATTATCAATATATTAGAATTTGCTTCCGTTTTGGGCGATGATGAAAAAATATTATTGTTAATGGTGATGTTTCCAAAATTATCACTATATCTGAAACTATTTAACTTTTTCAGAAATTTTAGTTTTGTTTAAGTTTTTTTGTTAAATCTTATTTTTAAAGGTATTTATGATCTGATAATCTGTAGGTACCTGAATATTTGGTGCAAGAAAAAAGAGGATTTTCCGGAAATTTTATGTTTCAACCGGATATCCGATTCGATTCGAACAAATAACAAAATTAGTTAAATAAATAAAAAATCTAACAGAATTAAAAATTAATAAAAATAATTTTCTAAAAAAATAAAAATTTATTTACTTTTAAAATTCTAAAAACTTGAATAATCAATTTATTAAATAAAAATGTTGTGAAACTTAGTTAAATATAATAGTTATATAATTTATATATGTAGTTTTAAATATATGTTTATATATACATACAATGGATCAGATCAAATATTTGGTCTTAACAATATTAGTATTTGTGGTTTTTTCATTTCTTACGGATATTGCATATTATCACTAGTAGAAATTTCAGCTATAGTCACATAAATTTTGTAGTAAAGTTTTAAAAACAACGAAAATGTTAGGGAAAAGACACGAAGTAAAAACATGGTTAGTCACATATAAATCATGATTAAAAAGTCACAAAATTGTTATGAAATAAAACATGGCTAAACATAGCTATAATTTTACCACAAATATATCATGAAAATCGTCACAAAAATGAAAATGATTAATCTACAAAAAAATATCTTTTTCCATGGTATAGTCACAATTTTTTGTGGCTAATCCATAAAATATATTTTTACAATGATTTTATTATCAAAAATTTCGTAACTAACATAAAGTATCCGTGATTTTACCATAATTTTTTGTGGCTATTAAAAACTATATATCCTCGTCATGATTTTAAACTCTACACTCTGACCATAAACTTTAAAACTCTATTATTTTATCGAACCTAAATTTGAAATTTAATCATTTAAAAATCTATCTAGATAAAATGGTAATGCATGTCACTTTATCGGTGTAGACGCCATGTTTACAAAGTCTGAAGAGTGTCACAAACATGATATTTTGATGGTTCTGCATGCACGGCTAATATCAATGCTTTGAATTATCTGCATATAGCTCTGAAAAGGCATCGTTGAATGTTCTTTAATAATCTCATCATTTATGCTTCCATTCATTTTTCAATGAAAAATCACCATTATCCTGTGAATACGCCTGTGTCTCGTTGAATATTCATCCTGTTAGTGCAGATGAGATGACGAAAACTAGTGCAGAAAGTAAAACACACATCAAATTTGTTAATGGGGTTCGTTTCCTACATCCCCGTGACCTTGTTCAAATTTCATTGACTTAGAATAAGAAGCAATCTACAATTGCTATATGATACAACACATACACTAGGGTCTACCACTCTTTTCTGAGAAGCAATATACAAAGATTATGAATCAAACACACATTCATAGATCACCATCCGGCGCAAGGAGCACACTGTCTTCTACACCTGCAATCTTCAGAGATCTCTTCAATGAAACTGTCTTTGCTAAACTCCCCCTGAGTCTAGGCTTCAATCTTCTACTTCACGGAAGTACTTCACCAAATACGCCAGCACCCAACGCACACCTGTGACAACATAAGCACGTCATCTACAATGCACCGCACGCTCACCATGAACTACACACGATGGCTAACTCCACCACACAAAACGTCAACTCTAAAGCCACCAAACTAATTCCACATCAGACCCTATCGGAAACTACTTCACACACTGCTTCGATACCAAGTAGTAACAAACACCAGTATACAATGAAACTCCTCTCTCTCTTATGTGAGGTCTGACTTTCTCATAAGGCACGTCCCTCCTTATATAGCCGACCAGAACTTGCTTTCCACGACCAGAACTTGATCTCCAAGTCTTCAACTTATTCTCCAAATCTTCCAAATACACTTATGACAACTTTCCATTAACTTTTTTGGAAAACTTTACCTTCAAGTAAACTCCTTTTGCTTTATGGAAAAACCCCGTTTATCTTCAAGCATATATCTTCTTTGTTGGGGTCAAAATCGGTCCCGACGAAATCAAATGTCAGAAACTCCTCGAAAGTAATCTCCTTTAAATAAAGATGGAAAAATTTGAAAGAACCTGGAGTCGAGCCTTAACTCGATTTCCGAAAAAGAATCGGAAGTTAAGAAATCTCAAGAAGGACTATTTTGAGTCTCAGACAACGAGACGATCACGAAGGTTCAACCATCCGACCATACAAACGAACAAGGCAACCAACTCGCCGAAATGGCGAGTTGAACCCGAAAACGAGACCAACTCGCCAATTTGGCGTGTTGTTCCTCACCAACTCGCCAAATTGGCGAGTTGCTCCTCACCAACACGCCAATTTGGCAAGTTGCTCCTCACCAACTCGCTAATTTGGCGAGTTAGACCTCCCGAAGCCTCAACAACTTGCAAAATTGGCGAGTTGGTAAAAAAAAAAGATGAGAAGAGATCTAACTCGCCAGTTTGGCGAGTTAGGACACCCCAACTCGCCAAAATGGCGAGTTGGATAAGGAAGCACGTCCAACCTCGCCATTTTGGCAGGTTGGGACAACTCTAGTTTGCCAAAATGGTAAGTAAAGACCAAGCATGATGGCTAATTCACTGTTTCGGCAAGATGAATTGATCAAACAGCTTTCATCTTATTTCCATGACCTTGACTCTCGAAATTGGGTTGCGCTATCTCTTGTTCTATCTCAATCGGAGCCACCATAAGAATTTTACGATAATAACCGCAAGAACTTGATTCCGTTTATAAAACTCAAATGAATCGTGTAAAATGGCAAAGGCTGGCTAAACACCTTGAACTGCCTTCACTATACGATAAAATCGAGTTTTCATAAATCGACGTCATTTCTAAAAACATGATCTTTCGATAAAATCAAAGGAAAATGCTTAAGCCGGAAAACGTCCTGAAAAGGTCCAAAACACGGCTAAAATCCCACTCCCGATTTTGTACGAAATCAGGCCCAATCTTTATGACAGTTTATCTTTATTATGCAGGAGGAAATAAATATCAAGTTTGAAGGATAAATATGAAGTTTCCAAAGATAAACGGAAAGATCGGAGGAAAATGGAAGATTTCCGCGAGGTGATAAACTCGACCAGGGGCAGAAAGGGAATGAGCAAACCGCCTTAAGACAAGTATATAAGAATGTTGTGGGAACCGAAATTCACACCGTCAATTTTAATGAATAAGATTGCGGAGGAAAGCCAAGTAAACCCGACTTTCCTTGAAGGTCCGGATTCTCTGCGTTGCCACACGAAATCGATAAAGTTCAATAGATAAAAACAAGAGTTTGAAATATTTGCCTGGAGGCGTTTTATTAGATAAGAGAAACGAGTACAAGGATTCTCCGAAAGACAAAGAGAGTTGCGATTTAAAGAAAAAGATAGAGTCGCAGGCAGCCAAACGTCCTAAGCCTTGCTCCGCTAGTCTAACCACCTAAACCCTAGTTTTTCTAAGCTAGCAGGATGCTCTAAGTCTAATTCTCGGATTTTCGGGATGCTCTTCTCTTCTGCTCTTGCTCTCCTTATATACCCATCTCTAGGTCGGTTTGCCTTGAGGTGATGGGCCTCGCCTTTGGGCCCAAGCTTATCTCTTCCGGAAATGTTCCATTTTCGTAGGTCTTTGTAATTATCTCCGAGTTTTCCGCTATCTTTCGATGACTTGATGTTTACCCGATGTCTCGTAGAATCGGGTAAACCGCTATAGCCTGATTAGACCAAACTCACGAGGGCTGATCCAAACAAGCTAAGGCGGGAATGAACCGAGCACGATAGGACCGAAACCAGGACGAGGGTCGCGGACCGACGCCGGGCCGACCCGCGCTATGGGTGCCGCCGGCGCCAGGCCGGGGTGCCGCCGGCGCCAGGCCGGGTGCCGCCGGCGCCAGGCCAGCCCGCGTCTCGCGTGCCGCCGGCGCCAGGCCAGCCCGCGTCCCGCGTGCCGCCGGCTTCTCCATGGCCGGGTCCCGCCCGGCGCCATTCCTGCCCTCGTCTCGCGTGCCGTGCGCTTCCCAGCCATCCCGCTTCCCCGTTCCGCCGGCGCCAGTGCCTGGCCCGCTGACTTGGGTCCGCCGCGCCAGTCCGGTTCCGCCCGCTCCCATCCATGCCCGCGTCCCGCGTGCGCCGGCGCCGAGGCCCGGGTGCCTCCTGCGCCAGGCCAGCCCGCGTCCGCTGCCGCCGGCGCCAGCCGTGTGCCTCCGGCGCCAGGCCGGCCCGCGCGACGGGTGCGCCGCCCAGGCCGGCCCCCCGCTACTGTTGCCGCCATGCCTTGCCGTCCCCCTCCCTCCCTGCCTCTTGTCCGCCGCTCCCGTGCCATTTTCCTCGCTCCCCGCCCGTCCCGCCTCCCTCTCCTCCTCCCGCGGCTTCGGCTCCGCCTCGCCATCCTATCCCTCGTCCCTCGTCCCGGCGCCAGGCCGGGTGCCGCCATCGCCAGGCCAGCCCGCGTCCCGCGTGCCGCCGGCGCCAGGCCGGGGTGCCGCCGGCGCCAGGCCGTCTCGCCGTCCGTGGGTTTTTCCGTTGTTCGATCTTTCCCTCGTCAGTCGTTTTCGGGAAGGTCTTTAGCCGTAGATTTCGAGATAACCGTTTTTGACCCCAACAGTTAGCCCCCCAGCCCGTAAGGTCGGAGACGATTTTGCGGGCGAATGATCTGAATTTTTTGAAAATCGAAATCTTTGGCTAAGGATTTTCCGCAGAGAACCTGTGTCTTCTCCCCCTTTCTCTTTTTTTTTTTATAAGTAGCCAACCCTCCCTTCTCATTCTTCACATCTTTCCAAATTCTCTTTTCTTCTCTCTCAAGAAAATGTCTTCATCCCAAGTTGAAAAGAGTGGTTCTGATGTTGAGATGGGCGAGGCCGGCCAAGCTCCGTCGGTTCCGGCCAGTCAAGCTCCCGCCGTTCAGGCCGTTCAAGAGGCTATTCCGTCCCTGACTTATGGGTTTGATTCTTTCAAGGCTAAGCTATCCCGGCGTAGTGCTGCGAAAGGCTCGAAGCGGGCGAGGACTGAGACGCCCGATGTTTCTTCCGCGGCTCCAACTCCTTTGCCTGCTCCTTTGGTTCCAAGTTCTGAAGTCCCATCCGATGCCCTCCCGTCCACAGAAGGGGTTATTGTTCCCGAACAGACTCTCGATGTTCAGATCCATCCATCGGGTTCTTCGACTGCCCCGATCGTGATCTCCGGAAGAGATGATGCGATAGAATCTGCACCTCTTCCCCCGGCGAAGCGGGAACTTGTCTTGGGACTGCCAGCGGCTGGTGCCGCACCACTGCCCAAGGGAAGGGCAAGAGCTGGCCCAGCGTCCGGAGCGAAAAAGAAGCGGGGTGCGAAGAGCGAGGAAAGCGACCTCTCAGAGCCATTGGCGCGTCATCGTTCCAAGGTTCGATTTTGTCCGTAACTCTTGCACGGGTTTTTTTTTTTTTTTTTTTTTTTTTTTTTTTTTTTTTTTTTTTTTGCGATGATACTTACTCTTTCCTTTTTGCGGACAGTTTGTGTCTCTGATCGACGGAATGCTTGGCGAGTGCGGGTCGGAAGTCATTCGTCTATCGAAGGAACTGGAGTCGTCGCAGGAAGCGTTGAAGCGTACTAAGGCCGCATTGCAGACTGTCGAGGATACCCATGCCGCCCAGACGTCCCAGCTTGAGGTTCGTATCAGCGATCTTGAGCGCGACCTAGGGAAGACCGCTAGCTCGTTACTCAAGGTGAAGAAAGAGAAAAGGAGTAAATCCTCGGAAGTCCGCCGCCTTCAGGAGAAGGTTCAGGCTCACGAGGAGATGAACGCCCGTAGAACCTCGGAGGTTGCTGATGCCAGTGACGACTTCTATGGTCGTCTGACGAGGATGGCCATCCTGTTTGAGTCCTTGATAGCTGTCCGTAAGAGGGATTTGGCTTTAGCGGGGATCGAGGGGAGTCTGAACGAGCTCGAGTTGCTTCGAGGTAACGAGGCCCCGTCTTTGGACTTGGAGGAAGCCAGATTATCGTCCTGTAAAGGAGAGTGGGCGGCCACCGAGGGAGATTTCGAGTCGATCCTCGCCGGTCTGCAAGCCGAATGCACCCTAGCTCCGACCTCCGAAAATTCGGAAGATCGGGAGCGCGTGGGAGAAGATTGCGAGGGTGGCGCGGACGAGGCGGGTAGTGGCGATGCGACTGAGGGAGGCGACGGCGAGGCTGTCCCTGTCGCAAGTGAGGATGAAGATGACGCTCCTGGGAGCGTCTAGGTCTATCAATCCCTTCTGGGATTTTGTTTTTTATGTGTTTCGGCCGTTTAAGAGGCCATGATGTTTTTACCGGGACTGGCCGTTGGTGGCTTCGAATCCCTGCCCCTTTTATGGGGTTTTGTTTGAATTTCCGCAGTCTCAATCTATGAAACGCTTTTAATTATTTATGTCTCAATCTATGAAACGCTTTTAATTATTTATGAACTTCAGTTTTTTCTTTGAAGTATGAGAAAGAGGGTGTGAGTTGTCGTCTCATTCCTAGTTCCCCGATGATCACCGTACCTATTGTCTGCATAAAGCGAGATTTTCCGCGGTTTACCGATTTACGCGAAAAACTCGTGAAACGAATAGGCTTAAGTGAAGAGACAAATTTTTGGATCTCGTATACCATACTATGTCTGTGAGATGTCAAGATCCAGCGTGGCTGGGTTTAGGGCAAGACCTAGGTTTACTCTCGGACTGAGGCTTTGCGATGACAAATCGGCTTTCGTTTTGCCTGTTTGCGATTTTAACCTGACTCGTACCGTTTAAAATCCGCGAATTGTTGTCGGCTTATATGATTTGTTTTGGCGTGAGTCGAGCTACTTCCTTTACGAAGAGCTAGACCAAAATTTTGGATTTCTTGTATAGCGCGCTATGTTTATCCTTGTCGGATGTAAGAGAGCCTACCCCTCGAAGGGCGGCTATTTGTCTGTTTAGGACGTTAGAGTTCGTTTGTTGTGATCAGCAACAACGAAATGATACCGTTTTGAGGTGCGTTTGTATATTTTTAGAGACGAAGATTTCGTCTGCAATGTTTTGCGGAAAAGAATGTCCTTCAAGCGTTAGCGACGTCTCGCAACGCTGAAGGTCGATTTTTCCTTATGCCGCATCTCGCGTTGAAACGTTTGCGGGCTTTGGGGATGTCTTTTGCGAATGCTCGCAGCCAGAAAACTGTCGTTTCCGTTTTGGACGCGGGACCAAGGGGTCGCGTAGGTTTGACCCAGGGAGAAGCGTCCACATTCACCATGCCTCGTGAAGTGTTTGGCCATCTGGGATTTGTGTTTGGATGTGATAATCGCTTAGCGGACACTAGATCCGCTGTTTGTGGCCGTCTCGGCTGATTTTGAAAAAGTCGTGAAAAAGTTTCGAAAATTTTAGAGTCTTCGAAATTTGTGGGAGTATACGAGTATACGTACCCACTCCCCCCCTTTTTTAAATTGGGGGGATAGCTGAATCCGCCGATTGGCGAGTTGCCTACGTACCCTTGTCTAGGGATCAAGCCATCTCGTAGTTCTTTGGTACCACGCTTTATCGTTTAGTGGTAGTATTTTTTGAGGTGCATCGCATTCCAAGTTCTCGGGATTTTGACGTCTTGCATGTTTGCGATTTGGTATGAGCCTGGTCGGACTACTTTTATGACTTTGTACGGTCCTTCCCAGTTTGCTCCCAGTTTTCCTGCGTTTCGTTCGGCAGTGTTTTGGAAGACTTTTCGTAAGACTAAATCGCCTTCTTTGAACCTGCGATGGCGCACGTTTGAGTTGTAGTATCTTGCGGCAGCGTGCTGGTAATTCTGGATTCGAGTGAGTGCCTGGTCGCGGCGCTCATTGATGAGGTCGAGGTTGTCCAGCATCATAGCGTCGTTTAAATCCTCTCTTTCGGGGAGGAATCTTCTCCGTACTCCAGGGAATTCTACTTCCGCGGGGATCATACATTCCGTTCCGTAAACGAGGGCGAATGGAGTTTCACCCGTAGCCCGTCTTGGGGTTGTACGATGCGACCAAAGAACTCCTTCGAGCTCCTCTGCCCATCGCCCCTTCTTGGCGTCTAGGCGTTTCTTGAGTCCGTCAAGGACGGTTTTGTTGATGGTTTCTGCCTGTCCATTGCATTGCGGATATCTGGGAGTTGACTTTGTAAGTCGTATTTTCCATTTTTCGCAGAATGCTTCGAATCGAGTAGAGATAAATTGAGATCCATTATCTGTTACGATTTCGTACGGGACCCCATGTCTAGTTATGATATGTTTCCAGACGAAGTTCTCGACTTGTGTGTCCTTGATACTTGCGTAGGATTCCGCTTCTACCCATTTGGAAAAGAAATCCGTAAGGACTAGGAGGAAGCGTTTTTGTTTTGATGGGTGCATAGGTCCGACGATGTCCATGGACCATCGCATGAAAGGATAGGGGGACGAGATCGAGGAGAGGATCTCCGCGGGTTGATGGATTGTTGGAGCATGCCTTTGGCATTTTTCGCACTTCCGGGCGAACTTCTCGCAGTCTTTTACCATGGTTGGCCAGTAATAACCGTGGCGTTTGATTTTAACCGCGAGAGATCTTCCGCCAGAATGATTTCCGCATGATCCTGAATGGACCTCCTTCATGATTCTCCTTGCTCTTTCCCCTTCTGCGCATGCCATGAGAGGACCAGAGAAACACCACTTATAAATTTCTCCCTCTATCGTGACATACCGTGCCGCTTGGGTTTTTATTTTACGGGCCGCCCATTTTTCGGCGGGTAAGGTTCCATTCACGATATAGGCTCGGATTGGTTCTAACCAAGGGCTGTCGCAGCCATACTCGGTCGGGTTCACATCCGCTTCCGGCTGATCCTCGACTTCTTCCGCATCTTCAATCTCGTCCTGGATTAGATTGATGACCACTGGTGGTCCGATACTCGGATGCTCGATGAACTCGACCGGGATTACTCTTTGGAGCCCTGGATCTGAGCTTGAGGCGAGGGCAGCCAAGGCGTCAGCCTGGGCGTTTTCCGAGCGAGGAATTCTGGTCAGGGCGAACTGGTCGAAATTTCGAGCCAGCTCTTGGACGAGTTTTAGATATGCGTCCATCCTTTCGTCTCTCGCCTCATATTCTCCGCTGTATTGATTGGCGACTAACTGAGAATCGCAGTAAGCGTGAATATTACGGATTTTTAACCCATGGGCCAGCCGCAATCCTGCGACGAGTGCTTCGTATTCTGCCTCATTGTTTGAAGCGTGAAAAGCCAATCGAATAG
>CM031938.1:5754100-5855632 GCA_018703725.1 Brassica juncea
CCGACATACAGTATGTCGTGTTACTTGCTTCCACAAGGCATTGTTGATAAATTAAAAAGTGCAATCTCAAACTTTTGGTGGAGTTCGAGCCAAAATAATCGAGGATTACATTGGATTGCATGGGATAAGATCTGCGTACCACATGACCAGGGTGGACTTGGATTCTTAGATCTACATGACTTTAATATTGACTTGTTAGCAAAACAATTATGGAGATTGATACAGTTCCTGGATTCCCTCCTGGCTCGAGTTCTGAGAAGACGATACTATAATCGGTCAAGTCCTTTGGAAGATCGAAAGGTATACTCACCGTCATATGGTTGGCGCAGCATTATGGCAGCAAAGCCACTACTAAAATCTGGCCTTCGGAAAACTATTGGAGCAGGCTCAAACACATATGTTTGGACGGAGCCTTGGCTCCCAGATATTCATGCTCGGCCCCCGAGACCGTCTGATCGTATTACATATAGACACCCAAAACTACTTGTTCACTCCTTCATTAGGCGTGATACAAGGGATTGGGATACTAATCTTTTATTGGAATACTTCCATCCGGAAGACATCCCACTCATCCTTACACTACGCCCGAGTAATACATGGTCTATGGATCGATATGCATGGCATTACACAAAGTCGGGGGCTTATACTGTTAAATCTGGATATAACCGCCTACAAGAGACTAAGGCGCGTGATATGGAAGCCCAGATTCCACAACCTAGCATCACTGGTTTACAGAGCCATGTGTGGAGCATCCCTGCTCCTGGGAAGATGAGACACTTTATGTGGCAAGCTTTGACAGGATGTATTGCCACGACCGAAAGACTCACCTATTGACACTTGGGCACTGATAGGAGGTGTCCTAGATGCGGTGACCCTGGGGAAACAATTAACCACCTTCTTTTTGAGTGCCCCCGGCCATCCAGGTGTGGGTTTTATCGGACTATCCGTCCCTTCCGGGTTACTTCCCGAGTACCTCTATTTATCAAAACATGAACTTCCTTTTCTGGAAGAAGAAAAATGTGGCCTTTATGGAACCACTGATTGAGACATTCCCATGGATCCTTTGGTACATCTGGAAGGCACGTAATGATAAAGTTTTCAATGGTAAGGAGGTATCACCAGTTGATACCCTCCAGCTAGCTACCATTGAGGCCGAATGCTGGAGAAAAGCAAACCTTCCTGAGGCGGAAGAGGGAGAGGAAACACCATCTGCTCAGCTGCTTAGCTCACCAGTCCTGGTGGACCCCCAACGACCGACCTGCCAAATCGATGCATCATGGATCGATAAGGGTACGGTCAGTGGTCTAGGATGGTTCTACAAGGATCATATGGGAGTTGAGAGATTTGGACTACAAGGATGCCGTAAAAGCCTTTCTGCTCTACATGCAGAGATGGAAGGGCTCTTATGGGCGATGGCTTGCTTAAGAGATCTACTCTGCAATGTGATCCACATAGAGACGGACTGTTCCGACCTTGTGGACATGATTGCAAATCCTACCGATTGGCCGGCCTTCAACTCAGAACTAGTCTCCTTCCGGCTTCTACGAGCTGGTTTTTTGGATTTCAGTATTGCTCATATACCTAAGAACAGGAATTTGCGTGCGGACTCCCTCGCCAAGGAGGCAAGATGTAGTGGTGTTCTCTTTTCCCACATAGATCAGATACAGCCGGACAGAGCGTTTCTCCGGAACGACTCAAGACCGACTACCACTTGATCTTAGAAGATGGGCATCGACAAAAAAAAAAAAATTAAAAATAATTAAAATTAATTAAAATGAATTAATAATTAAATCGAAATGAATTAATAATTAAATCGAAATTAATTCATAACTAAATAAAATTAATTCATAATTAAAATTTTATTTTTATTTTTTAATTCACATCAGTATACAAATAACTACATAATACAATAAACCAAATACTAATCGATAACATTAAACCAAAACTAATAAAAACATTAAACCAAAACTAGTAAAAACATTAAACCAAAATCTGTAACTAAGCAAAACATAATTAACCTTAACCTAAACCTGAGCCGCTGCTACCAGATCTTCCGCCTCCGCCTCCAGCCTCCAGAGCATCCGCCTCAAGCCTCGATTCTCTTACTCCAGCCTCCACAACCTCTCTTACTCCTATCACACACCTCCTCTGTTTCTTCTTCACTCGTTCAATTCTTCACCTTCATCAAAATTAAAACTACACAGAAGAGAGATGATGAGAAAGTAGTTATTTGTAGATCTAAAAAATAGAGGAGAAGATTCATTACCATTGACATAGCCAGTATGAAGATGGGGAGACATGGAGCCGTGGAGAGAGAGTGAGAGAAGATGGACGCAGGAACAAAACGTTAAGCTTAGTGAAACCAGATGGTTTCATGAGTTCGTGAGAGGAGCAGAAAGGGATCTCGTTGACTTGTTTCTTCTTCATGCCGACATCGTAGATCCTGACAAAAATCAAATAAAACACAACAAAACCCAGATTTGAGGTGAACTGTGGAGGAGATGAGAGGAATGAAGAAGAACAGCCAAATTTGGGACTTGACAGAGGATGAAGAAGGAAGGAATCAGTGACAGAGGTTGAGAGAGGAAGAATAAAAAAATATGTGGGATAGAGGAGAAAAAGTTACGACAGAGGAGAGAGATGGACAAGAGAAGAAACACAAAAGGGCTAAATCTGACCCTTGGATTAAAGGATATCAGCGGTTAAGATGGTGATCCTCGTTCTAATGTATCAGTGGTTCAAATTTTCATTCCATTTATTTAACCAAAAAACATTTCTTTTGTTTTTGTGTTTTGTTATTTTTTGTCAACTGTGTTTTGTTATTTATTTAACTTTTAAATTTCTATAACATTTATTTTCTTTACTATAACACACTTGTACAAAGTTTTTAAAAAACAAAATTAAAATTTAGGTTTTAGGTTTTTATTAATTGGAGATATGGTTTATGTTTGGAGTTAGGGTTTAGGGTTAGGGTAGAGAGTTTGATTGAAGATTTAAGGTTTATGTTTTGTAAGTTACAACTTAATATTAAAAATTTAAATTTTGAGTTTAATTTTAAGTTTCTAGGCAATTATAGGTTACAGTGTGAAAAAATTAGAGTTTTAATTATGTTGAGTTTAGGGGTTAAAACATACTTAGTGTTTAGGAGTTAAATTTTATAACTAAGATTTAAAGAATAAACTATAAAGTTATACAGTTATAAAATTAAGAAGTTTGAAAGTTACAAATGTTCATTTTGAAATTTATTATAAGTGTTGGATGTTGAAGTTTAGGGCATGTTTAGGGTTTAGATTTTGAGGTAATTTTTTTTTTCTAATTTAATATCAGTATCAGATTTTCTTTTTATCATATTACTTGTTGTGTTTTTTTTTTTGTTCAAATTTACTTGTTGTGTTATCTTTGGATTTTGTGATGAAATATTCAGAATTTAGAGTTTAGGGTATGAATAAGGTTAACATTTCCTATTAGTATTAGATTTTTTTATGGGTTTTCACTAAAACATATATAAAAGTTGGAGACTAAGAATGACATTATTTTAGCACTGGTATATTGTTTTGTAATATTTTTTATTGGTATTTCATTAGACTTATATACAACTTTTATATTTCATAAATTATCCGAAAATACATAATTTTTTTATAGCATAACTTATCCAAGAATACATACAACCACTCAAAAACAAATCCACCAGGAGCATGTATTGTTAACAACCAAATAAAAAGCAATCTTCCCAATTTTCCAAGTGCATCCTCCTTGCCCGTCAAGTGAACAGAACGTATAAAATCTTCAACTACCGTTGATACAATGGGATCAAGTCCAGCTGTTGGCTCATCATACAAGAGCACCTAAGAAGAGGAATTAATTACAGTTTCATCAAGTACTACATACAAATGCAGGAAGTTAAGTGGATCTTTGGATTATACCTCTGGCTCTATGACCTCCTTTGTTGTATCGAAAATAAGTGAACGAGCTAAAGCAACCCTTTTCTTCATCCTACCGGATAGCTCAGAAGGCAGTCAATTCTCAACACCCTGATCATATCAGAAAAAAGAACCAGATGTTTCAAGTTGGAGTAAAGAGTCATTCATTTGAAGCAAATCTTTCATAAAATGATGTGATAATTAGGAGACATTCAAACCAACAGCTTCCAAGGTCTGTGTCACAAGCTCAGATATTCGAGGTGATGTAGGAGGACGGTACTAAAATGTCCCAAAGGTAGGAGGACGGTACTATAGTTGATGTAGCATCATAACACACAAAATGAAATCATTTTTAGACAAGAATCTCAAAGTTACTTACTCTAGACATGTACATATTCTCAGAAACAATCTAATCTAGAGACAAAGAGATAAGTAAAGAGAAAATCTCACATCTCAAGGAGAAGCACGGAGTATACACTTGCGGTCAAGCTCGAGAGAATAAGCTTAGCATCCTCAGACTGATGAACCTCAATGTCGCAACTAGCGCACAAAGCAGCCTCATCTGCACAACATATCAGTGTCGCAGGAGATTTCTCACATACATCACACTGTGTCTTCATCTTGAAAAATCAGAGGAACTTTCAAAAGATTCGTTGATGAAAATGAACATAATGCATTATACTGTCATCAATCCGAGTGATCTCTTGCAGCTAGCCTCCACTCCTTGAAATTTGTTTCATGCACAAAGATTGTCACTTTATCTATGCCCTCTACAGAAGAAGCTTCAAACACACAGACTGAAAACAAAACTAGTCTCTGTGAGAATAAACTATAGATTCCACTTCTCATGAATTGTGTGATTATATTAAAAGAGCAGATCATAGATTCAATCTTTACCCTGAAATTAGACTTGATGTCATCAACCAAAGCCCTAAGATTTTCAGCTAAGTGCAAAACAATTTCTCTCTGATCAACAATCAACGCAACGAGCATCTCTCTGCCTATATGACTCAAACCCAACTCTCAGCAGAAGAAGAATCGAAGTTTCCATATTGAAAGATCCTTCCTTTAGACTTCTACTTCATAGAAGACTCAATCCCAAGACGCAAAGGTTGAATCTTTCTTAACAGGAAAAAAAATAGAAAGCATCGACCTTTTTTACAGGGAAGAGAGAAAACTCACAAAAATTGTTGAGATAATCAGCGTATGTAGAGAAAGCATCTTTCATTGAGGATTTGATATTCATCTTCCTAGCTTTCTTAACCAATTGATCAGCACCAGTCTCTGCAACTACACGAGACTAGGGATTTCGTCGGAGAAGAAAGGAGCCGCCGACTGAGAGAGATGGAGAGCCGTCCAACTACAGGTTGTACGAAACATATGGGAGGAGGGGAAGCGTAAAGGAGATGACAGATCCGGCGGTTCGGCTAGGTCCGGAGGAATCAGTGGCTCTGGTGGTTCAGATGGTGATAGAGAGAGCAGCTCCTGTCTTTGTGAGTGAACCGGAGGAGAGAGAGAGGTAGTTGATGACTGAAACCGGAATCCATGGAAACCGTCGGGAAAAAGATCTAGAAATAAGAGATGACTTTAGCAGAAAAAATAAAGAAAGATAATTTTGATTTTGATCAAGAGAGCAAGAGAGAGAGGAAAAATAATATTTTTTTTAACTTTCCCGGTTTACATAAAGTGTTTTGCCTCCAAGACATTTTATAACTATTGTACCCATTTTTATGTTCCCGCTGAAATATTTGCTTAGCAGTAATGAAACGCTATGAAAAAGTAGAAATCAGATTTTAACAATTTTAGTAGCAGTTGGTGAATTCGTGCTACTGCGAACTGCTATCAATACTCATATTTCTTGTAGTGAAAAACCTCTCAAACATGCAGAGTGTTTCCACGATTTCAGTTTCCATTACTGAAATTTTCTCTATATCAATTACTCGCTGACAGAGATGATGGAAGAAAGCACACAAGCGTCCAATAGCTATCCTAACACCTTTAGGTAATAACCCTGTAAAGAAAGAAGAATTGGAGAATAAAGTCAGGACATCTAAATCTTCACTAATACAGAGTTTAAAGACCCAGTTGATACCTCTAATAGCAACCGAGAGAAGCTGTTGCATCAAGACATGGTAATCATGTGATTTCAATCCTTATATCTTAGATTTTTCTATCTTTACACACCTTGATATATTTGGGCAATAACCATCCGGACCTCTGAAGTCCAATAGCCGCTTGCAGAATACTTTCTTCTCTTTTCTGGACAAAGACCAAGGAGCTGGAAGAAGGTATGTTCTTTTCCCACGGGGTTAAGGATGTAAATTCTTCCTAATTCCAATCATTTCCAGATCTCTTCTAGCGTTAAGACCATATTTTAATTTTACACAATGCAACAATGTAGCTATAAGGCTTGCAGAAACATTTCTTTCCACGTGCATAACGTCTAAGTTGTGTATAACCGGTAGATCATAGACAAAACAAATACATATAAGAGTGTCAAAGAAAGGTGGTGACTGCACAATTCAGAAAAATTGACATATCTTAAGATTAGAAACATACCTCCCAATAAGGCAACTTGAAAAAGATTGACCGCTTCTTCCATCTAGATAGCTCTTCCTCATCAACTGCTTCTTCCTCTTCCTCTGATTCACTGGATTCATCATCCGTATTGGAGGCTGATCCAACCGACTCATTAATCTTCCTCTTCCTTCTAGTTACTTTCAAATTTCCAAAATCTTTCTTTTAATTTCTGGGGATTTGGCTTATGTTATGACCACTCTGAATCCTACCCTTTTTCCCATGCTCAGCTTTCCCATCAAACCATGCTTTCTTTCCTCGATAAGGATGTGTGGGAGGTAGACCTTTCCGATGGGACATATAAACGTGCTTCCTGCAGTTACTCAACCACATACTATCTGTGTTTTTTTCACACACATGTCAACCCAGTTTGCCCTTTACTTTACAGCCTGCAAGATTACCATATGCAGGAAAATCCGGAATGGTTCAGAGAAGTATTGCTCTTAATGTGAAAGTGGTGTGGCTTAATGCATCATACGTTAACTCTCCTTTCTCCTAGAGGTGGTTTAGATCCTCTATAAAGGGTTCTAAGTACACACCAATATTGTTTCCAGGTTGGTTTGGACCAGGAATCAGCAATGACAACATGATGTTCTCCTCCTTCATACACTTTTCAGGTGACATGTTGTAATTGACAAGCAAAACAGGCCAAGAACTATAGTTCACATTCTTCATGTTAAAAGGATTGGACCCATCAGTGGACTGCCCAAGCCGAAGATTCCTTTCTTCAGCGGCAAATGAAGGGCATTTGTCATTCATTTGATCCCAAGTAACATAATCTACCAGATGTCTGCTTTTTCCATCAGTGCTCTTATTACTAAAGTGCCACCTTAACTCCTTTGCCATGTCCTCTGACCTGAACTTCCTCTTCAGTCGTGGGATTATCGGAAATACCTAAGAACTTTCTGTGGAATACCTTTCTTCACATCACCTGTGCACATGTTAATCTTCCATCTTGAAGCGTTGCATTTCGGACATTTGTCTAGCTTCTGAAACTCCTTTCTGAATAGACAACAGTCGTTCACACATGCATCTATCTTCTCATAACCCATATCAAAAGATCCCAAAAACCTCTTCACTTCGTACAAGGACGTGTGCAAGACATTATCCTTGGGTAGCATCTGTGGCAAAGTCTCTAGCAAAAGATCAAAGCTTCTATCAGACCAACCACTCTGTGTCTTTATCCTAAAGAGTGAAACAATCGCCGAGAGCTTGCTATGGTTAGCACAACTTGGATACAGAGGTGTTTCTGCATCTGCTAACTTAGCAAGAAACTCAACTTCTTCCTTATCTTCACCTTCAGCAACCTCACTTAAGTCACCCTACCTAAGAAACTCTTCATCAACAAACGCAGCTGCTTGGTATAATCCTAAAATCTCTTTGTTCTTCTCACTTGCATTGCTTCTACTGTCAATCCCTGATATTACATCTCCATGGTGATACCAATCCTCCTGCATCTTGTAACTCAAATCCATTCCCCTAGTTACTAGATGATCCACAATAACACCGGCTGAGTGACGATCTACGTTGCAACAGTCAATGCATGGGCAAATGATCATCTCAGACTCTGGCAAATATGCACCAACAGACCTCACAAAGTCTTACGCACCTCTCTCATAACCAGGATCAGCTCTTCGGTTAAGACACATGAAATCATAATTTAAACTCGCTTAATCACACAAAAACTCAGTAACTATAATATATATTCTTTTTCCTTACCTGTTTAGATGAACCCATGACTTTTCGACCATCTCTATGTTCTAAGTTTCTAACCGATAACCAACAAAATAAAACAAAGCCATAAGAGTATGTCAAACACTAAACAGACACATTGTCATTCACATAAGCAGCAATAAACAATCAACTATTCAATCGTCAATCAATCAGATACTAAAAATCAGACAATCAAAAACACCAAAAAGACACAACTTCTATTTGGCTGAAAATAATCACCTCAATAAGATCCTTCAGATTTCAACTTGACTTCACTCCAGAAAGGAACAATCAAAGCTCAAACCTCCAAAGCAAAAGAAAACAAACAAGAACCACAAATCAAATCGTATTTTCCCCCAGAAGAATCAAACTTCAGCCCTCACGATATTGAATCCGAAACAGATTTGATTATCTCTAACCTGAGTTGTCTCCTCCTTAATCTTCGTGTGCTCAAATACTAAGGTTCAGTTAAATCGAAATTGTAAAAGCTGAAAGAAATTAATCAGAGAAAATCAGAGAAATCTTAAAATCAATCTTGGGTTCATACAGACAAAATCGAAATTGGGTTTCACCTGGAATCTGACCGCCGGCGACGACAACACCACAGGCAGGGAGATCTTGGTGAAATATCAAAGAGACTGGGTTTCCAACTTTGCATGCGTCGATGGTTTCAAAAAAAATTAGTGTTATATATTGTATAACTATAATCATGTTATTTAAGTTTGATTAAAAATATTTAAAAAAATTTGTAAGATTTTTCTATATTTTATTAACAGTTTTTGTTATAATTAAATAAACTTTAAAATTATAGTTATATGATTTCCATTAATATTTTTATTGAATTATTAAAATTTCAAAACATCTAATAACATTATTTGTAAATAAAACATGAAATAAATGTTACTTATATATTACAATATATTGATGTGAAGTTCAAAATAAATAATAAAAATAATAATAATGCATAGTTGTAGATAAAAAAGTTTAACATATGCTAAAAGATTATTTTGTATAAACATATTATATAGTGTTTGAATTTTAACATGTTTTAACGATGAGTGATATTTTATTTATTTGTTGAAAATAATTCATTTTCAAAATAAAATAGGTTAATTTACCAATAAAAATATAATTCAATCATATTTATTTCCTGTGGTACTTTATTTTAATATATTATAGACTATAATTATAAAATTTATAAAAATAAGATTAAAATTTTTTGTTTTATTATAAAATTTTAATTAACATTAATTTATAATAACATTATATTACTAATTATAAAATTAGTTAATGCATTATTTAAAAATATATATATTTCAAATTTTTTAGTAAGATTTTGTACGATAAAATTATTTTTTACCAAGATAAAAATTTATGTCTTGCATTATTTATATCAAGACCATAAAGATTAAAATGATAATTTTAAATTCAAAGTAACCATGGGTTCATTCTGTGAATAATATGGTTATAATCGACTTAATCCTCCATCAAAAGTTAAAGATTAAAACACAAATAAGGAAAATCTAATAATATCAAAAATGATCAAAATATTAAAAATATTACAAAAAACCAACTAATCAATATTATTTTAAAAACAACAAAAAATATAAACCAACAAACACACAAAAACAGTCTGTTGGAATTGTAAGAAACATGGACATAGATCCACTAAATTTAAAATGAAGAAGAAAATAAATGAGATATTTCAAGATCAACCATAAATTCAAGAAAAGTTAACTAAATTATTAATATCAAAATCTGAATTATCAGAAGAAACTGATAGCGATTATCTGACAACCTATGCAATTGTAAAATAATCAGTGAAGTAACTAAAGATATTGATAAACAGTTATTGTTAGATATAATAGATAAAATCGATGATTCAGAAATTAAAAAGAATACTTAATAAAATTAAAAGATATAATACATCAAAAAATCAATTGTCTACACCACAACCTTTTAGTCACTACAAGAAATGTGGATAGTAATAGCGGACGGAAACCGCTATGATTCCTGTTTAATAGCGTTTCCTTGTCCGCTCTGACATCGTCCGTTATAATAGGTCCGACCCTTTTAATAGCGTGTTATAATTAAGCTTATAACAATAGCGCGTTTGTGTTCGCAATTGTTAATATTTATAATAACGTTGAACAAATGTTATTAGAAGCTAATAATTTGATTTTCCCAGTAGCAAAGATAGCAAATGTTTCGTGTTATTAATTAGTTTTTTAATTATCCGAAAATTAACTAATAATAATAATGAATTGATTTTTTTATAATAATTAATTCAAAAATATGAAATAAAAACATTTTAAATTATTAAAAATCCAAAAAACTATATAATTATTTAAATCCCATAACACAACATTATCACATTCATACAAACCATCACACAAGCATACAACCTACCAATCTACCACTAATAAACCTTCACAATCATCCCTAACATATACACTATCATCATTCGAAGCTTCATCACCCATATCATCAACTTTTTGGAAAGGCAAAGGAGCACCACCAAAATCTTGTTCTGTTTCCAACTCATGATAACCTCTAGGTGGTACTCTCATAACAACATATTAATTTGAATTATCATCCTCCCTAGAGTAGAAAACCTGTTTCGATTGAGAAGGTAGAATGAATGGATCTTTCAAATAGGCTGCTTGGTTCATATAAAGGTTAACAAGAGTGAAACCATCTTCTTCCTTCACACCATTCCCTGTGTTTGCCCAGTTGCATCTAAAGAGTGGCACTTTGAACATGTGATAGTCGATGAGTAAAATCTCCTTTATCACTCCATATTATGTAATCATATCCGCGACCTGTCTCATATCTCGAGCACTTGATCTACACATGCTAAAGGCTTCATAAGTTACTCCACTGTTTTGTATCTTCAGCTTGACCGCATCACTATGAAACCGTTGCCCATTGATGTTGAATCCTTTATGTGCTAAAGCACATTTATTGGTCCAAATGCCAACCACCTTATCTCCTTAGAATGACTATCTGTTGAGTCTGAATGAATCTGCCGCAGGAAATCAGAACATGATCATCAAGCCGAGGTACGTAAATTATAATCAAAACATGATAATATGTACCACGAAACCAATCATCAATCTACAAGCTAACCAGTCATCAAAATACTAAAAATCCAGACAGTTTCATCAAGATACAAGCTACTCAGACATCAAAATACTAAAATCTGGACATGTTCTTCAAGCTACAAGCTAACCAGTCATCAAGATACAAGCTAACCAGTCATCAAAATACAAGCTAACCAGTATTTACAATAATAATCAAGAAAAGAATATGGAGTTTGAAACCTTATTTTTAAGCCATTCTGCAAAGTGTTCAATATGGTTTTTCCATAACAAAGTTTCATTTCTAGCCAATCGAGCATCCTTAGCTTGCAACTCTTCCAAATGCATCCTGATTTTAAATTAAACAACAGTATATGAAAATGAAATTATAAGTAAAACTAGTAGATGAAACATAGAGAATTACTTACTCAAGAAAGGGATCCAAAGATGCCATGTTCATTACCACATAACGATGTGCAATGTCTCTATCTTTATCTGAAAGGGTAACCTCCATACCCTTCTGTAGAGGTCGGCCAACCACCATTCTGTCAGCCTCAACAATCTTCATTACGATTAACTGCTTCTTGAACTGGTACTGAATCTTTAAGGAACTCTAAACAAAATGCAACGCATTCTCCAGCTAAATACGCCTCAGCCATACATGCTTCTGGCCTTGCATAATTCTTAACAAAAGCCGGCTTTAGGGTATAGGGTTTGAACAAATGAGTGTTTATAAAATTTATAACTAATCAGTTTTATGAAATTAAGATTACAATATCATTTTTAGAATGACCAAAATTGTGAAATCAAGAACAACTAGTGTATAGGGTATAGGTTTGTACTTTAGGGTTTAGGGATTTCACTTTAGGGTATAGGGTTTTAATTTTTGGTCTTATCGTTTGTGGTTTTAATTTTTAAAGCTTATGGTTTAATGTAAAATTATGCACTTTAGGGTATAGGGGTTAACAAGCTAAACATTTTCACACACAACCTTATATCATAATATCACACATAACAAGCTAACCATAACATAATATTACACATGATTTAACCGAGCATATAAGTACTTAAACATTCGATCACACACTAGAAATACTTAGCCGACATAACAACTTGAAAACTGTTTCAGACGACAAGGTTTAGAAAAACTTGATTTTGTCATTTGGCCATGCCACAACCGAACCATTGCATCAGATATGTATTCAATCTCTGAATTTGGCCTCCAGACTTTTGCATCACCGATCTTAGCCACATCAATCCACACCTTGCTTGCATTTGGACCTAGGGGTACAAAGTGGCACAACTCATTCGGATCCGTTGAAGCAACTCTTCCTTCAGCTACCTTACGTCCAGAGTTGTTGCAATCCAAGAGAATACACTTCTGCTTCGGACTTCTGGTCGAACTAGTGCTGCCTGGACTCTACAACTCAAACAAGATGACAGAAGCAAGTTCCAACATCAATTAAGGACGCAACATCAATCATCAGACAAATAAATAAATTAACTTCATGTTAATAACATACCACTAGTTTTTTCTTGGTTGGTTTCGAAGGTGACATTATTTTCTTGCCTGCACATTTTGTAGGTGTTGCTTCTGTAGCGGGTGTAGGCATGACTTCAACCTTTAGGACTGGCCATGCTATTTTCTCGCTAAGTGCATCACCAATCAAGAACATATCAGCGGTTGGCCTCCACAAACATGCCTGATCATTGAACACCTTCACAACTTCGATACTAACGGCATTGGGACCTGATTCGTGCTCAAATTACCCTTTAGCAACTTTACTCTCATCAAAAGAGGTCAAGCTGTAGTACTTAGGGATCGAATCCACAGGGAGCTAGAGAACACAGTAGATCTTATTGAAACAAAGCTAGGTCAAAGATTTCAAAGCAGTAAATAGCAAGTAAACTTAGAATTGGTGAGCAAGACAATTACTCAAGTGATTGATTTGGTATTAAACAAATATGGTGAAGGTGTTAGAATAGGATTACTATTCAGGTTATCAGGATTATAATAGTATGAATGCTTATATGAGATGCTTGCATGATATTAAAGAACCCAGCTATTACAATAACTTTAACTGTCGTCCTAGGTTATCTAATACTAGAACCGATGAAACTCCCATTGTCAAGACATAGGAAGGCATCGATCGACCTGCCATTGCACGTATCGATCGACAGTGCCTCGCGTTGATCGATGACTATAAGAGTATTGATCGATATGCTTCTAGTAAGCTTTAAGCACGATGGCTGATTAACAGTTCGCTTAAGGAGTTTGCCAAATCAGCTGTCGCTTGTTTCCAGCAAATCCCTAAGCTCAAAGAAGATAGATCTAAGGATAATATCCACTGTTATCATGTATAGATTAGCTACTCATATACAAGCATTAAGAGCAATCTTTTAAGATGAATATCACATGCTCAAGTATTCATATTTGGGGCTAATCCCTCAAAACCTATTTGAATCCTAGATCTAACACAAGTGTTTACTCAGACATGGCGAAGCAAAACATCATAACTGTTGGGGTCAAAAACGGTTACCTGGAAATTGACTTCTAATAAAAAGTGCATCTTCGTCCATTCTCGACAAAAGTTCCCGAAAAACTCGAAAGGAAAGTCCAGCTAATCGAAATGGCAAGTCAGACCTCCCGGAGTCGAGCAACTCGCCCGTTGGGCGAGCAGGGCCAGTCCTGCTCGCCAGGTTCACGAGTTGCACCTCCCGGAGTCGAGAAACTCGCCCGTTGGACGAGCAGGGCCAGTCCTGCTCGCCAGGTTGGCGAGTTGCATCTCCCGGAGTCGAGCAACTCGCCCGTTGGGCGAGCAGGACCAGTCCTGCTCGCTCGGTTGGCGAGTTTCACCTCTTGGAGTCGAGCAACTCGCCCGTTGGGCGAGCAGGGCCAGTCCTGCTCGCCAGGTTGGCGAGTTGCACCACCCGGAGTCCAGCAACTCGCCCGTTAGGCAAGCAGGGCCAGTCCTGCTCGCCAGGTTGGCGAGTTACACCTCCCGGAGTCGAGCAACTTGCCCGTTGGGCAAGCAGGGCCAGTCCTGCTCGCCAGGTTGGTGAGTTGCACCTCCGGAGTCGAGCAACTCGCCCGATGGGCGAGCAGGGCCAGTCCTGCTCGCTCGGTTGGCGAGTTTCACCTCCCGGAGTCGAGCAACTCGACCGTTGGGCGATCAGGGCCAGTCCTGCTCGCCAGGTTGGCGAGTTGCACCACCCGGAGTCCAGCAACTCGCCCGTTAGGCGAGCAGGGCCAGTCCTGCTCGCTAGGTTGGCGAGTTGCACCTCCCGGAGTCGAGCAACTTGCCCGTTGGGCGAGAAGGGCCAGTCCTGCTTGCCAGGTTGGCGAGTTGCACCTCCCAGAGTCGAGCAACTTGCCCTTTGGGTGAGCAGGGCCAGTCCTGCTCGCCAGGTTGGCGAGTTGTACCTCCCGGAGTCGAGCCACTTGCCCGTTGGGCGAGCAGGGCCAGTCTTGCACGCCAGGTTGGCGAGTTGCACCTCCCAGAGTCGAGCAACTCGCCCGTTGGGCGAGCAGGGCCAGTCCCGCTCGCCTGGTTGGCGAGTTGTCTCTCTTAAAGACATCCAATTCGCCCGTTCAGCGAGTTGGATCCGACCTTGTGCTGTCCTTTCGAACCTCGATGGGTCAGTCCCTCGTTTCGTCTCGATCGGAGTTACCGTGGAAATATTACGAAGAAAACCGCCAAAGTTCATATTCCCAAACGAAGAAACGGCGATGGTTCACTAAACACTACAGCCGTTTACGAGAAATATGAACTTCCTCGTTGAATCGATGTCGTACTAAGAAGCGCGATTTCGAAGAAATCGTAAAAACGTTTAAAGTCGGAAAAAGGTCGGAAGAGGCCTAAAACACGGCCCAGAACCACTTACGATTCTATTTGGAATTAAGCCCAACAATGTATGACGGCTAATCTTACTTGCAAGATAAGATGCAATCTCGCGAAATCGGAAGATAAATGTCAAGTTTCCAAGATAATGATGATCGAGAAGAGAAAGGGAAGTTTCCGAGAAATGCTCAAACTGACCTAGAGGGCATATATAAGGGAAGCTAAAGCTAACAGCGCAGTAGAGAGAGAGACCTAGACCTAGAAGAACCCGGCTAGCTTAGAGGAACTTATAATTTTAGGCGTTTTGATTTCACTTAGTCTCGATTCGACTTTGTTCTGAAATCTGACTTGGCTAACGAATCTCTGTCCGTCTTGTCTCTTGGAAATCCTGTAACTCTATTCTTATCAATCTATAATACGCCTCTGTGCAACTTACTTTCGATTTTTATGTTACTGCGTGTCTCTTTCGCTTTGGTGTGTCTTCGCAGATAATCCGAGATCTCTGAGAAAGTTGAGTCAACTTGACTTCCCATATTTTACGGAAAATCGACAGTGCGAATTTCGGTTCCCACAATAACAGTAAAATAAAACTGCATAAATAGAATAGATAGAAAATAAAGATGTTCAAGAAAGCTCTCAATTGTAACTCTCTCTCTCACAAAACAATAGAAAAGAAACTCTCAAAAGACTCTCTCTGAAAGAAACTCTCAAGAACCAAAAGACCTAGAACTATGAAACTTTCAAAGCTGTAAACTCTCTAAAACTCTTGCTTATGCCAAAACACTTAGGCAAAGCATAAATACTTAAAATTAGGTTAAAACTCGTCAGGGGTATCTTGGTAAATTGGATGAAGTCTTGGGCTTCAAGTCGGCTGTGACCAAACTGGGCTTCTGTGTGTTGGATATCGATCGATAAGGTGTATCGATCGACGCATCTCTCTCTGTGTCGACCTTGAGTGGTCGTTATGGTCATCTCGGGATGAATCTCTAAAATGCTCCAAAATGCTCCAAAAACATCATTTTTTCTCCAATTGCTCCTGTACCTGTAAATATGTATTCTAGACTCCAAAATAGGTTAAATGTATCCTAAATTTATCATATACCATGACTAAAATCAGGTCAAATTCATGGTATATGAGGACCTAGAGGTATATTGTTAACCATCTCTTTGGATTTAGAAGAGCACATGAGACCTTCAGCAATAACCTCATCCTCGTCATTGGTCTAATCATATATCTTGCATCTTCGAGATTCACCTTCCTTGCTTTGCTAAAATGCAAGAAGGTAATGATTAGAGATGACTCAACTGTTGTAAGAAGAAAACAAGATTTGAAATTTTACCATGTATATATCTTCAGAGCAGTTTGGATCCCGATCCAAAATCACTTTATACATTGGCCAAGCTATCTTGTATCCCACAGCTTCATCAAGAGTTAACACATCCGTGGTAGACCTCCAGAGTGAAGCTACTGAGCTTAGTGCAGACTTAACTACGATAGCCACTGCATTAGGACCAATTGGTATACGACCAATTTTGTACTTCAGTTCAGCAGAGCAGAATTCTCCTTCACCAACAACAACATCCTCTGATTCAATCCAATCCAGTATTTGTACTCTGACTCCTTCTTTGAATCCACCACTACTCTCAGATGTTTCAGCATCACCATTACTTTTCTGAGAAAAGGCAAAGGAAATCGTCAATGTCTTAAAACTAATTGACCAAATGTAATGAAAAGGATTATCTTCTTCCCAGCTTAGTCTCGCACCATCCCCTTTAACTCTTTAATCTCACTTTTCATTTCTGCAATCTTTGCGTCTCTAAATTGCAGAAATACTAGCTTAGTAGCTGTAATCCCTCTACCAAACCCTCTTACTCGTCCAGGTTTGTCTTTTCCCAAAACCTTGCTCACAGCATCTTCCCTTATGTTATTAGCAGCTGATGTTGAGGCCATCTGACTGTCAAGTGATTGTATTTGTTCCTGATACATTCATTTAAACACAAAATAATTCATTGCCATAATCTATTAATTATACACAATATACAACTTCCATAATTCTTACAATAGTCTCAGCAAACTGGGGTTTCACAGGTCTGCCATCAGCATGAGTGTGTCCCGCAATCCAAACCTTTGATCTACTCACCTTACTTGGGTCTTTACTCTTTTTTTTTCTATATAAAAACAGACATATCTCAGTACCATTTTAATCTAACAAGCTGTACAATATATAGATGTTTGACTACTCTTTTACCATATCATCAACTAAACGAAACATTCCTTTGCAGCTGGTGGTGTGAGGAATCTGATTTCTTCTCATCTCTCTGTACTTGTTACTCATTTGCTACAATATAAATATGACAGTATATCTCAGTACCATTTTAATCTAACAAGCTGTACAATATATAGATGTTTGACTACTCTTTTACCATATCATCAGCTAAACGAAGCATTCCTTTGCAGCTGGTGGTGTGAGGAATCTGATTTCTTCTCATCTCTCTGTACTTGTTACACATTTGCTACAATATAAATATGACAGTGATTAAATCTATAAGACGTGACCTTTAAGGATGAAACTTACTTAGTTGTAGATAACTCACCGTGAAAGATTTGGTAGTTTTACTCTTAACCCAAGAGTTCCACACTTGAATGGATGGGATGTTGCCCGGTTTTAAAGCTATTCTCTCAGCTGCAGTCTTCGCAACACGTACTTGTGACACTAGCCTCGACTTCCCAGCCCTACACACATTTCCCAGCTGCTTGAAAATAACAGCTTTCTGCGATTCTTCTTGCAAGTTAAACCTCCCCTGCATCACAATAAGCAAGTTAAACATGTTTATAATTTTATCTTGTGGTTCAACAAAACATACTAATGTATATATACAAACCTGAATTTCTTCCCACATTGTTGCTTTAGTTGCTGCATCAAGATTTCTCCACTCACCAAGTGTAACCGGAACATGTTCCCTCACAAGAGGACGAAGAAAAGACGATAGTGTTACTGAACCAGGTCCAATATGATCACCAAAGTCATTGAATGTGACCATAATCTTTTCATTGGGATTTTCAGCCACTCTACGAAACTTTGTTGGTCCTCTTTTATTTTTTTTGAACTTCATCCCCTGCTAGCTCAACTCCTTCAGTACTAGGAATCTCATCATCTTGTGCAATGCTAACTCCATTTTCTCCCCTATTGAGAGCTTCTTCTTCGTTCCTTTTCTCATTACTAACTCCATCTTCTTCCATATCGAGAGCTTCTTCTTCGTTCTCTTTCTCATTGAGAACTCCATCATCTTCCATATTGGCCGCTTCTTCTTCATTCTCTTTCCCATTGACAGCTCCATCTTCTTCATCCTCTCCTTCTATCCCAGCATCATCTTTATCTTCTTCCACAACACCACCATCTTCTACTTCATCATCCTGAGCATGTGTTACATCTTCTACCTCATCATCTTCAGCAGGTGTTACATCTTCTACCTCATCATCTTCAGCAAGTGTTACATCTTCTATGTCATCATCTTGAGCAGCCACTTTCTTGATTCTACTACTTCTTCTCATTGGCGTTAGAACTAAATTCTTTTTAGGGGAAGCCGTTTTCTTTGCTGTTTTTTTCTTCACTTTTAGTTGCGGTGTTGGATCTACTACCTCCAAGCCTTGAGTACGTCTACTCCGACGAGAACCAACTTGTCCTCCTCCTCTTGTCTTTGCCATTTCTGAAACTGATAAACAAAGAACAGATTCGATCAAAGTAAAAAAGTCAAAACCCAATATCATATTCAAATTCTAAACCGAACATCACAAACTTGGACATGCATGTGTTAACAGAAACTAAGAATAGAAACCCAAAATCAAATCGAAACCCACAATCAAAATCGAAACCCACAATCAAAATTGAAACCTAAAATCAAAAGAGATCGAATCGAAGAGATACGATCGACATTCATGTTCACACAAACATAGACTCAAATCGAAGAGATAAATCATGGAGGAAAGTTTCTAATCTAAACTCAGAATCAAATCAAAACTCATACCAATTGAAGCTTCGATTCGAGAGAACTCTCGGGATTTTCTTTGAAACTATGAAGAACAAAGGGTTTCGATGAGTCTCGGTTTCGATTTCGGAATGTGAAGAGAGTGAAGAGAGTAAAGAGAAATGGGTTTCGATTTTAGTACTTAAGTTCTTCTTTAATATATTTTTTCATATACGATAGCATTTATTTTTTTATTTGCAATGGTAAGGCGCCTCCACTTACCAAATTAACGTGGCTGAATTATTTTATTTTCCCGCGATTACAAAGATAGCTTTTACATTTTATAAACGCTATTATAAAGGCCCGTGTTGGTATACAATAGCAGAAATTCCAAAACCGCTATGCTACGACGCTATTAATACCCACATTTCCTGTAATGAGTTTAAATAGAATATTTGAAAAATATCCAACTCAAGTTTTTTTAAATAACTACAAAAGAACTACAAAACAAAGTTAAACAATTAAAACACACAATTTTAAGAACTACAATTGACAATTAATCAAAAAGAATCTTACAATACTGAAAGTTGTTAATACTCAAATTTAAAGCTATCCACGTCATCTAATAAAATCATCCAATGATACTTTTCTAAATTGTCATGTCACATTGAATCTTAGTTCATTCCAAAAATACTCGGACGGCCCATTTAAAATCATTTAACAAACTGTATTTGGCACATATCTTATCCTAACCCATCAGGCCCACCTGTTGGACAATTTTTGTCGACTCCAAGTGCATACTAATCGACTACTTCTTATTCGTTTTCATCGGACAATTTTTGACGTTTCCGTTTAGTTACGCGTATCCAGCACTACTTTCTCATTAAACCCCCCACTTTACTCTTTTTAATCGGCATACACGCTACCGTTTGGATTCGCTTAGTTTGTGAGATTATATAAACTCTTACTCTCAGTCTCTGTTCCATGCAAAACCTCATGAAACCTGCAAAATTCACGAAATCCATCCAAGATTATCCGCTAATGGCGCCCAAATCAGTGAAACCCCTGGATTAGCTGAATAGGAGCTCCGTTTCCGTTTAATAATTTTTTTGGAAGCCAGAAGCACAGCTTGAGGAGGAAGTTTAATTGGGCTGATGCTGCTAATGATTGATGAACACTTGACAGGCATGACACCGATTACTTAAAACGAATAGAGTTTCCATTTGCTCACTGATAACATTGAACACAAACTACAGTCATTGAGGGATTTATTTTATCAAATCGTGCTGCAGATACCTGGGGAATCTCAAAACGTGGAACCACGTGAATAAACAGGTAAATAATGACAATTTGAAGTAGGATAAATATGTTTACTGAATGATTACTTTTATTTGGCTTATATATACTTGGTATAGTGTATAGTCCAGATGGTAAACTACACATTCTTTTGTGGGTTTTCTCACATGTGAAAGTTCTGAGTGGAGCTTTAGTTTCGGCCTTACGATGCACTCTTAACTTTTTCTACTTCTACTTTTATACTTCCTCAATTTATCAACATGCACCTAAATTTCACAGGTCCCATGGAGTTATGTCAGATTATGATTCTCAGTTTCTCAATTGTGCTGACCACTACTCAGATTTGAGCTTACCTCGGTATGGACATGGCTTTTCTCAAGGAATTGTGCTGACCACTACTAAACAAGTAACGTTGTTTATTTCTCTCTTTGAAGTGACTGTCTATCTGCCTTTGTTAATTGTTGGATACTCATAGGCAAAAAATGTAAATTGAGTTTTTAAGCATTGTGATTGCTTTCATAGGCGATGATGGTCCATCCCCACAAGAATATGGGGAGTGAGAGAGCAGCTGAATTTTCAAAGAAAATTCAGAACCGATGATGTAATGATTGATATTGTGTTTCATCAATTTGTATTGCTCTACCAAATTTCTTAATCTCTGACCTCCCTAGCTAGCCTCTAGGTATTGCTTGAAGAAGGAAGAACTACTGAACGACTATGGGAGGCTTAATAATTCTTCTCAGAATGCATGTTTATAGTTGTTCCAGAATACATATTTTGTTGCTAAATGTGTCATTTTTCTTACTCTCTGTCTTTGCTTAATACCTCAATATTGTCTGTTTGGGACCCTCTACTTGGATTTTTGTCATAATTATATGCTGCTAACTTAATACATCATCAAGATCCTGGGATATGGTTTCCATACCTCGGGTTCTGGAAGCTCGGAAGGTGAAGGAGTGGATGCTTTAATATGTGGAAATCTCCAGGTGTGATTTCTAACGAAGTAATGGAAATCTAAAGCCAGATGGTGTCCTATTTTTTCCCTAACCTTAATCTGCATCTTAGAAATACTGCATATTTATACTCCGATGAGGAAACTTCTTGAGAGGCACTAATAACGGCAATTGAACATGGTATGTGCTAAACTGCAGAATTTGGTCCCCAAGTTAATTGTCTACTGCCAAGTACGTGAAGCCAAGCACAGCATACTCGACCGAGTACGTAAGTTTTCTCCCCTGCCTTTTGTATTTAAGTGCATCACCCGAATAAAGTAAATATAGCTTGAACAAAAACTGCTGGTGAATCTCATTTCCAACAGGTCAAAAGAGTGTCGTCACTTTTAAAAGATCCAACGATCATGGAGAGACAGAGCGTCATATATAAGTGGCTGGAGTTACCTAGTGTCTAATTTTTTATTTTTTGCATTTTTTTAATAAATATTTACTTATATTAATCAACCCGAAAATGGGAATTCAAATGATGATTACAAGCTTAATTCGAACAAAATGATCTAAATCAAACTTAGCAAACCTAGATGTCCAATTAGACATTGAAGAAATCCATGTAAGAAAGTAGTTTTTCAAAATGTTAGATATCTTTTCTTATATCTTTCGTTCTCTGGTTTTTACGATGTCTATATTCAAGACACATATTAATGTCAACGATATGATGAGTGTACCTAGGAATGAGAGACTAATCTTTACTGTTGTATTTGGAAAAGACCAATTTGCTATGGTAAAATTATGACCAAATTTATCCCCCTTATATTGATTAGAGCATGTAACAAATTCCCTTTGTAGTTGATGGGACATATGTCTCATCTACTGTATGGATGCATTAAATAGAGCATGTAGCTACTAAGGCTTCGATTGGTACAGCTGATGAAGAAGCAGTAGTAGTATGTTGTAAGAGCAGTATGCTGCAGAAGCTGTAAGCTTTTATTAAATTTTTTAATAAAATGACTGGTAGAGCAGTAGCAGTATGCAAATTTAAAATTATCATAAAAGTTAATATATAATATATTTATTTTAAAATAATATATATATATATATATTAAATTATAATATATATTAATAATATACTTCCTCCGTTTCACAAAGTTACATATTCTAGAAAAAAATTTGTTTCAAAAAGATACATATTTTTTATTTTCAATGCATATTTTATCAAGTTTTAGTATTAATTGCAAATTTCAAAAAACTTAATTGCACTTATTGGATTCTTATTGGATTAAAATGGAGAAAAGATCAACACAAAAAATTATGCATTTATTATGTATTTTATTAATATGTGCGAAAAATCTAGAATATGTATCTTTGTGAAACATAAGGAGTATTTGTTACTAAAAATAATGAATCTTATTTAATAATATAAACTAAATTAATTTTTAAATGTGAAATATTATTATTTATAAAAAATGTGCAATTTATTTAAAAATAAAATATTTATTTTTCATATAGAAATAATGTTTGATATTATTAAATAAAATAAATTAAATATATATAATTTATATATAAATTATCATTATTTATTTATTGGTAAAGCAGTAAATGATTCATATATAATATTATCATAAAAATTAATATATTACATATAATTGATCTATTTCTAAAAAATATTGATATCTTTATTTTATAATATATAATATATAAATATATATTATTTAATGTTTTTATTAAAAATAATGATATGTGTAACTATATAAATTATATTAAATTTTAAATGTGAAATATTGTTCTTTTTAGAGAGTTAAAATATTTATAGCAAATTTTATTTTTAAAAATATAAATTTTATTTTTTGATTATAAAATAATTTTCTATATTATTAAATAAAAATAAATACATTATATATAATTATTTTAGATTTTTATATATTCTAACTGCAATGCTCTACCAAAAGCTCCATATGAGAGTATTGAGAAAAGATCATTTGGAGAGCATTAGCATCTTGTAAATGTTTTTCTAAATGCTTTTGTGATAAATGTTGATTGGATAATAACGAACATAAGCAACTTATGTTAATACTCTGACAATCAAACTGCAAGGATATTACAATTATTCATTTTTTGCAATCTAAAGGTTACAAGGATCATAAAGCTTTTAGTAAGGGCAACAAGACCGGCAAAACAACTTTTTACTCTCTGAAAACAAAATTCTGTTAAACAGAAGCCAACCTAACACTGCATCTAAAGCCCTAAGTAAATAATTTTACCCACCAAATAAAACCATAAAAATTCCATAAAATACAGAAAACAATTAGTATTAGAAACTAAAGATAGACACAATTTGCCTGACATTATATGGCTGTAAAAGCCTACATATGTCCATTTAAGACTAAACAGAAACGAGAAAAGAGTTTTTTTTTATCAAGAGACGTTGAATATTTATGTTATACATCTTTTTAGGTGCAAATGTAAAAATCATACCATTTCTAAAGTATTACAATATTGTATAGAAAAATTTATTAGATATACAAGAGAAGAGAGGAGAGGCGAAAGTTACAAGAGAGAGCAAAAAAAGCAAAGAGATAACAAAAGGATTCTAGCTGAAGGGATTCACAAACCAAAAAAAACAACTCAATAAGAGAGCACGCAGACGAAGGATTTGGGGCAACAAAGAGTAGCCTACCCAACATCGATCGGTTAATCAGCTTGAATAATGCATTAGATTTCTATTATACATCACAATTATATTTGTACTTCTATTTCAGTTTAGTTTTTAAAAAGGAAATAATATAAAATATAAAAATAAAAATTACATATATACAGTAAATAATAGAAATATCCAATAATAAAGTACTATGAATTCTCAAACATTAAAAGTAGGGAATATATCATGAATATTTTCTTTCCAACGATAAAGACATTTAACCTGTGTGTTTTTACTGTTAAACATTAAAAACATGTTTATGTCAGTTACAAATATTTACAAGCATGTTTTTTTAAGTTACAAATATAAACAAATTTATAATTCAATGTCTCCAAATACTTTTATATTTTATTTTATGGAATAGCAATGAAAATCACTTTAAAATACATACTAGATTTTGACCCACACTTTCTTCCAAATTTCATATAAATGTGTATAATATTTTTCATTTCATGTTAACATATATTTATCATTTCATTTTATATAAATCTTGTCATCTTTCATTACAGTTTTCAAGAGCATTTAGAGTTCCAGTTTATAGAGGGTTTTTTCATGTATTTATGTTTGGAATTTATGACATAATCAATTAGGTTCTTTACATATGGGATTTTTGTGTTTTATTGTAATGGGCTAGGCACGTAATTACCTATAAATGTGTTGGGGAAAATATAGTATGGACTAAAAAATGTCTTAAATATATCACAAATATTTTATTGTTGTTTCGTCGGACCATATAGATTATTTTCAGATTTGTCGCATTGTGATAATAAGATGATTATTGAAATATGGTTATTTGTTAGTTACGATGATGTTGATCGAAGATGTGCAAAATATCAGAAAAGAATATTATTGGACCAAGGAGAAAATATTACAAAATTCATTCGAAAAATATAAACTGATCAATTAGCTATTCAAGCTAAACTGAAAACATTTTGCAGCCAACGATTGCAGCAACCTTACAACTTAGAGCTGTCAAATTTAGCTTACTCGCTCCCTAGTGGCTTCAAACTACCCATCCAATGGTACTTTTCTCCTTGATTCTTAAACATGTTAGGGCCACGTCCTTTTATAATTGCTCGGTCAACTTTCCCACCGCAAATGAGAATGAGTTAACCATGTTAATAGATTTAATATTATCACGACAATATTTTTTTTCTTTGTTATTCTCAGTAAGATATCGTTCCATTGAGATTTAGCTTTGCGTAGAAATGGTTGGAAGTATAAGTCGATGGAACTGGTTATATTTATATGAGATGCTTAATAGAATATCTGTAAAACCTAAAATTTATTGTTACAGAAGATCTTAATGTATTTTAGTAAGTTGGGATATTTTGCGAAAGTGTGTTTCCTAAAACAAATTCCTCAAAATGCGTGATTTGATACCTTTGCAAATCTTATATAATGGGTCCAATACAAAACCTCGAAGGCCATCTTATAGGAATGCTCAGTTGGTCTGTACATTCCTGTGGCAGGGCTTAGTGAGAAATTTTGAATATTTTCTCCATGCTACAACTGGTAGAAGCCTCCCTTTGCTTTCCAAGTACGCCTTCTTGCACAAAGCATGAATTTTGCATCCTTGTTACATGTTGATATACAAATCGATGAAAGTTAGTAATGTCACGATTCAAACGTAAGAATATTTATAAAATCTACTCAATAATATAAAATAATGACAATGAAATACTCAAAACATACACGCTCATCTGATAAGATCATTTCAAGTGTTTCTCCAGAGACAGAGTTGTACTGTTTCCAACTAATTAACACTTACACGTGAACCTTCCAGCCGCATTTGAAAAGTTTCATATCACTCAATAGAGTGAAAGGCATAAGAGAATTCTTGTTGGTTTTTTTCTGCGTCGAAATAGTTGTGAGTTGAAATCGATGGAAATGGTTATATATATATATATATATATATATATATATATATATATATATATATATATATATATATATAAGAGGAGGTAAATAAGGTGTTCGTTAAACCTAAATTTTACTGTTAGAGAATATCTAATCATATTTAAGGTAGTCGGAGATATTTTGTGAATGTGCATTTCTTAAAAAAACAATTATACATTCAAGATAATATTTATGCAATATATTTTCTAACGTATACGTGTGGAACAACTAACAATTTAAAATTAATAGAGAGATTTTCTTATGTAAATAGTGATATTTGCCTTTAAGTACATTAATTAGTTAATTAATAGTATATAGTGTTAGAGGATTGACCAAGTATGTAATATATGCACTAAGCAGATATGAAAGTTTGCATATATAAATTAGTTAATACATTGACCATCGCCCAAGTTTCATAATGATACACGAACTATGGAAGGTTAAATATTAAAATTTTGAATTATACACCGTAAATGTATTACATGATGTTAATTAAATGTTAAACAAAACAGTTAACATAAAAGAATAACTATATATAATTCAAAAACTTTAAACGAACGATATAAAAACGATAGTATTGTTAGGAATTTATAAATTCATGAGTTTTAAATAATATAAATTTTATAAACTGGGCTATAATTTATAAAAACGAATAACGACATCAGTTAGCATTGTCAGGAATATATGAAAATATGAATTCTATAAAATATTATTTAAATAGATTAGGGGTTGTGTTCTTATCCATTAGAAATTGTTCAAATTTAAGGATTCGTCGTTAGAAAACTTCATTGCTATGATGAAATGTTCATATCATGGAATTAGATAGAATAAATGACTTGATTTACGTAGTTAACATTAATGAAGTTTTTCACAGTAAGTAACATTTCATTGTCAATACATTCAATCCAAGAGTAAATTCAGAAAGAGGGTTCATGGTTTAAGTTATGTGTTTTTAGTCGACGTCATATCATTTGCCTTTAGGGATTGGAACACTAACCGTATTGTATTTCGAATCAGAGAATAAATAATCGTTGACAGGATTAGATTTAGGATAAAGCGGTTTAAAACCAAAATATTAAAACGGTTTAATGAAAACGACACAATTTTAAAGAGGAATGGCTCGAAAAGTGCTAAAACGACGCAGTATCAAATAGGAAAATAATTGCAGACCGAATTAGAATTGCCGAAAACGTGGTTCAATACCAAACTAATAAAACGGTTAAAGTGAAAACGGAGCGGAAAGTCAAAACTACCCTTTATGAAAGAGAAGGAAAGGCTAAACCAGTAGGGACAATTTGAGTAAAAAATCTGAAGTGTATCCTGTTTTGATAGTATAGATTTAGATTTAAATAATGAAACTATGGTTAAACAATATTTTAGACCGTAAACAGTGACGTGACATAGAATTTATTAAAACTCCTATTTCATAAAATATAAATCATATATAATTTCATATAAATGATTAATAATTTAACAAATATATAATAGTATAATCCGCGCGTAGCGCGAAAGGTCTCTAGTTAAAACAATTACTATAGATGCAAGATTAACATTAATTGAAGCAAAAAATAATTCTCAAGCATCATCAGAATTTAGAAAATAATAATGAAATAGAAGTCCAAAATAATGAAGACTATGTTCAAATAATTAATAAAACTAATTATCAAAAATGGTTTACAAATATTACTGTACATATAAGACACAATTTTAAATATATATTATGGATACTGGAGCAGATTACTGTGAATGATTAATACCAAAACATTATTAAGAGAAAAACACAGAAGAAAATTAAGTGGCGCTAATGGTGGTAATCTGAAAGTACAATATAAATTACCATGCACAAAAATATGTAATCAAGGTTATTTTTAATGATAATTTGTTAATCCGTCTGTTTGTTCAATAATACGTTCAGACAAGGCGTTCGGTTTTCAGTTCAATTCCAGTTTTTTTTATGTTTTCAGTTTGGTTCTAGTTCGGTTGTGTTTTCGATTTTTGGTTCAAGAAAAACTGTTCGATTGTTTATGGATTTGGTTTTGATTTGATTATTTTGGTTTTCGGTTTTGTTTGGATAAAAATGTTGGGAACCCGATAAAATTTTGAGTTCAATTCGGTTCTGGTTCGATTTCCATTCATAGGATAATTTTGAATGATTTGGGTAGAATTTAGAAATCACATTTTTAGGATTTTGTTTTATAAAATATTGGATAACTTGAATAAATTTAAACATTTCAAAAAATATTTAGATGATTTGTTTCTATCAAGAAATTGGAAAGTTTTATAATCTGAATTCATTTACAAAATAATTCATTGTATGTGTACTTAAATTTTATATCTATGAATACAATGGTTAATAAAATTATTAACAATTAGTATGCTTATTTTAAAGGTTACAAATTTTGATATTGTTAATTAATTGAATGGGCTGGAGAAATTGTTTTAAAAAATTTAACTATATATTAATAACATTCACGAGTTGATTTAATTGACTATATTCCTTTTTCATTGTATATTAATATATAGAAATAAATATAAATTAATTACCCTTGATTGTCGGGAAGATATTGTGGAAAGTTAGATTTTAAAAAGTTTCCTTTTCGTTGTAACAAAATATCAAAAGTTTGTTTGATATATATATTGGGAGAGGAAATTGTAATATTTATGAAGTGGACAACACTCCACTAATTATTATGAAGACCACCTCGTAATGTACCTTAATTGATTTAACTAGATTTTGATCCGCGCTTTAAAAGCGCGGAAACATTTTCAGTTTAATTATACTCCCTCTGTTCCACTATAAGTGAATTTTAAGGTTTTTGCACATGGATTAAGAAAGTACACATTTTTATGTAATTTATCTTGGTAATATAAAAATATCATTAAATGAAACTAGTTTAACCAATAAGAAAATGATACAATATTTTTTAATTGGTCACAAAATTGAAATGATATTAAATTCTATCTAGATTTGTGAGAACATCACTTAAAATGGGACAAAATAAAAAACCTAAAACACCACTTAAAGTGGGACGGAGGGAGTATTTTGTTTGGTTTTGGCTTAATTTTTGGTTTTTCGGTTTTACAATCAAAGATATAGGAACCGTTCGGTTATTTATGAATTTAGATTTAGTTTCAGTTTGACTATTTTGGTTAGGACTGGGCAAAAAAATCGATTCCAAACAACCGAACCGAAACTAATAAGAAAATTAGTACCAAACAAAAATTGGTTAAATATCAAATGGGTGCAAAAATTTGTATCTAGAAAACCAAAACCGAACCCAATCCAAACTGAAATATTTTGATCACCCGGATGTATCTAAAATAGATTTATATATGTAAATATATTAATTAATTTTAGATTTAATATATAAAAAAGTATCCAATATATATATATATATGATATTTTGAAATTTTCCAAAATAAATGTCTAAAATAGCTAAACAATACTCAAAACATCAAAAATATTTGAAATATCTATTGATTCTTTATCCAAATATTCATATCAAATCAATTTATATGTTAAATTTAGGTTTTTGGCATACACTATACAAACTTATATATAATATATTATTTTATTTTTAGATTTTGAGAAATTTAAAGTATATATGAATTTTTAACTTTTAAAAATTATTTAAATGGACTATCCAAACATATAAATATTCGAACCGGATCCGAACCGAAATTTATAAATACCAGAATGAAGCTGAAATTTTAATCCTAAAAACCCAAAATTCAAATAGATCCAGATCAACCTCGAATGGGTATCCAAACACCTAACATTAATTCTGGTTTCTTTGGCTTGGTTCCAATAACAATGCGAATAATATTTGGTTGAACAACAAAAATATTTAGTTAGTTAATATATATAACATCTTAACATATTGGGTATAGAAACAACGTATATCTCAAATTAAATTTTTTTATTTATTTATTTTATTCAAGAAAAAAATTAGTGGCATGACATTGTAATTATAGAAGAAAATGAAGAGATTCTACTTTAATAGTATAGTTAATACCTACAAAATTTATTAAAACTAAGTTATATATTTTTACAAAAATATATGAATACTATTTATTTATAATTTACAACTTATTTAAGTTTTTATATATGAGTTTTATTAAACATTTATTTGAATAATTTGGATTTGTTAAAAATATTTTTTTTATAAGAAATTTGTTTTGAATACAATGAGTTGCAATATTTTTTTAATAAAACTACAATGAGTTGTTAAAATATAAACTATTTGTTTATAATACAATTTTTATGGTATCCAATTTTGAAATGATGATATTTACAACAAACTTATAAATAATAACTCACATATCAAATTATAAATTTGCCAATCGAGTTAAGTATTTATTATTTTCATGGTCATAGTTGTTATAAACAAACGATTTTAAATATTTTATGTTGTGAATAAAGATCATAATCGTATGTTCGCAAATGGAACATTGACTATTTCACATGCAAATTCAAAATTGATATAATAATGTGGCCGTATCAGAAACTTTAGAAATGTAGCCGATGGTATTTATTGTTTGGTTAAACATCAATATTAACTACAATGAGATGTCTATGCTTATATATAGGGAATCTATAGATTTTGTTGCCTAAAATACGTATGTAAATGAAGTTGCAATGTGGTTGGTTTTAAAATATCTTATTTCTTATTGGTTGAAAATTAGTAACAAATTGATTTTTTTTTAAAAAGATAATGGCATGCCATTGTAAATAACTAAGAAAATCAAGGACAGAATCTTAATAGGGATTATGCTTTAGTAGTATAGATATATTAAACCGTTCAGACTCACAATCTAGATGTTGGTTATTACCGAATTATATGATCAGTCGAATCAAGATTTCCTCACATTACCCAAGTAGTTGATTTAGTATACTAAACCGGTCAATAAATGGTCGAGACAATTGATTTAGATGTTGAACCAAAATTAATTTAATATATTAAACCGGTTAGACTCACAATATATATGGTGGTTAGGACTTAGTACCGAATTATATGATCAGTGGAATCGAGATTTTTTTTCACGTTACTCAAGTACTTGATTTAGTATACTAAACCGGTCAGACTCGCTAACATTTGACATTGTTTCTCGTCTTGATAAAGTTTAAATGTTTAATTCAAATGAATAATGATTAGTGTACAAACTAAATGTCGATCTGTTTAGATAATACAAGTTGGAATTAAATTAATCATTTATCATTTCTTTTAAATGTAATGGTACAAGTTGTAAATAATAAGGTAAATTGAGGGTTAGTTCTAAAAGATACTTCAGTTTTAATAATATAGAAGATTTATCCTAATTAAAAACTTAACACAAGAAGTTTATTAGAAACTCTATATTGTAAGCAAATACACCCGTTTAAAGTAACATAAAAAGTTATAACCACAAAAAGTGTAGGAACAAAATTATTATTTGGATTCTTATCACCAATGAAAACTAAAGAAATTTTAAACCAACAACACAATCAACTTAATAAAAGGAGAACAAAATCATATCTATATTATTAAAAAAGAAGTCATGACTTAATTCATGTGTGATTTTTTTATTTGGATCATCCTTTCAAAAGTTGTTTATATTATATTCTATAAAAATAAATGAATTATTTGAATTATTCTAAAACAAACAAATCAAATAAATATTTCTATATTTTCTCCAAAACTGTATCTGAATAAAATCTTTTCATATCTTTTTATTTACAATATATATATATATTTCTTTTTACACTAAAAAAACTTTTTAAATATTTAATGAATTAATTACTTAAAATAAATGTATATTTCATTTTTCACTTAGTTTTTTTCCTAAAAAAATTTAGTTAATTTCGTGTTTATTTAAAAATTAAACATATATTTCATTTTAACTAAAACAAACTTTTAAAATATTTAATTAATTTTTTAATTATAACTAAACTAATTTATAATTTTTTATTAATTTTAGAATTAATTTAATATAATACTTTTTAATTAAATTTTGATCCTTGACTAATAATATTTTCAATTTAAAAATTTGTATATGATTTAAAATATTCTATCACTGCAAATTTGAAACAAATAAATTAAATTATTACATGTTAACTATAACATAGTTCTGTTTTGATAGTATATATATTAAACAATGACTAATATGGTAAATATTACAATAATATTTTTTGACATCAAGTATTACAATAAATCATGTACAAAATAATTATTTGTGTATAAAATAAAAATAATCACCCGCAAGGTTGTGCGGGTCAAGATCTAGTTTAATATTTACAAGATGCAATAACACATAAAATAGAATAACAACTTTAAAGATCATATATAATAAGTAAAATAAAATCTATATAAAATGATCTACTAAATCAAGTATGCTAAGATTTACCAAACGCTTTTTGGGAAATAAAACAGCATTATAGTTGAACTCCCATATACAAAAACATTTAATGAAAAATATACCTAAAGCACGACCTATACAAATGAACTAGGTAGAAATCCGTGTCCGGCGCAGAGTGATGGACTAAAAGAGATTATAATGTACAGATATTAGGGAGTTAAAGATTATAGTCGAAACTATTACATATAATAAAATATTTAACAAAATTATGCATGTTTATATAATGTAGTCTTATTTTGTTTTCTAAAAACTTGTGTAATTGGTTATCTGTAATTGAAATATATTTTCTAGAATTAAATCTATAGAGTAAGCAAGTACTTATATAAATTTATTATGAATTTAAGAAAAGACAAAATATAGGCAATAGAATAATAAAATACGAGAAAAACAAATTATAAAGAAACAAATAAAAAACTGACCAAAATTGGCAGCCAATTTTAAAATTATGTAAAGTAATATTCAATGTAAATCAACATAAAGAAACAATATTAACTTTGTAAACTAACTTTTTCGAATATAACCAGATTGACGTGTTATGACGTATTGATTCCTTAATTTTAGAGTCTTGGTGCTTAAATTAAGGGATTAAATGAAATTTGTAAATTTGTATTGTCCAATCAGTCAAAATATCATATTCAAATTAACCTAAAGCCCCGGTTTCGTATTTAATTCATTTTATTGAAATTAGCTACTCTTTATGATTGTCCAAAGTTACCTAAATTTGAATTAAATATTTAATTATCCAATTATACTTTCAATAACAGTACTTAGACAGGATGCAAAGGTAAGATAAATGATTTCTCTATGTAGACTATTGTCACGATGTTAGACTTGCATGGAATCAGAAATATAGAAAAACATAAGGATTATATTGCATTATAATTAATATAAAAAAAAAAACTTGACGCAGAAATAGACCATAATATATAATCAGAGGAATTGCAATATAAACAATATGCATCGAAAACATTTACTATACACACAAATAAATAAATCAATTGTGTAGATGTTGGTTTGATTATTTGGTATTTCATTGTTATATGTTATACAATCGACTGGATGTATGTTTAATCAATTTCAGCCAGGTTATATAGTAGAGCAGAGGGTTTTAATATTTGCGAAAGATTTACATGGAATTATAGGTTTATAATCATTGTCAGAAAAAAAAACAGATGATAAATGTTATCATATGTTATCAATAATGATAGTAGATATCGAAAAGTAAAATAAGAGATATATGCATAATCCATCGGAACCAATTATAGTATGCAATAATATGATAGTTAAATGAGTAATGACATAACATGTAATTAGTCGAGGCAATGAAGGGGTTTTCACTAAAGGCTATGAGGTGGACTCTCAAGATGACACATAAGTAATGGCAAACTTATTAATAACACATGAAACAAAGGTTTATTATTTAAAATGCTCCTCAAATAATAATAAATGGATAAAGAATCAATAGAACACTGTAAAAAAAAAAATATCTACTAAACAAAAAAATTAATTAGGCCATCCAAATCCCCATGGAGTTGTTCAGCATTTTATGTAGATAATCAAGCTGAAAAAGAACATGGAGTACCAACATTAGTAATCAACTATAAACCCCTAGACGATGTATTACAATATATTAGATATCCAATACCTAATAAACGAGATTTATTAAAAAAAAATTATAACGCAAAGATCTGTTTATGAAAGTGGGTTCTTGCAAATATAAATTGCCGAACAGGATAAATATAAAACAGCATTCACATAATCATTTTGACATCATGAATGGAACGTAATGCCTTTGGGACTTAAAAATGCACTTTTTTGAATTTTAACACATAATGAATGATATATTCAATACTTACTCAAAATTAACTATTGTCTATATTGATGATGTACTTGTATATTCGACGTCGATAGACCAGCATATTAATTCTTTATATACATTTTAAACATAGTAAAATAATGGCTTACTAATATCAGAAAATAAATGTCCTAATTTCAAACAAAAATAAGATTTTTAGGACATATATATAACAAGGAACCTTTACACCTTTCTCAAGATCAATCGAATTCGCTAATAAATTCCGTAAAAATTAAGAGAAAAAAATAAATTACAAGGGTTTCTAGGATGTCTAAACTATGTTTCTGATTTCTTACCAAACCTAGAAAAACAATACAGCCATAATTTCAAAGACTTTAGAAAATCCTTAACCATGGTCTAGTCAGCATACTCTTCTAGTTAGATAAGTTAAGCAAAAGGTCAAAACCCTTCCTTGTATGTCTTTACTAAACCCTAAAGCAGATATGATAGTAGAAACATATGCTTCCGAAATAGGTTATGGTGGAATTCTAAGATAAAAGCTCCCAAGATCAAGCCAAGATTCTATAGTTAGATTTCATTCAGATGTCTGGTTACGACTGCTAAACAATGATTCTGTCGTCCAAAAAAGAAGTTCTTTCTATTGTTAACTGTATTTCTAAATTTCAAGATAATCTAATTAATAAAAAATTACGAGTTGACAGCAAGTCAAAAAGAGACTTTACAAAAGGACTTTAAAAACTTAGTTTCAAAACAAAATTTTGCCATGTGGCAAGCAATTTTATCAATCTTCGGTTTTCATATTCAATATATTAAAGGAGAGAATCATTCTTTACCGAATTTTCTAACCAGTGAATATATACAGGAAAAAGCAGATATTCAACAGCATATTCATGATGAGTGGTCCAAGGAGCAAAAAACCTATGAGAGCATCAGATATATCAAAAACTGATAATAGCATCTGATTATATCAAAACTCAACCTCACCTACAAGGAAAAGCATTAACTACTCCAAACCCCTTTTCGGCGCCTTTATCCTACTCAAAAGCAGTAACTGCTGAAACCAAAGACCAAACCTCAAACCCTACTCCAAATAAAAGAGGAGGGACACAAGAAATTTTCACTTTCTGTCATTCTCTCTAAAACTCTCAAATCCTTCAAATTTAAGTTTATAGTTTTCTTAATCTAGTTTTGTAATCTTATATCAAGCTTTGTGTTTTAATCCAAAATCAATAAAGTAAGTTTTAATCATATATTGTTTCCAATATAAGAATACAAACAAATAGAATAAAGTCCTCTAAAAAGGACGTCCTCAAAAAACTTTATACATAATTGATGAACAAATCTGACGAATAAGACATCATGCAAGAAGACAATCTATTTGGCGGCCCTTTAAGCCATGATCCGTTTGATATATATAGAAAAAGTAACGATCCATCCGATATATATATATATATATATATATATATATATAAAAGTAACATTTGGAGGACATATGACACAAATAAGAGATAATATTGCAAATATGTTATGGAAAATCAATAAAATAAACGTATATGACTGTAGTTTATTTGTACTACATAAAAATATGTAAAATATATTAAAAATATCAAATAGAATATTTTATTATATTTTCCCGCACTATCTAGTTTATAATCACCACTCAAAAAATTGTTTTGCACTAAATATTACTTTTATCACCATTCATATATTGTTTATAACTGCTTTTAAAATGAATCTCAGCTGTCCGGTAATATGTGTTTTTAGCACAACCACACTTAAACTGTACCACACTATCTAACCCGCTTGTTTCGCACCACCCAATCCATTTTTTTTTCACCGTTCATACTTTGTTTTGGACCGCTTATTTTAGACGAGCCGTAGTTGTTCTGCATCATACGTTTCTTTTATACAAACCGCAGTTAAACCGTACCGCAATATACAATCCGCTTGTCCCGCACCACTCAATACTTTGTTACCATTTGGAACCTATATTTATGAAAATAGGTTGATATATATATATATATTTGAAAAATGTATATGTTTTTATGAACCAATAATAAATTTTAGTAGTTGTGATGTGGATACGTAAATGGATCCATGGAATTGGAGCTTCATGGATATAATGCTTCTTGCTGCATGCAAGTAAATGATGGAAGCTGAGAATGACTGAGTTTATGGAAAATCCGGCTAGAGGAAGAAAAAATGATGATCTCGCCTCACGTATCTCGAGCTACCCTGCAATGAAAAAGAACATAAAATATAGTTTCCTCATTGGAGCCATACACGGAGCAGGAGGTATCAGTCACAACTCCGTCGAAGGCAGCATTTGCTTGACTGCAAACGCACCTGGAAGTGCCCTCCACATAAAATGTGTAATCTTAATTTCAGTAAACATTTCCAAAGCTGTTTCTGCAAGGGAGGAAGCTTATTTGGTTGGGGGAAGCGAAGGTCGTTCACAGTTTCTACCAGATTATATCCACTCCTCGTTGTGTAGCTTTAATGCTCTGGAAAACCCAAACAAAAGAGTCCTCACACGAAAGAGATTATTGTATCGATCACTAATTCGACATCTTCCTCACTAATGATCTGTTCGATACAATCCACGTTCCATTAACGAGATGGATCATTGATGAGATCAGAAACCTCAATAGTAAGGTCCACAATGGCATCCTGCTGGTAACATTGTGTGCGAGGGATAGTGTCACGGATCCAGTTCTTTAACCAGACCTTCTTATTTGCTTCATTACCAATGTGCACAAATCCTTATTTTATAAGTTCAGGTCCATGAAGGATACTACACAACATAGGAAGGGCAGGTACTTAAACCACAATCCATGAAAGGAGAGTTGATGTATAGGTGTTTAAGTACCTGAGCCATCAAAGATTCTGGATTGTCACAAATAAGCCAAGTTTGATTAGCAAATAAAGTTTGATAGAAAAGTTTGATGTTATATAAACCCAAATTGGATTTTCATAATTTTTCCATGCTACCCAATTGATCTTTTCCCCTTGTTGCTATTTCTCCAACAAAACTCAATCATCGCGCTGGTAAAGATTGGAGCACACATTCTTGGGGAACTTAAAACACAAGTTTAAAAAGACTAGAAGTGTAAAACCCACTGAACTGAGAAGAATTTACTTACTTTCTTGAGATAGAATTTTAGAAAACCTGCTTTGGAGCCTTCCATGAAGCTATTTTCGGATAAAACTCAGTAGCATCCTATTTGATCCACTAAAACACTCTAGAAAACCGAGGTATACGCTTCTGTGCAAAAGATAAAAAGAATAGCAAAAGATGATCGCCTTGTCTAATACCACACTCGAGTTTGATGAAGTCATGCTAGTTTCCATTCATGAGGGCCGAAAAAGACACTGAGCTCACGTAAGCCAGGATCAATTTAATCCAAACACGATCAAATCTCATTTCATTAGTATCTACAAGAAATCTCATTCCACCAGGTCATAGGTTGTGGACATGTCTTTCTTAACCGCCATAAAATCATCATATATTCTACCATTTGTCAGGAGAACATGAACCATTCACAAAAAAAAATAGAATGTTCTCAGAATTCAATCAACCGGAAACAAAGACTCCTTGAATTTCTGATATAAGGTCTTGTAAAATATTCTTAAACTGGTTACAAAATATCTTGGACATGGGCGGATCTACTAAGGTCAGAATGGATGCAGTTGCCCCCACTACAAGTTACAAGTAAATTTGTTTGCCTTGAAGTAATTAATTATCTTGCAGCTTAGTTGGCTAAAGTTCTCTCTTTGCCCCAACCACACCAAGGTTCCTATATTTTTCTATTTTCCCTTTTTCATGTGTATATTTCATTTTTCACCTCATGTTCTCGTCCTTCGAATCTTTTGGACAAAGTTCTTTTCATTCTATTAAGTTTTTTTTTGTCATTATTAAGTGTTAATAAAATAAAACTATTAAGTTTTATTTTAAACAAACAGTTCCAAGTTTTTCAGACTATTTCTTTTTTTTCAGTTAAAATATTTTTTTATTTTTCTTCTACAGGTTATTCTTACTATAAGATATCTGAAACACATTTATGCAAAATATCCAAAAAAAAATTTGTCCCTACTTAAAATAATTTCTAGATACGCACTGATCTTGGAGATGATCTTATATATACTAAGCACAAGCTAACGGGTCGCAATTTTTATACTTTGTATATAAATATTTTTTAAGTAGGGCATGCGCATCAATGAATGTAGGGGGGAGTGTCATAACTTTAATTTTTTTTTTCATTTGATTTTCTTTTTTTTTGGAGCCCGCAAAACAGTGATGAACCGCATTAATCCGGAATAAACGCTGCGAGAAGAGTTCATGGAAATGGATTATTATAATTTTTTTTAGGATGTGTGAGAGTTTCCCCTACGAACCTCCAATGCTTTTGCTCTTAAGCTTTGTACATAGACATTTTCTTTAGTTAATTTAATGAGTTAAACAGGACATTAACAAAATCTAAAACAAAAATTATTTTAGATTTCAATAATCATTGCTAATGATCCACATGAAATTTGGCATGTACAGTATTTAACAACATGCACTTTAAATTATTTCTTAAAGACAAGAAACGGTCGAGAAATCTCTATACCGATTAAAATACACATCAAATAAGGCTTGCTAATTATTGTATAAGCAAATATATAAGCAGATCCCTAATTTTTTTTAAACTCGCCAATGATCATTACCATAAATTCCTCAAAGCTCAGATAACCATCACCATCTGCATCAACGGCTTCGACCATCTTGGCACATTTTTCTTCCGTGAACTCCTCCCCAAGCCCAGTCATTGCCGCATGGAACTCACTTGCCGTTACCTTTCCGTCACCGTCAGTATCACAAAAATCAAAAGCTTCCTTCAACATGTTATCAATGCACAAAGTAAACTCGTCAGCGTCAAGCGCACCATCACCGTCCACGTCAAATTCCTTGAACATATTTGTGATTTCTTTGTCAGGAATGTTTATAGAGAAAGCAAGAGCCGCTTCACGGAAGTCCTCCAATGAGAGCTTGCCGTTGTTGTTCTTGTCGAACTTCTGGAAAATCTGTTTTGCAGACATTTTCTTATTATATTTATTTAGATTTTTCTTTTGTTTATGAGTTTGTGAAATTTGACACACTATGATCTAGTATTTATAGAGTTTTGAGAACCCTAGACAAACGAAAAAACCTGTAAAGTCTGATAGTTCCAATGAATGATTAATAAAAAATGAAAATGAAAAATAAACTAGGAAATATTTGAAAAAAAAAAAATATATATATATATATAGATATATCCTACAAATGGATTTGTTTCTTATTATGGATAATATTCCTTTTATTTCATAAAAACATAATGTAAAGCTAAGCTAATTGGACCCAACTATAACATTATTAACCTTAATTAACAGATTCTTATTTATATATATATATATATATATATATATATATATATATATATATATATATATATATATATATATATATTTCTTGATTAGAAAACAAAAATCTTTATCTTAAGATTTTTTTCCAAAGTTGATGGATTCGCTTAAGCAAGGTCAAGTTTCCATTCACACTGTCAAGATTAAATCTCCAATATTACAAAATCAATACATTCTAATTATGACAATTTACAAAAATATTATAAATGCATAACTTTCAAATAAATCTAAATACGTGTCATACTTATTCTATAATTTGGGTATATGCTGACGAACGCTGACTCATTGTGCTAAGAAATCAATTTCCTAAAATGAAAAATATACTCCCTCTGTTTCACAAAGTTACATATTTTAGAAAAAAAAATTGTTTCAAAAAGATACATATTTTGTATTTTCAATGCATATTTTATCAAATTTTTATGATTAATTGCAAATTTCAAAAAACTTAATTATACTTATTGGATTTTTATTGGTTTAAAATTATGGGGAAAAGATCAGCATAAAAAATTATGCATTTATTATGTTTTTTATTAATATGTGTAAAAAGTCTAGAATATGTATCTTTATGAAACAAGGGGAGTATTAACTAACAATTTAAAACTAATGAAAATTCATTACAATTGGATTTATGTATTGCTAGCTCAAGAAAGAAAAGCATTAATGACATTATCAATGATATGAAAACAAGAAATAAAAATATGGAGCTTAGGAGGATTCAAATGTCTACAAGGAGAAAGTACATACATGTCTCTTTTTCTTGTCACAAACTTATCTACTGCAACAACTTCCAAGACCTACTTCTTTCTTGCAATCTTTTTGGATTTATAGATATTTGTTTTATTAGGTGGAAGATCCAGCTGTATATGTAAACCCACCACGCAAATTTTTGTTGCTCTTCGATTTTTGCTTTGCATGACAAATTTAGAGTTGATCGACTTTTCATTATTTTCATTCTCAATAGGGGAGGTAGACTTTCTCTTATGTATTCAAGATTGTGATATGCGATCCAAGAACATCATGGTTGAGGGCTTGGTTCCATGAAAATGAGCAACTAAATAGTCATTTCGAAGTGTTTGAGGATAATGAAAGTTAGATCGCTGACTTCAGGTACTGTTTAGTCTTCGTAGCAGAGGCTGGAATCCAAATTAAACTTTTTCGAGGTTTTTGAACAAAAAGAATGGAAGGGGAAGCGACAGAAGAGGGGGAGAGCTGGACAAGGATTCTCGTTAATGGCAATTAGCGTTAGAGAACAATAACTTTTTCCCACATGTTAAAAACATCATTTTCTGATGCTGGAGATCGCCTGGTTAGTAAAATAACCAACTAGGTTCTGATGTCAACAGGATATGATATAAGTGGATCAGTTTTATCATCAATGAATCAAGCATATTAATAGCCTGCACCTTACGTTATCTCAAACTCGTCACACAACACTCCTACCTTTTGTCTTTTGTGAATAGCAAAACCCTAAGAGAACAAAAAGAAGAGAGAACACAAAACTCCTTAAAATAACTACTAACGAAAAGAAATAAAAATTAAATGAATATTAATTCGGATGATTTTTACCTGCAAATTATAATGCAACTCTGGTTTACGATAATCAAATCCCTCTTTCTTTCTTTTTGTGGATTACTTCTCGATGCCTTGTTGAAGATACTGAATCAAGTCGTATCCAGCAGTAGTCCACTTGTTATACGCATCAGTACAAACATGGATCATGAAGTGTGCAGCTTCTCGTTCGCTCATCTCTGGGTGAAATCTTTTCCTTAGGTTACCTATTGGATCTCCTCTGCTAAAGCAAGGCAATCCACTGTCTAGCATCATTTGCACCGTGCCTATGATTCCGTCCATGTACCGGCGAGCAGCCAAGTATCCTTTGACGCACAAGCTTTTTTATGCAGACAAGACATACGATTATCTTCTCTGATAACAAAAAAAAAGAGAGGATTTGAGAAAGTTTCTAAGATATCTACCTTACAAATTGATGCCATGTTTTGCTTTTCATAACACCCGATGGGTCTAGCAACTGAGTCATTTCGTGGCTCAGTTTGAAGTGAGCACTCTCGAACCGCATGTTTCCACCAGGTGAAGTTTCCAATATGAAACCAAAGTCGATGTGGACAAGTCTTCCCACGCTGCAACATGGTGTTAGTTTCATGAAATTTCCCACATAATATTATTGTCCAGAGAGAGAGTTAGGAAGCATACTCGTCAAAGAGGAGATTTCCGTTGTGTCTGTCTTTGGGTTGCAGCAAAAGACTAGCCACAGCATAACCAGCACTGCTGATGAGGAAGTTCTCTCTTGCTGTTTCAAAGGTGGCGGAGCCCACGGGTCCATAGTCTTGTTGAAATATCTCATACAAACCCCCGTCCGTTGTTTCACCCATTTGACTTCTGCTTCGTGTATTAGGCACAACCTGTAATGAAAAGAAAAGAGAGATATGAAAAGTTCTTATGCCACCATATCTAGTTTAACCAGCAAGAGAAAGATTGACACATTTTCGACTGAGTTTACCTCAATTATGCCCCTCTCGTCACCAGTTGGGAGTACTCCATATGGAAAAAGATAAAGATTAAGACCAACCGCTTGAAATATATCTCGAAGAAGAGATATCACTTGAAGGGCAAGAACATCTTGTCGGCAATCATCTCCGACCTGAATACAAGAGCGGATCAGACTGACAGTAAATACCAACGGGCTACGTTGGTTTTAAATATATTTAGTTTAACTAGTGGAAGCGCATGACAGGCAAATTGAATTGTTTTTTTTTTTTGGGTACGGGCAAATACTATCAGAAGAGAGAAACACATCACAGTAGACGGCTTACTTTGAAAATGCAAGCCTGAGGTTTCACATCATTATGGTCACCATCACGATCAACAACGTTGAAAGTTATCATAATAGGGACTTTAGCGGCTGATTGTAAGGGTATCCCACTGTCTACACGTATACCCCTAACAAGCTTACTAGGAGCCGTTGGCAAATAGAGGTCATCTCCCTGCATTTCAATTTTCTCTAACTCCCTGCCATAAAAATAAGTGTTAGATTAACCTTGCATTTAACATACCCACCCATACCATGAAAGATAAAACTATACCTCCTGATACCGGCTCTGCGTTCTTCTTTTGGAAGGGGAAATAGCACCCCGGAAATCGATGTAACTTTGTCAAAGAAGTCAAACTCTCTAGTGAACATGTCCAAGGCGCTGGGACTGAAACCATCAATGATATGCTGCCGAACTTGTGGCAAAATTTCTTGGAATGATGTATTCTGAAATATTACAGGAACAATAGATGAGGTCGGATTTATATAGAACAAAGTTCTACCGCCATCTCTATCTAAACAACCTAATCTCTGTCTCACTACATTTTTTGCCCAAACGAGACTTCCCAAGAACAAATTCATGCTTATACAGAACTATAAGCAGTCATGAAACCCATTTCGGTCTAGGAAGTATGTGCTTACAACCAGCATCATCATGTCGAATCAAGAATGCTTTCAGCACTGCATAACATGTGAAGAATAACCTAACCAGAAAACTTTGAAAATGATTTTTGCAAGAGACCGTATACTGCAACTCGGGATAGTCACAATAAGAGCCAGTACATTGTACTAAATGGCAAAGCTATTTAATATTGTGAAAGATCGTTAAGCTGCATATCAGCAGTAACATTGATAATCTACTAGTCAAATAGTAGTAAGATGCTAGCTCCACACAGAAAAAAAACTAAGACCAATGAAACATAAGCAGAAAATTGTTAATAATGCGCAAACCTTATCGATAGAACCGTCCTTTGGTGTTTCCTGAACAGACTCTCCCTGTCATTATAAGAAATATTTGAAGTTAACAAATCTCCGCAAAGGTTACAAATAAGTTCTTGCAAAGTCCACTAAGTTTAATTTACTTGCAAATGCCAAATGAGAATATGGGCAAATATGTCGCTTCTTTGGGTAGCTCTAAGAAGATACCCTTCAACCAACCTCTGCACAAAGACAACTGAAAAAGGTTAAACATCTTAGAAACCAGGAAAAGGAAAGAACTTAAGTAATGGAGCTTGAGGATACCGTGACAAGAAAAAACGCGAGCAATCAAAGTCCCAGTTACAAAATAATAGAAATGGTCTTTGAAAATGTGAGGTTGATAATCCAATTCTATTCTTTTAAATTAGAAAAATAACTCAGTTTTAGATAAAAGACTAACAAAAGAAAATTTTCTGGGCTCCCAGTTCCTTTTTTCGCACCATGGTTGGATAAATTAAGGAAAATGCTGCAGTACACCGAATGCAGAATTTCTATTTCTGAGACTAATAAAACACTCCAATGACAGCACTAAAAAGAGAAAAAGATAAAATTTCACGTATTAAGTTAGACTACATATTATATATATATATCTAATGAGTACACGCAGAATGATAGATATAATTCAAATAGCTTAGACCCCAAATTGCTTATAAAGACTAAATCAAATAGCTTAGTCCTCAAACTGCTTATAAATGACTCTATGTATACTAGATGAGACTTACCCCTTCATCATAGCGCAGACACTGCACCAACTGGGGCATGAAGAAAGTAACTCGGTCAGGAGGGTAGGACTCCAAAACTCTTAGGACATATGCCATGACACGTGGATATCCTTTATAAGCAGGAGTGAGGAACTCGAGAGCCTGTGTAATTGAACAAGCAGCCCAGTGTGGTAGCTGCTGCAACAGCACTGAGTTCTCTTCAACATTTTTGGGTGTAACAAAATATGGCAATGCCTGGGGTATTGTACGGAGATCTACAATATGTGTCTGCGTGAAAGAGTACAAGTAGAAAGCTCATAAAACATCAGTCGATCAATAAAAAAATATTAGCCATGACATCAAATTATGTATTATATACCAAGAGGTTCAGCACACGTACAACCCTAGCAATCTGATTCTTAAAAGAAATATCAATCCCTTCAATAAATATATTCAGTTAGAAGTACCATGACCAACGTTTTCCAGTTATACATGCCTCACTGATTTTGTGGGATGGTGCAAGCTCTTTGTAAACTTCATACCAAATTACAGTATATCCCTCTAAAACTATAAAATCGTAAGAGTAGGATCTGTAGTGCCATACCTGAACAAGCTGAGTGACTTCGGATTTTACTGCAGCATTTGCCGGAAATCTGGAAGCGAGAGATAAAGCAATGCGCGGGTCCACTGAAAAGGCGGTTTTAGCATGTTCGGTCCATTTTTCGGAGCTTATTTTCAGCCGCGAATATGGACTGTCCCTGTACAAACGTTTCCACTTGAAAGAATGAATATCATGTACGTCATAGAGAACTAACCAGAAGTGAAAGCGTCATAAAAGGAAACCAAGTTTTACTTTGAACTAATAGGTTGTGCCCATACGTCAAGCCTGTCAGCCTCATGCTGGCAGAGCATTAGGAGCAATTGCTTCCTTTTTTCTTTTCCCACAGTGTAGTTGTCCATCTCACCCCAGACGGGGTGATACTGATCGGTCTGTAGACATGCAGCCAAAGTAAAAATCACAGTTTGCAGTCAAACTATGTTACCGGGAGAAAGTAGAAAAAAAGTTTGCAGATGGTTACTGTACCACATCAATCAAGTTCCCAATTTCACGAGGTTTTCCTTTGGAATCAGATTGACTTAAATCTGATAGCTCGCTTGATAAAAAGTGAACAAAAACTGAAACAGAAAGAGCCTCGCTTTGACAAAAATTCGGAATATTTACATCATACCACTCTGGTTGATGAGCAAACCAGCCTAAGGAAGTCCTGGAACAAGTACAAAAGACATAATTTCTTATTGACGTGTACGAAAAATAGAACAAAGGTATAACAGACAAAATTGGCCTAAGCATTAAGCCATCTGAAAGCACCTGGACATGCCATGTTAAATGGGGGATTAACATAAAGCCTAAAATGTAGCTACTTTCAGTTATGATAGAGCTATTAAAATAGCAGACACTAGCCCATACAGTTCAATGCAATGTGCAATGGCAATTCAAGGTAAATCCTAAGGCGGACAAAACAGTAAGAGAGTCTATGAACATTAATATATAGTCCAGCAAAGAAAGTAAAGAAAAAAATCAAATGTGTGCCGCCAGATCAAAGACGCAGGATGGTAGATCTCCAGAAAAAAAAAGAAAAGAAAAACAAAATGTACGGTGCAACAAAAAACAATGGCCCATCATAAAAAGAAAAACAATGGGAATTAGCAAAAAAAAAAAAGTGACCTGTAAATTCGATCTTCCAATAGCTGGAGTCCAGATCTAAATTTCTGCATATTGCCTTGTGTTTGGCATGAGCAGAACTTCAGTCCAAGGAGCATCAAAGAAAAAAAGGTACCAGCAGCTGCAGGGTGGCGAGTAAAGCACCAGTCAAGGTCTGTACTCCGTTGTAACATTCGACCTAGCAGCAAGAGTTGCTCCGTGCTATTATGTCGAACAACCTAAAGAAGCATTTTGTGATAAGAAACTCACTTAAATAGTTATATGCTTCCTTAATGATGAGTAAGCAAATTCCCAAGTGAAAAAAAATTACTCCATGACCACAACTTTGTCACCTACGGTCGTTCACAGAAAAGTGATATTTGATTTAACTAGTACTATAAAATTATCAACATATAAGATCTTTTTAACCAACGACTAAGAAGAATTGAGGTGATCCACCTACATGAGTTCCGTCTGTATAAGAAAAAGTAGAGAGATAAATTCTAACCTCAAAACGATCAATTAAAAATCCAAGCCACAGTCTGTGAGCAACTATTTGGTCAACTGGATCACTTTCAGGCGATCCTTCTGGTTCCCCAGGGGCAAGATGAGGTCTTAATTTTGCAGCTGGGCCAGAGTATCTTACATCAGACGCAAAGAGTCCTCGCTTTGTATCAATTGTCCATATCCATGCATCAACAAGCTCGGCAAGGACTAGAGATACAAGTTGAGGAGCAGCAGAAACCAACCAGGTCCAAATAAAAATTCCAGTTTCCATAGCATCTGGAGTAGATATATATGCAGGACACCAACAAAGGAGACGCAGTAACTGAGAAAAGCCTTCCACATTCGTTTTTGACTCAGCACCCTGATGCAAAGAGAAGAGCAATTAGAATACATGTGCTCGTCAACCCATCTGTTCTTGGTTAGAAAACTTTACCAGGTTTGACAGAAGTAGTGCAGTTGCTTGAGAACAAGTTTCTCGGAATTGTGTCTTATCCACCTCTCCACCTTTTTCAGCAGTATTAACAAATTGCTGAAGGAGACGCACAAACCGCGCGATTAACATCTCATTAAATGAGTCATCCTCTGGTTGTGGTGCCTGGGAAAAAGCCCCAGATATTAATCTTTGAAGCCCACCACCAAAACCACTAGGCGCTGAGCCAGATTGAAATCCACCAATACTGTTGTACAACCTTCGCATGCCAGCAATTTCCCCAGCATGGTTGCATTTTACTGTTGCACTGACTACACCTGTACCAAGTACCTCCAAGTTAAAGGATTCAGAAACTTTTAAGTTTGCCCCTGATGCTGCGGCTGCTGCAGCCATCACCGCTGGAATATTTGCAGTTCTTATCCCTGACCAAATTTCATTTTTCCCAGTTCCAATCTTTATTTCAGATAGAAGAGAAACCACATCCGTTGTAGTTTGTGCTCGCTGCCATGTGTTTGCCTTACACAGCTTGTCCTGTGGTAGACATTAAAAACAAGAGAGGACCGTGAAACTCTATTGCAACTCAGAGAAACAGCAAGAACAATTTAACTTAAGCAGAACACACGGAAAAGAGCTCAGCCTTAAGACATACAAAAAGAATTCATGGAAACAACAACTTAAGCCCCTATATCTAAAGCAATTCGTAGTTCGTTTGTGCACCAAGAACAGACTCATGACAATCTTAGAATTAAAGTAAAAAAGAAAAAAAAAACTGTACATCTGAAAAAGACCACGTAACCAATACCATAAACAATAAAACAGCAATTACGGTTGTTAACGGAGAGAAAAACTGAATGAATCCCACCTGCTTGAATCATTTGAAGAAAATAGAGAAGTCTAAAACTAAAAACAAGTTCGTTAAACACAGTAAAGGATGGAAAACATGGCAGGGCAACAGAATGAGACAGGAATTATATCTCCACAGTAAGTCTCTGTTTAAAAATGTCGCACTACAAGATTGAACACGCGTAAAAGTCTGCCATAGTAAGGAAATTTGAATGTGAAAATAGAAGACAATATGAATTGGTAAACAGAAGGAAACCTGAAGCAAACCCTGACTGGTACATGGAGCATATGAAAGCGATATTATGATCCATTCTCGAACAACTTTCTGGTATAAAGATCGGACAGCAGCAGTCCAAGCAGGATCATTGACAACTGTTGAAGATGTATTGTCATGAACAGAAAATAGTAAGCTATCCAGACACGAAGAATGCCAGAGGACCTGCATTTTCTCATTGTCAGACGATCAACAAAGCAGAGGGATAATTTCCAAAGGAACAGTTGAAGAAGGCAAAAGGCAAACACCGAAATAAGAAAGACACCAGTTAACAACAGGAGAAGAATAAATTATTAGATGTACAAGGAGAGGAAATATGCAGAAAAGAGAAATATAAACCGTGAAAAATGTCTACGGTATACGTGAACAGCAAACACAACTTATTTGGAAGTCTTGTAAAACAAACAGACTACACCATTGGTGTCTAGTAGGATTATATATGAGAGAAAATTGATCATTCATTAGAGATCAACAGAAAGAGATAAACTAGATTCAACGAAGGAAAGGAAAAAAATATGCAACGGGTAACCCATGAAACTATTGGAAACTTCAATCTGCAATTGTTCAATGTAACGATAAATGTAACCTATAATTATTACAATTTGATAATATTAATTAGGTTTTGGGCCTTATTCCTGGAATTTCTTCTGTGAATACTCGCCTTGAAAATACTATCATGTCCAAATATAACTCTACCTCTACATACTTCTATCAGTGTAGTATATTCATCATATATATGCAATATATCAGCTCGTTTTTCTCTTACAAACATGGTGAAACTACATATAATCTTTTGAACGAGAGAACGTATACCCATTTACCTGAGGAAACTTGTCCCGTAACTGAGTTAACAGGTTCACAGAGATATTTCGAACGTGTTCATCTCTCTGTGACATACTCTTTATGAGGAAACAAGCATGTGCATACGTTGTCAGTTCTCTATTACGAGCATCTTTTCCAGTAAGTGATATTCGATCTTCCTGAAACCAGATAGCATTTTTATGTAAATATCATATAAAGAAAGCAGAATTGGTGTTGGTGACGAAATGACCAAGTGCATATATAAAAGGACAGAAGGAATGAACGGGCAAGAGTTGCCATCAAAGGGCCCTTGGCCAAAAATGAGCTACAATAGTACGACCAAGTATTTACATACCAGCCATGAGACTGCTGTTTCAAAGGATCTATGCACAATTGCCGTCAAACACTGGGAAACAGCAGGAGTAAGATTTGGAGTTTTCAGATATTCAAAGACACAGCTGAAGGCACTTCTAGAAGCAGATACACTTGAGTCGCCGTTAAGGATACCACCATTGCTAATAAAGCGTATGATTTCCAAAAAAGCGACAGCAAGCAAATAGGTAGCTTTCACTCCTAATATGATTAAAATAATAAAATAAAAATAAGTTCTAAGCATCTAAGAAAGCCAAACCAAAGTCCTTCAAGCAGATATTAAACAATAACTCCTTGTTTGTTTTACCTGAAATGGTGTTCATTGATGCAACGTCAACCCGGCCACCTAAGGCAGTTGAAAGAGCAAGTCTCTGTGTTGAAGCTACTTTCTCATTTCCATTTCCTCGACGACTACCAGGATTATGAAGCGCGTTGAGTTCCAATTCGTCTTCAAGCCATTTCACAGAACTGACAACCTACAAAGAGCAATGCTCAATTAGCTACAGTTAATCTACAGAACAACTACGTATCTACAGGGGGATGTAAGACTCAGTATTTAGAAGGTTTATAATATGGTGAACCATAGATTAATCTCTGAAGATGACCTTCTAGACTGACTTACAAGAGGGGGAGTGCCTTGAGAAATCCGCTGAACAGCAAGAACCCACTCTGTATTCCACATGTAAGGCCCTCCTACAGCTTGCAAAGCAGCATTCATGCTCCCACTGTTCACTGAATTGGAGGTTGACTTCCCAGCTGGTGTTGGAGCTTTCAAAATAGGAGGTGCTAAGCCAAAAAGGGCTATATAGAACCAAAGATTGCGGAACAGCTTCAAAAGTGAGGGTTCCACATCCAAAGTAGGATCAAAATCCGAACATATTTCCGCCACTGCAGGAAGAAGAGGCCCTAAAAAATCCACTCCACTCCTGGAAGAAAAGGAAGCACGTAATAAATATTGAGGTCATTATGAAGAGAGAAATAAACTTTGGAGAAACATCCACTGAAGATTTTCCGATTATTCTAAGCTTTTCGGACAATTGTAGAGAGGAAAATGTTTATTTTATCTATAATGTTAACAGCATGATCACAACATTGATCATCCTTCATGCAATACATAAACCTTGCTGGGAACATAGTAGCCAGCAAAAGCTGTTGCCAGCAGATTTCTCGTAGTTTGAGGACTTTCTTATGTATAAATACTTTATTCAACAGCGAGAAGTTTCAAGCTTTTAATTACTATATGACTTAGCAGTTAAAAGATAAACTAAACCATAAACATTTTTAAAAAAATTCTAGTGTTTACACAAAGCTAAGATGATATAATTACCCGCCACTTTTGGACTCGGCAGCCAGGCCTACATCTGAACATAAGGATAGCAAACGATGGCGATAGTCCGAACGCAATTTTGTATCCACAAGGCCATTGGCAATTGTAAGAAAACCTGCAGGAAGAGTCTACAGCACAATTGGATCTGTAAGGATCAGTATAATAGTTAAATAATCAAAAACAAACATAGTAAAATACCTCTATACGCTCAGTTGTAGCTTCTGGTGCTGATGTTTTGCTTTCTACAGATCCTACACTCGACAGTTTGCTCAAGTAACTTCTGGTCATCAGAACTACCGTCTCGCGGTAAGACTTCTCAAACCCTAACGTTGCTATGCGAGAAACAGCATCAAGAAGCTGGCACAGAATTGGCATAGATGCATAAATAAATATGTCAACAAGGGTAAAGATATCCCTGCCAAGGTTCAAGAAAGTAACATATATAGGATATCATGCTAGAAAATGGAACCATACTTGGAGTCGCAAGAAGCTAGGAGCCGAAGCATCACCCTCTTCCAAGCTTTCAATAAAAAGTGGCAATATCATGTCAGCTACTTCGGGCTTCTTCACAGCAAGATTGAGGTCAGCAAGCAGCCGTATCACATTTAGCTGTACAGCAAGCACTTGCTTTTCTCTATCAACCTGGACAACAAATGATAAGCCTTAGTGGAAAGGTAAAATATAAATGAAACCTAAGGAAGGCGGATTAACAGCTGACGAAGTAAAATGATTTTCTCCACGTTAAGAGAAACGTTGAAAAGTTACCTGTTCTTCATAATCATTTCTTTCACGAATACTTGACGCTAACCCCATAATGAAGGTGTCCACTGGGGCTCGGTCCTTGGCCCAACCAGATTCGATAATCTCACAACTAGTCTTAAATACGCTCTCAAGCAAAGCCCCTTGATCAGGCTGTTCCAACAAACAATTAGAAATACAAAGAAACTTCCTTCAGTAATCTAATTGAAAACAAACTATTATTAATATCTGTCCAAATTTGTGACATGATGTGTCCGATTGTACTTCTAGATATGTTGCTCCAGCGATAGAGTAGAATATGTTGCTCGTCTGAATGAAAACAAAAATTTACCTGAGCACAGACTGCCAGTACCAATGGTTTAAGTCGGATGAGCAACACACGAAGTGGCTGGCCTCCTCTTGCCACTGCAATCTTTGCAATCCCAGAAAGCAGAGAACCGAACAGCTCTTCACAGGCCTTCATCTTCCGCCACACAGATGTCAAGCAGGCATCGGCAGCATCTAAGAGCAATGCAAGAGTCTCCAGGACCAACCTTTTAGAAGTTTTTCCATCTGTTTCCAGAGACACCAGGCTTTTGATTTTCATTTTAGCTACAGCCTGATAAACAGAGAGCTTTGCATTGACTCTAGTTTTCAGAACCGGACCTTGTTCGTTCCAGTCTCGTTTTCTTGACTGTAAAACAAAAGGCAGAAACAGAGTAATCATCTTTGCTAAGAAATCCATACTCCACTCAAGATCCACAAAGTAAGCACTAAGCACCGTAGTACAAACGCTCAAGAAAAAAATGCCAAATTATATTGTAACCACGAGAAAATCCGTACCTTAAGAAATGCAGACATGGACTGCAGCTGCCTCTTCGCTATAAATCGCACTTGATCCTGAAGTTTGGAATCAACTTTGACTTTCTCCAAAATATGAGTGATCAACCTAAAAGCAATCTCTTGCTTCTCCAAGCTCTCGATAGATTCATCCTCAAAAGAAGCCACTTGTTGTCTAAACACAGGGTTAGAGCCTCCACTACCTTCACTAAATCCGAAGCTCAGCTGATCAACACCACTCTTCCACACGATGCTACTCCCATTCACCACGACAGACGAAGAACTCTTAGAGGAGACGGTGGATCCATCGCAAGGACTAGACTCCCCAGTTTTCCCTGAGGGATAACGGTTGGTGCTAACGGGAGAGCTCTGAGCGGAAGAAGTTTCAGAGTTGGCCGAGTTCTGCTGTTCCTTGGGCGATGGAGGCGCACGGCTCACAGCAAACTGATCAAGCAGCATTGTTATCAACTTATCCCCATCAGACTGCAGAATCGACGGGAAATTCTGAGAGAGCGCCACCAAGAAAGCCTTGGCAATCGACGGATCACCATCCCCGTCGCCGCAGCTCGTGGCGGCTATCACGACCTCACCTGTAAACCTAGCAACCTCGGTGGCAAACTCCGGCGATAGATCCGCCGCGCACGAAAGATAGCACAAGAAATCGCAATAAAACGCAGAGATCGACTGCGAAGGGAACGAGTGCGGCCAGAACGAACGGCGGAACGACGCAGGGACAGCGCTGAGGAAATCATTCACGGCGGATTTGGCGCGATTGTCGGTTGATTCGGGGTTCTTGGAGATGATCCGCGCCACGGCTAATACCGCGTTGAGATGGCTACGAGAAACCCTAGGCGATTCGGCGAGGAGCCATTCCGTTTGGGGACAACGACCGCATATCCAAGCTAGTTTCTCCGAGAATTGCTTCGGATTCTCCGCTATAATGTCGCAAAGCTCCGTCAATGCTTCCATCTCCGATCGAGAAACAACGAAATTACCTGAAAAGGATCAGATCTGCATGAAGAAGACGGAGTACGATCCACGAACGACGGAGATTGTAAATGTGAGTGTAGGAATCAATTGTTTTCGATTCGTGCCTCTGTGTAAGAGGAGGAGGAAGAAGAATAAGCCATGGAAGGGGTTTGAAGGTTCATTGTGATGTCATCATTCGTTTTGTCTTTTCCCTTTTTTTTTTCTCTTGCTCTCGGGGTGGAATGATTTGTCCGTTGTGGAAGATCTCGGAGAGGGGTGAAAAGTAAAATGCTAAAACTGTTCGAAGAGACAAGTCGGTAGAATCGGTGTAAATCATACCGACTCGTGAACATGAATCGATGATAATTAGAAGATTAGGTTCCGGTTTATTTATGAACATTGCTGTAATAGATTCATGGCCGGCTTTATAAATTAAAGCTTTACGGGATGAGTAAATTTGGGCTCGGAAAAAGTCAGTGAGACGACCACTTTTTGTCGATTAAAAAATTAATATATACCCGTTGACAAAATAAAATTTAATATATACCCTCATCTGATAGGCATACGGGCGTTTGGAACCGTTGGGGTTTAGATGAGTTTTTAAGTTTTCGGATTTAGTTTACTAGGCTCTTTGCAGAACGGATTCCATCACTGATATTGTAGATTCGGTTATATTTTATACTTGGATTCCATCGCTAATATTTTAAATTTGGTTATATTTTATACTTTATATACACGATGGAATAGCCAACTTTCCCTTATCTTATCAAATGGACAAAATTTTACGCTCTAAGGAACTTTTTTCAATTTCTCAATTAGTAAAGAATAAAATGCCACACAAATTTTTATGTGGTGCCAAGAATTTCCCTTCGACTATTTTATATATAGATTTTGTTTCACTAGTTTAGCTTTCCGAATCGGTGTCTTTTACAAGTTAGCTATTGTATTGTTGGCATAAAAACATATAGTTTTCATTTTTTATCCAAACTAAAGATCTTGTTCATGTTACGTGTAAATTCTATTCTATTATTTTTTTTAGATTATATTAAAATTAGTAATGTGATAGACATGTTGTTCATTGATTGGAAATCGTCCATTAGTTAACTAAAATAATATAATATTTACATATAAATTTTTATGACTTATTAGTTATTTATAGTTTTTTTTATTAATGTGCTGATTTTAGTTCATTTTATTTTGTATTTATATTTTTGCGTATTTTCTATTTTTTAGTTAAGAACTGGTAAAAGTATATTGGTCTTGATCTCCATTTTTTGAATTGGTGATTTTGTGTGTATATATATTATATGTAAAAGTTAGTAATGTGTAGATTTAAATGAAAATACTTCTTATATTTGTAATGTATGAGGTTATAACTAAAAACAGACAAATTTTTTAAAAGTAACGTTTGAGGCTATAATTAAAAGCACATAAATTAAAAAAATTACCTTTTATTGTATTTTCTTCTATTAATAGTATAGATATTTAACCAATGTAAAAAATAAAGATTAAAAATTCAAATTAATTTTTTAAATCACATATACAAAATCGATAACTAAAACATAGCTGATCAGACTTAAATTTGACATAGCTTTTTTATAATGATGGAGATTCTTTGTTTTGATCAATGTCTTCTTCTTCCCATACCTAAAACAAATATGGCTCTGACTAGTCCCGGGGGAGCATCGATACCAAGTTTCTCCGAACATGGGAATGAGAGATTATGGACTCTACAAAACATACACATCTTCAAGTTCTTTTTGTCCGCAACTGAATCGCATCACTGTAAAGCAATGTGTAACTAGAGGAAAAATGGTGATTTATATTCAAAATATAGCAAATATGTGCATAAATGTGATCAAGAGGAGCGTGTAGAAGAAGTTATGTTGGAGTATACGGAGACTCAACCACCTGATGCTACAGAGTGTAACATCGCGAAGGATCGACCAAGAAGGGTTGATGTCAGGCCACCAGAGAGATGTCGCTTCGACGATATGGTGGGTTATGCACTTCAGGTTGCAGAGGAAGTGGATGCGTCATCCACTTACATGGAAGTTGTTTCTATTCCCGAGTCTGAGAAATGGAATGTTGCAACGAGAGACGTGGAGTCTCGTCAGAAGAACCATACATGGGATCTGGTCACATTACCATCAGAGAGAAGGGATGTTACATGCAAGTGTGTCTTCAAGATTAAGGATGGAGCATCGTCGGCAGAAGGAGTTAAGTATAAAGCTCGGGTTGTTGTAAGAAGGTTCAGTCAGAGAGAGGGAGTAGACTACAATGTGGTCAGAGATACTTCCATCAAAGTGTTGCTAGCGATGGTAGCACGGCAGGACTTGAAGCTTGAGCATTTGATGTGAAGACATTGTTTCTTCATGGAGACCTAGAGGAGATATACATGACTCAGGTGGATGGTTTACTAGTTCCTGGAATAGAAGACTATGTTTGTAAGCTTCAGAAGTCACTTTGTGGACTGAAGCAGTCTCCTAGATAATGGTACGAGATATGTGACATCGAGAAGCTGAAGAAGCTTCTTATTTATGAAGTTAAGATGAAGGATTTGGGTGCATCAATGAAGATTCTAGGGATGGAGATCTTTAGAGATAGGGAGAAGAAGTTGTTCTTGTCACAGAAGGACTACATTAATGAGGTCTTGACAAGGTTCGTGATGTCTTCAGGTAAACATATCAGTACTTCATGCACTGCGAATGTTCACCTCACCATGTATATGGTTTAGCCCGTTGGGGCATCTGGTCCGAAAGGACATCTGGCCCGAAAGGACATCTGGTCCGTTGGGGCATCTGGTCCGCAAGGAAATCTGGCCCGTTGGGGCATCTGACTGTTGGGGCATCTGGCTCGTTGGGGCATCCTGGTCAGGTGGAATATTTGGTCCATTGGGACATCTGGCTCGTTGGAGCATCTGGTCCGCAAGGACATCTGGCCCGTTGGAGCATCTGGTCCGCAGGGACATCTGGCCCGTTGGAGCATCAAGTCCGCAAGGACATCTGGCCCGTTGGGGCATCCTGGTCCGTTGGGACATCTGGCTCGTTAGAGCATCTGGTCCGTTGGGACATCTGGCTGATGACAAACGTCTGGCTCTAGTTGAGCATCTGGCCGTTAAAGGGCGTCCGGTTCGTCATAGCAATAAATCTGGTCCGAAGGGACATATGAGGCAAAGAGAGCGATGGCACATAGCGTTGAAGAAACGCATCTGGTACGTTTGGCGTTGATGGCGCATCTGGCACTTGAAAGTGCATCTGGTACATCTGGCGCTCATGGCGCATCTGGTACATCTGGCGCAGAGAAACGCATCGGGTACATCTGGCACTCGCAGGTGCATCTGGTACATCTGTTATTGGGAGGATTGAAGTCACGGTAGAGATTTGTTGATATGCCTTTAATCTGGAAGTTGCATCTCGACAATGGATGCTGCATCATGTACATCATACGGACTCAGTTGCATCGAGAGCATTGCATCAAGTTATTATGGATGTTACATCTGATCGTGGGCTCAGGCCCATGAGTCCGTACAGTCTAGGGTTTTTAGATGCGAGATGCTACTATATATATCTTGTATTCAATGTAACCCTAAACTTGCACTCTGTAAGCTCAATATCACATTCAATAATAAAATCTCTCTTTACCCGTGGACGTAGTAGTACTAGGGGTGAACCACATTAAATATCTGTGTGTCGTAGTTACATTGCTTTATTCATCTGGTTTCCACATCTGTTCCTTCTCACATCTGTTACAACATTCATCAACATTTTCTCTCATACTTTTTCGTCGGTTTCTTGCTGACGCTATTTCTCGTGTCAGTAACCATGCACAATAAGAGCGGAAGAGGTAACCAGAACGACTGAAAAGATGATCAAACAAACCAAGTGGAGACTAATGATCCTCGAAAACGGCGACGGCGCACAGGCTGATGATGATGACGACGATGCACACCTTCCTCTTTCTCTAAGCTTGGGCCAAACATCAAATCCCTCTCCGAATACGACGGCACTGCTTCGTCTAGCACCACCATCGCATGTTGTTCCGCCTATGAGGCCACATGATTTTATGGCGCGTTTGGCTTCTCGAGGATCGTCAACACCAATGCAGCCACCGTTGCTTAAATATTTCTTACCGTCGTTAGGTTACATCCCTTCGTCGAATCAAACTCCGGCGAGACCAGTGATGAGAACGATAACTTCCAAGGTTGAGTCGCGTCGGAGTTTTTACATCGCAGTTCAAAGACGATACTATCCCGCCGCCGTTTCCATGGGCTACGAATGAACGATGTACCATACAGAGTCTAGAGAATCTCGAATCGAAACAGATCACAACCATCACCGAAGACGTACAAAACAAACACTGTGAGAAAGTGTATGAAGTGAATGGTTATGAGAGAACGTGCTCCTTCGTTTTGGACTAACCCTGAACCGATTAGATGCGAGCTTTGCGGCCTTGACAAGGCGGTTAAACCGGTGATTGCAGAACCGAAGGGTCAGATCAATTGGTTGTTTTTACTTTTGGGACAAACCTTGGGTTACTGTACGTTGGAGAAGCTCCTGAATTTTTGTAAGAGTCCCAGGACCGGAGCTAAAGATCGTGTGCTCTACCTGACGTATTTGGATCTTTACAAGATGCTTTAGCCTAACCGTGAGCTCTTTAACCGTGACAGCTCTCAGCCTCTAGGCGGTGAGTTTGATATCGTTTCAATGTATGTTTGGGTTTTTATTATGCGAATAGTTGGGTGAAAATATGCAACTGTATTTGCATGTTTCAGTGAACTTTAATTTAATTTCTCGTTAGCATATAATAATATGGTTTTATGAGAGTCTAAAGCTGCATGGATTATATATACATGATTGATTTTTTTTTTTTGGAAGTATCCTACCTTGTATTTAGAAAATGGTTTAAGTAAATTTCGTTTATATATGATTTGAATTAGAACAAGATTTCAGAATCTTTTAAGTCGTTCAAGAGCATGTGTCGAATTTTCACAGCAGTTTTAAAATATAACTAGATTTCAATAAGAAACAAACTCTGATAATTATATTAAAATTTGTAACCTAATACATTTATCGTTGTGTTGACCTGATCTGTATCTATGGTAGAATTGTTAATACGGTGACCCGTATATAATCCCGTTTGGATTTAAATAAATTTCCTTTATTTAAAATCTGATAAACCTCAGTAAAGTCCAAAAATCCGCTATTAACCCGTCAACTGGCACTGATTGACCCATGTGAAACTAAGATATATCCAATGATATATGAAAAACATGAAATTGAATAAACTATTTAATTTTTTAAAAACTTTTCACTATGTCATAAAAAATAAAGAGAAAAGCGATAGAGAAAACCCAAAATATATTGATAGGCTTTCATTATTAATTATTTTTGTTATTGAAAATTTATTAGAAATTTATCTTTATTTTTAGATTTAAAATTTAATTTTTAAATTATTAAGTTATTTTATATTTAAATGGTGTAGTAATTTAATTATGAATATATAAATATTAAAGAAATATTATTTCTTATTTCTATCAAACTCGAGACTAATTTTTGTTCGAAAAGATTATTTTGTCGAATTAAAATTTTATACATAATTATGTTAATAAATATTATTTTTAAAATAAATTAATTTAAATTGAATTTATATAAATATCATTTTACGTAAATAAGATATTTCATTTATATAACCTAGCTAGTATTAATTTTATTTATATCTTAAAGTTTTAAATTATAGTATGAATTAATTTTAAACTTTTAATATTGGTTAAAATTAACTTTATTATAAGACAAATTAAATATATTGCATTAACCCCGTCTTATACTCAATAAATATTTTCATGTTTATGAAATAATCTGAAAAACTATAACTGTGAATATAGCCTATAGTTCGGTGTACCATATAATCAAATTATTTTAATATCAACAGAAGTTAGTATTGTATTTTATTAAATTCAAATACAAAAAATTATCTTTTAATATTCTAATTTAAATGTATATTAAATTATAATTTAATATTTTAATTAAATATTTTGCTTTAATAAGTGGATGTATGTTGTAAAACTCATGAATATATGTTAATATGTATATGCAGTTATTTATTTTTATGATTTATAAAATAGTTAATAAATTTATTAAGTTATTCTACATTTGCTAAATTGGTGTAGTAATTTCATTATGAATACAATAAATATTAAAGAAATATTATTTCTTATTATAGAAATAAAAAATGAATTAATATTCATTTATAATAATATTTAATATTGAATTTTATTATTTAAAAGTAAATATTAAAAATAAATATATATTTGCAGTTTAAATAAAAGATATCTAAAGATATTATCAAAATACAATCTTTGAAAGAGATACTTAGCAATATCTTTTAAAATCTGTATTTTTAAAATATTTACAAATGTGTTAAGTTAAGGTATTCATTTAATAATAACTAAGTTAAATAAATGTAATAGTTTAATTATGACTTTTTGTAAGTAGATTTTTGTGCTTCTCTTTTACTAGTACTGATAAATCTGTAATATCACTGGTTTACTATTTTAAAAAATTTCAATAAGATTGTATAAATAAGAATGTTAAACTATAATATCATAATCAATACTATTAAAACATAACACTTTTTATCAACTTACAAATAGTCTAGGTTGAACCATTATATTTACTAGATCGTTTTCCGCGCTACGAGCAGTTATGGATTTTGATCTTTTTATTTTTGAACTATTGTATTGCTATATCTGAATTTATACAATCAAATATATATGTCTTTTTCTTACCAATTTTTGTAAGCATTTCTTAAAATTTCTGCTTCATTGTTTGCCGTAAAATTAAGATATGATATTATGATTGTTTCCTCCTATGCCACACATTTTATGTTGTTATAAAATATGTTTACAATATATCCATAAAATAAGTAGTATATCTAATTTACTAAAAATGAGGAACGTACAATGAACAGTGTATAACCAACCAAACATAACCGTGTGTAGTATAACTAATTAACTAAAAAATGAGGAGTATAATTTGATTTTTAATTTTTGAGATGGCAAATTCTGCTTATTTCTTATCGATGTATTAACAATTATTAAATCAAATTTCTGTTGAAGTTTCAGATAATAGTTTTAGAATTGAATTAATTCATGCCAAAAAAAAGAATTTTGGAATTAAAACTTTTTGATGGTACTGATGGGAGTGCTAATTTTTCTACTATGGTTTTGATTACTTTCTAAATTATATCATATATGGCTTATTTAAGTATGCTCAGTTCCTGAATTTTTTTTTAAAAAATGGCTTTGACTGCATATTTTACTTCAGATTCTTTCATGGCTTCTAGGCCTCTCGATGACAGTAATTTAGTAATAATGCACAATGTAATAATCAATTATTTGCTTTTTCACAATCTGCAACTCTAGTTGTATTTAATTGCTTTGCAAAGAACTGCATGATTGCCTCTGTACCCGTCATGACCATTAGAGCTGTAGAAGTCGAACCCAACTGTAACTCAGGAGGCTGAGATCTTTGGTTGTGCCATTGGTGTACGAGAAGCAAGTTCCCAGATAGAGACACTTCACTTCCCCTAAATTCGGATGAAGCAACCAAAAGGACTCAGTCTGCATTGGAGGTGAGAAGAGTCGAATATCAACTCAAGAAGAAATTGTCATTCTGAGATTCCCAAAACCCTCCGTCTGAGAAGAAAGAAGTGAAATGAGGCTGTTGATCGTATGCATGGGCATCGTCTGGATCACCAAGTGTCCAAAGATGATTTCATGTGGATGCAGCATACTTGTCTGAGAGTGGAAAGCATGTGCATGTGTGTCGTGACACTGGAATTCACCCGCCAGAGAGCTTAATCTCATGTTGATGAAAAGGATATTTTAGCTTCCTTTCTGGTCCCAAACCTAACATGATTTTCTGCAAATCACATGAACAAATAATCAGAAACAAAAACCAGATTAAACAAACTGAGAATGCAAGTGCACAAACAAAGACGTGATTGTTTCACCAATCTAAACCACCTTGTCAGGGAGACCAATCTATGCAAAAAAAAAAGCTTGAGTCCAACCTTCTTAACAATCTCCACCACAGCTAAGTACCCTGACCATTCATATTTCCTTGCAGATCCTTTATCAACACATCGCTAGAAGATTGGTTACTCAATCCCCTTTACACCAAGTAGCTTCAGAGCTTTAAGCGCAGCCGTAATAGCTTCGTGTGGTTCACGTTGTTGCAATCTGAAACGTAAATCAACAAAACATTGCATCTGAAATCATCCTTAGGAAACCAAAAATAGGCTTATTCACCCTAGTTTCATGATTCCCAATTTCTAAATCGGAAACAGCCAGTTGCCCACCAAACAAACAGCAAGTAACCTTTATTACTCGGATTAAAAAGTAAAAAAATAACCATGGAACTGAGAAAAACGGCTTGGAAATTATAGCTTGAGAATCACAATTGATGACATTCAAGAAGTCAAGCTCTTAGCTTTGTTCTGTCATTGCTACTGCTGCCTTTATTCTCCAACTCCAATCTGTAAATTAAGAGTAGCGGAAGTGTAATCGTAGCTGCAGAAACGTTTCTGCTCTTCTATTTGTGAATGATGTTGGGGCTGATGAAATGTTGGAAAGGAGGTTAGAACAACTTATGAACCAATACGTTTGTGTAGGTGAACATTAAACCAAATCTCAACCTTTATCGAAACAGAACTCATCATCAAGATCAACAAAAGTTTGGTTTTAAAGATAATCAGCAAATTACCTTTAAAAAATGTCCAAGCACTTGTTGCAGCCCCTCATTAGGAAAAATGTTTAGTAGAGCTTCGACCCATATCTGAGAAAAACGTTTGAAATTAGTAATTCCGATCAAATTAAGAAAACATACAATGTTGTAGAATAATTAAAGACCAAACCAATCAGTGATTAAACTTGTTGTCTTCGGTGTTGAATCTCTTTAGTTGTTGATTAATTCCTGAAGCACAATCAGTTTGTCAACCTTGTATTCGAGATCTCCACGGTTGGAATGTTTTTCCTGATTCTCTGTCCAATCTTCCCATTAAACTATTGTCTTGTAGCCACTATTTTTGATATGATATTAGTGTTGAAATATATAAAAGCAGTAGAAAATACATACCTCAAATCCGACATAGCATTGGGATGGTGATGACTTATAGGTGTCATGGCCATATATAGGCGAAGAAACAAAGGAAGGTTGAACGACTCCATCCTTCATGAAGAATGGAATAAGGAATAGAATTGAATGATTATGAGTGGGTCGTGATAACTTCAAAGAACCGGCTACATACAGAGATTGGAAACGATGATAATAAATTGGAAGAGTCGGAGCTTACGAAGAATATTGCGTTAGGATAGGTGAGTTGAAAATGGGTCACTTGACCAAAAATTATGAATTCTTTGGCCCATATGAGTTGGCCCGTTTTCATGTTCTGTCCAGTTAAAAGATATGACGTGGCAAAATAATTATTTCTGATTGACTGATTATTTTAAACGACTTGACTTAGCTTAGAGAGCTTCATATTGCTCTTTTAGTATTGTAAGATTTAACTTCTTATTATTTCTCCAGCAACTAACATATATATTGTTAAATATATATCATATCTAATCAATTATTTTAATATTTAAAATTATTGTATCTAAAAATATATTCTTAAGTATCTTTTTCTAAAATTACATTTCAATAATATATTTTAATATCTTTTATTTAAAATGTAAATATACATTTCTTTTTAATATTTAATTTTAAATAATAAAATTCATGATTAATATTAACTATAATAAAAAAGAATATTAATTCTTTTTCAATTATATAATAAGAAATAAAATTTCTATAATATTTATATATACATAATTATATTCATAATTAAATTACGACACCAATTAATAAATATAAAGTAACTTAATCCATTTATTAGCTATTTTATAAATTATAAAATTATCGAGTAAAATATTCATGAATTTTACAACATACTTCAACTTATTAAAACAAATACTAATGTTAGATATATAAACTAATAAATAATATCATATTATATATATATGTTAGAATATAAAAACTAATTTAATATATTTATCAATTATGAGATGAGGTTAATGATACTAGTTAATTTACATAATAATGCCGAAAAATATAACAGTAAATTAAATGTTTACCAATATAAAAATTTAAAAATAAATTTGTACTAGAATTTAAAGTTTAAAAAAATAAGTGCAATTGATACGAGGCATGTTATATAAATGAATTATCTTATTTTCATAAAAATATATTCATGTAAATTTTAATTTAATTATATATACTTTAAAAATAAATGTTTAATAAAAAATACATATGTATAAGATTTCTAATTTTAAATAAATAATTTTTTGAATAAAATTAATACCACGCTTTAAATCGTGGATCAAAATCAAATAATACAAATATTTATTAGATATAATATATATATAATACTAAAATTAAAAAATATTTAAGTCTTTAATATATTATTTATAATTTCGAAATATTTATATATGTTATTTTTAATTTAGATATTTTGAGAATTTATGTAATTCTAAGAACTTTTTAAAACTACTAAAAGATTCAAATTAGTAGTCAAAATTAAATAAACATTTCAACTAATCAAATTTATATTTATGTTGATGTAATATTTTAAATATATAAACTCAAAGTATTATTAAAAAAATATAATTCAAATTTTAAATCATTTATATACTATAAAAATATAATTTGAGATCTTTAAAGATGTCTAGTTCAGAAAAATAATTCACCAATAAAATGTCAACGCATCTTCAAAAACTTTTTGCAGCCCATAAATTTTTTTGGCGTCATAGTCCAATACTTTTCAGAATCTTTTGGCATAGAACAATAATTTGGCCTGATAAAACATAATTACTATTATTATTCTAGCTTTCTTTATATTCTGGTGGTGCTGGAACATTATATAGAGGCATCAAGAGCACTTGGTATCAATTTCCTTTTTATAGCTTTTAATTCCATTTCTATACGTCTACCTATTTTTCTTTGGATGTATGATGCCAATAACATAGATTTGTTCGGAGCAAACAAGGTTGTGGCACTTTGGATTATATGAATGGAGTATAGAACTATATGTGAAACAACCAATGGTTTTGTTATTCCAATAAGCATGGCCAAAAGGATACTTTTTTAAATAACAATAATATTATAATAGTGTAACATGACTACAATTTAGATTGTCAAAAACTGATGATGTTAGTTAGATTTATCTAATAGTTTGGTCCTTTTTTCTAGTGTTTTAGACTCTCCACAATGTTTTGAGATTAAACACCCTATTTTCACCGTTTAACATCTAACATCATTTTATCTTTCTTCCAACGAATAATTCAATGCACATTCAATTTTTATTTATTACAATAATTTACTTAATAAAACTCACCATTTGATTTTACTAATTCATAATTGTTTTTTTTCATGTTTAAATTGGACAAACTTAATTCTGTTTATAGGTGATAAATAATAATAAATTTTCATATAAGATTATAAAAATATTTAATTTATAATCAGATAATTGATTTTAAATAATTAGGATGATATAAAAATTTCAAAAGTCTTTACAAAGTGACATGTGATGTTGGTGGTTTTTTATTTTTTCTACATTCAACATATTGAGTGTTTTCAACGTCAAATAACCCACATCATCAATTTTCATTATTCAACATGATTATTGTAGTGATTTAACTGTTGATTTTTTTATTCAACAGTTCCATTGTAAATGGTCTTAGTCTAAATTTAGTTACACATATTCAAATTTAAAACTACAGTATAAAACCATTTACAATGAATGTTTTGGATCGAAGATTTTACCGTTGAATCACTACAATTAGTATGTTGAATAATGAAATTTGATTACATGGATTTTTTTTGCCATCAGCTTAAACAGACTCATTACTGATGATGTGTATTATTTGGGTTGTAACCATTAAACATGTTGAATGAGAAAAAAGGCAGAGACCACCAACAACACATGACATTTTTAAATATTTTGACATTTTCATTGTAGTTATTTGAAATCAATTATCTGACTATAGATTAAATAATTTATTTTTATTTTATTTTTATATAAAAATTTATTATTTATTGTTTTTCTATAAAAAGAGATTAAGTTTTCTTAATATGAACAAAAATAATTATTAATTAGTAAAATATGTTGTTGAGTTATTTATGTGTGGTTGAGTCTACGATGTCGTCGTCAAACTTGGTTTTTATCCTCGGCTACTGCAACAGACCCAAATTGTTACTGTTTCATCTTGGGACAGCCTGACTTCCAATGTCCCTTCTCTTTGCAATAGTTTCAAATATCAGATGGCTTAGGACCTCTTGGGAACGACTTCCTATATTTCGAAGTCCTTCTGTTCCCATGTCCCTTCACGCCACTGACAAATAATCCCAAAGCTTGATTGTATGTCTCTGAGCTGAATGCCTCACGGCGCAATTCGTGACTATGAAGCGCAAACCTAACTTCTTCCAGCTTCACTGTATCTTTGCCAGCAATGAACGATTGCACGAAGTTCTCGAAGGAGTTTGGCAGAGATACAACCATGATTAGTGCTGCATCTTCATCCTCCACCTTAACATCGATGTTATGCAGCTCCAGTAATATTGAATTTAACTTTTTAAGATGGTCGCGAAGCTCAATACCTTCTTGCATACGCAAGGCTAAGAGGTTTTGCTTCAGAAGTAACTTGTTCGTCAGAGATTTTTTCATGTACAAACTCTCTAACTTCTGCCATAAACTAGCAGAGGCTTTCTCATTTGACACTTCGATGATAACCTCGTCTGCTAGAAACAACAAAATTGTTGAGAGCGCCTTCTCTTCCAGAGCCTCCAAAACAGCAGCATCAGATTTCTTCCCTGACAATGGTCCCCAGATACCTTGTTGCTTCAGCAACGCCTGCATCTTAATCTGCCAAAGAGTGAAGCTATTTCTCCCATCAAACTTGTCAATCTTCGCGTTTATTTCAGACATCTTCTCACCAGATAACCAACCTGGTTCTGATACCAGTTTGTTGCAACAGACGTGAGAAGGAACATACGCGGAAAACAGATGAATAAAGCGATGTAACTACGACACATATATTTAACGTGGTTCATCCCTAGGGCTACGTCCACGGGCAAAGAGAGATCTTATTATTGAAGGTGATATTGAGCTTACAAAGTGCAAGCTTAGGGTTACATCGAATACAAGATATATATAGTAGCATCTCGCATCTAAGAACCTTAGACTGTACAGACTCATGGGTCTGAGCCCACGATCAGATGTAACGTCTATAATAACTTGACGCAACGCTCTCGATGCAACCGAGTCGGTAAGATTTACATGATGCAGCATCCATCGTCGAGATGCAACATCCAGAGTCAAGACATATCAACAATGAAAAAATTTTTATAAAAGTGTCTTCTTTAATTAAAAAATGTTGATGAAGGAGAGATAGAGAAAGAGAATCTTTTCTGTTATGCAACCAACTTGATTTTCTCTCCATAATAGCCGTATTAATAGTAGTAACAGAGATTCGAATATTTACTTATTATTTTTGTTTAATTTTAAATACTTCCCAATACTTTTATACAATACTAGATGGTTTAATATGCCACGTCATCCGGTGGTTAAACAATTATCAAAATTGTGTTGTATTTATACATCTCTAACTCCATTCTATATTTGACACTAAACTTTTTTTTTTTATAAAAAATAATAGTTATATTAATAACATCCCATAATGGGGATCGGAAAGTACAGATTTGACATCGAAGAAACATCGGAAACCTAACAATAATGGCGAAGAACAAGAACAAGAACAAGCAACAAAGCACAGCACAAACCAGATCAAAATCTAAATCTAAGAGAAAAACTTAAGTGAGGGAAAGAAGACACAAGGAGCTCGAAGCTCCATCTCCGACGAACACAGATGGTTTACAACTTCCCATGTTGCCAGAACACGGATGGTTGACTCCATACTTTATTTTGCAATAAAAAATATTTACTAACCCTACTCTATATACAACTCCAAAATAAATAATAGACAATATTACTCCAAAAAATAGTAAACCAACTCATTACTCCGAAATGCAGTTGAAAATTATTTATTTATAAAATGGTTCCCTCGATGTACATATTTTTGTTATTAATAAAATATTTATTAATGAGTAGATTAATATTATTTTATCATGTATAGTTTAGTATTATTTTTTTATTATTGCTTATATATATTCATATAGTGGACTATTTTATGTAAAAATATATATATAAATACAAAACATAAAGATCATACATATAAAACTTAAATATATTAATATTCATCTCATGAACATTATTTCTTGAGTTTCTTTTTGCAATTGTGAAAAGATTTGATCCTTTCTGGAAAAATATTTTACTCCATGATATTATAACTGCATGTATCATTTTAAATAGCATGATAATCGAGGATAAACGTGGTTTCGACACACAAATTGAAGTTAAAGAGAAGTTCTATGTACAAAGTTTAATGTTGTAGATAATAGTTATACGAGATTCTGAGAGTTTCTTTCTTGTTCAGAGATATCAAAGATAAAAAAAAAAACTCATTCTTCTCGATGATCTCTGAAAATATACTAATGCTAATAAATAACTTAAGTTGATCATGTATTATTATTTTAAGTAATGAAATTTAATTTTAATGTAATAGATATATTCCTTTAAAAGCAATTTTATGTACATTTCTTTATATAATAAATATTTAATTTTAGTTAATATTATATTTTATAGAAATGTTACAAATAGAAAATGGATTATTCTGCAAATCTTATAAATGAAAGGTGATCTTACTAATTATTAAATAAACAGAAAACAGATTATTTAGAATTTTCATTTTCCGAGTGGAAAAAAGAGTAACACAGTGGAATATAATTCAAATGCATTTTGGAATTACTCTATTTAGAGTAAAAAAGAGTTATACATTGGAATTGCTCTTAATAATTTGCACATGTTAGAAAATTTCGAATTTATTTTTTCTTAAAGCCTTGAAAATATTGAAGTTGAAATAGAAATTTGGGATTATTCTACTACAGCTTGTGGTAAGAAGATAATCTCATTTTAAATTTTGAAAAACTGTTATGAGACTGCTATTTGGAGATTTTATGTTCGATTTTGTTTCTTCATTTCATTTGCTTTTACTCAAAATAAACGTAGAATAATTAATGTCTTTATCCTTGAAAAATTAAGACTCATAAGTTTTCTAGGCATCTTACAAAATATCTGGTAATAAGCCTCTAAATATATCGGTAATATGCATTTTTATTATGAAAAATTCTATGTTTTTGTCTTATAGTTTCTTATCACTAAAAGCTACATGTAAAAAATAGAGTTGAAAATAATGTTTTTGTTGTGAAACGAATGCTCAAAAGTATTCACTTTATTCATGACATAAGATTCCTTATATTCACAATTAGACCGTCATAGTAAAATGGTAAATACATGAATAATGGAAATCCTAATACAAATGGAAAAAGGTAAATAGTCATAACTAGGAAAAGGAAAACCTAAGTACATAAGGAAAAGGAAGTTGGCTGAGAAGAATGGCAAAACTCCAGCCGCTTCTTGGTCATGTGGTCGGGCCGGATGGGCATTGTTCGGTACGAGCTGGTTCTGGCCGGTTATGGATCGTCCATCCTTTGGTTTATAACACTCTCCCTTGGACACCATAACCATTCAGGGATTGTAATGTGCTTCACGTTGCCTCATTAAAACCTTACCAGGAAAACCCAGTGGGACAAAACCATGGTGAAGGGAAAAGAGTACAACACACATTACTCCCCCTAATGAATGCATCACTGAAGATCTTTCAGTCGACGCATTTCAAGCTGATGTATGAGCTTCTTTAGTGTCGAGGTTGGTAAGGACTTGGTGAACAGGTCGGCTAAGTTGTCACTGGACCAGACTTGAACTACTTGGACCTCTCCAGCTTTCTGCAACTCGTGGGTGAAGAAGAATTAGGGAAAAATGTGCTTCGTCCTGTCTCCTTTGATGTAGCCGTCCTTGAGCTGAGCACAGGCTGCATTGTCCTCATACATCAGTATTGGTGCCTTGTTTTCGGACATCCCACAATCTATCCAAACATGTTGAGTCATTGATCTCAACCATACACACTTGCATCTTGCCTCATGAATGGCCAATATTTCCGAGTGATTAGATGATGTGGCCGCGATGGTTTGTTTCATGGAACGCCATGATATGGCTGTACCTCCATGTGTGAACACATAGCCTGTCTGTGAACGGGCATTGTGCGGGTCAGATAAATATCCCGCATCTGCAAAACCCAACTAAACCATCTTTGTTATGGTTAGTATAAAATACACCCATGTCCTTTGTTCCTTGTAAATATCGTAGGACATGTTTTATCCCGTCCCAGTGTCTTTTGGTCGGACAGGAGCTAAACCTAGATAATAGGTTCACGGCAAAGGCTATACCAGGCCGTGTGTGAGTTGCTAAATACATCAATGATCCTATGGCACTGAGATATGGCACTTCGGGACCAAGGACATCCTCACCGTCCTCTTTAGGACGAAATGGATCAGTGTCCAGGCTCAGAGATCTCACGACCATAGGGCTGGATAAAGGGTGAGACTCGGCCATATTAAATCTCTTGAGTACCTTTTCTGTATATGCCATTTGATGCACAAGGATTCCATTCTTTATGTACTCAAGTTGTAACCCCAAACAGAATTTCGTTTTGCCTAGGTCTTTCATCTCGAATTCTTTCTTAAGATATTCGACTGTTTGGGAAATCTCTCCAGAGGTTCCAATGATGTTTAAATCATTGACATATACTGCTATAATCACAAAGCCCTTATTTTCGAATTTCTTTATGAAAATACATGGACTGATCGGATCATTTATGTATCCTTGTTTCACTAGGTACTCACTTAGTCTATTGTACCACATCCGGTCAGATTGTTTCAATCCATACAGTGATTTACTCAACTTTATGCAGTATTGTTCCCGGGAACTTTCTTTATTTTTCAATTCGATATCCTCTGGGACTTTCATGTAAATTTCATTATCCAGTGGACCATAAGCGGTTTCTACATCCTTTAACTGCATGTCTATTTTATTTTCTTATGGCCAGACTTATTAGGAATCTAACTGTTTGTTGCATCCACCACAGGGAGTATATCTCCTCATAATTGATTCCTGGTCTTTGTCTGAATCTTTGTGCATATGGCCGTGCCTTATCTCTTGCTATCTCGCCTTATTTCATTTCTTTCACAAAGACTCATTTGTCCAACTGGTTTCACATCTAGAGGTGTCCGAAATATGGGACCAAAACCTCTCTTTCTTAATTAACTCCACGTCCCCTTTACATTTGATCTAATCTGATTTGTTGAGTGCACTCATGTATGGACGTGGGTTCATGATCCTCATTCATTTTATAATCTCAAGTGCTACATTGCATGCAAATATATTATCAATGTCGACATTCTTTCTCTTGTTCCATTGTGTTTCTGACATGATATAACTTATTGAGGTTTCATTATGACCTTTAATACCCTGAGGCTTGGCGTCCCAAACCTCATTGTTAGGCATCTTAGATACAACCATGTTTATGGTTTCCTCATCCACGGCCGTGGCTTTTAAGTTTGTTCATCTTAGAATCGATCATGTCTAAGATTCCCTCATCCACGGATTCATTAGCACCTTTCTTTAATTTCCGAGGGATCTTAACTTTGGAACTTATTGGTCTACCACGTTTCAAAAGTGCCTTAGACTCAGTAGCAACTTGATTATGTCCTTCTTGAACATCAATTCGAATTTGGTGCATTTATAGTTGGTATATATGACAGTCATTTTATTTTGGGTCAGCAAAAGGAATCTGGCAATCTTTTGTATAATCTTTTGTTTAAGATAGCTTTTGTATAATCTTTTGAACTTCTAAATCTCATTCTTGAGTTTGAGGATCTTGCCAATATAAGGATGTATGATTTCATGTAATATCTTTTTATTTTATTTTATTTTACCAGCTTATTATCATCTCCCCAATGTTGAATGCTCGGATTCACCAAAGTGACTATCCGTGTACCTGACCTTTAAACAAATCAACCGTGGTTGGCTCAAGGTACTTAATAAACGTGGGAGATTCATACCTAACATATATTGCCATCTTCCATCTTAATTCTCTGTGGTGGAGCAATTGGAATGTAAACGGGATATTCATATTATCTTAAGATGGAATATGTCTGGCTCTTGACCCTTTAGTAATTGAGATAGGTAATATCTTATGTTCACTCATGCGTATTTGTTAATGTCCATGTGCCATGGAATGCCACGGAATCTTCCCTCCATGGACATACAATACTTACTAAACGCTTTGAGCCGTGAACTTATTATGACATATAGTCTTTGAAGGAACTCTTTTCCTTTGCCCTTAGTTTCATCCGGATGGGCATATCTATTTTTGCTTCTTGTCTACGTCCATGTGTATGTCCATGTGTCACGGAGTGTTCTACACTTACCCCCATGGACATACAATAGCATTAAAATTTGGACGTGAACTCATTAGCATTATCAAAACATTTTTATCTCTTTTGGCGATTTTAATTAAAGGAATAATTTGTTCCTTTTTGCCCACGGTTTCACTATGAAACCATTCATTCATTTTTCAAAATGAAGAAACTTTAGATAATTTATTACTTATAGATTTTATTATACTTATATATCATTAATTTCGGATTTTATAGAAATAATTTCGAAAACTTCAGAGACAAAATTTTAAAATAAAACTTTCATTCATATAATAAATTCAAAGAAGTCACAAAGACAAAGAAATCATAGAAGCAAATCACAAGACAAGATATCGAAATCAACTTTATTCTTTTAGACAATCAGAAGTCTCATAATCCATATCATCTTTTCATGATCAAAATCGTTCTCATCATCTTGGATCATCATGTGGGTTTCATGATTCTTCCCTTTCAAGCTCTCTTGATAGAGATCAACTAGATGCTTGGGAGTCCTACAGGTATTTGTTCAATGGTTGCTCATTCCACACCTATGGCACACTGATTTGGTCGAGTGCTGGGGTTTGAAAGAATTCCCACATCCACGACCATGACCTTGGCCAAACGAGTTGCCTTGGCCACGATCTATACTATGGTCTTGACCATACTGATTACCTCTTCCGCGGCCAAAAGAACTTCGACCACGGCCACGTCCATGCCATTTTCCATGCCCACGGCTGTGTTGGCCATTGCTTTGGACATGATTAGCCTCTTTATTGGTTTCAGTGGCCGCATGAGCTTCAGGTAATGGTGTGGTTCCTGGAGGTCTCATCTCACTATTTATCAACAGTAACTAATTGTTTTGCTCAGCAAGTAATAAGCATGAAATCAGACATGCATATGTCTTAAATTCTTTTGCATGGTACTGTTGCTGTACCAACACATTACTTGTGTGGAAGGTGGAAAAAGTCTTTTCAAGCATATCTTCTTCCGTGATATCCTCACCACATAGTTTCATTTTTAAACAATCTTAAACATTGCTGAGTTGTATTGATCCACTGACTTGAAGTCCTGGATCCTGAGGTTTTTCCATTCGTCTCTAGCCTTTGGTAACATCACCGTCTTTTGGTGATCATATCTCTGTTTTAATTCATTCCAAAGGTCTAGAGGATTCTCAATGGTTAAGTACTGATCCTTGAGACTCTCAATTAGATGATGCGAATAATTAATATTGCCTAATATCGATCTTTTTCAGTTTCATTGTTGTCCTCAGTAATACATTCACCGAGGCCCTTGGATTTAAGAATGATTTTAGTATCCAGTGCCCATTGTAAATAATTATCTCCTGAGAGATATAGGGCAGCAAAATCCAAGTTGCTGATTTTCGACATCTGAAATAATTATATATACTTTTAGAAATTTTTATAGCTTTATAATAATAGTTTATGTCACACGGACCAGAGAAAAAAAATTTCTAACAAGTATTATATGATGCAAACAATGTGATCAGATATGATGAATGCAAGCCACACGGCTACATGATGATTTAAAGCAATGAAAATCAATGCTAACAATTATTTCTAATGATCATGCAAACAAGCCACACGGCTTAATGGAATGAACAACCTGATTCTATATGATCTTAATGCAACCGGATTTTAAACATCTTAGCAATCAGGTTCTAAGTGATTAGGAATCATGAAATCTCAAACAAGTCACTTAATTCAAACAACCAAATTTGGAATAAAATCCTAGCAAACGATTTCTAGGTGTCATTATGCAACCGGTTCTATTCAAGCAATCAATCAATTCGATTTTTAATCATCCTAGCAAAACAGTTTCTAGGTGATAATTCAACCAAGTTCGGATTTGAATATTTAAAACAGTCATGATCAGGCTCGGATTAATGCAAAACAATTAATCTAGCAACAATCCTAATCAGATTCGGATTCAAAATATTTTAACCTCAATCAATATGAAACAATACGAATTCATTCAAGCAATATCAATCAGTCAAACAATTTTGATTTTTAGGGTTTTGAATTGTTCCATGCATGGCATGCGGATTGCATCCATGCGTTTTAGGGTTTTATGTTTTTTAGGGGTTTTAGATTGATCAGTAGATCAAGGGAGGTTTAAGCACACGATTTGATCATTAGATCATAGGTTTTGAGATTCAAAATCATTATGGTTTTGATTTTAATTGTTAAAACAATCTCAATATGGAATATGGAATATGGAATATAATATGTGCTTCTAGCAACCTAATAACCATTGATCTATCAACCTAACAGATCTAAACCAAAACCTAGTTCCACAATTTAGGGTTTCTATTATCCTAGATTAGGGTTCATCAAAATTTTAATGGTTCAAGACTTTATCAATCAACCGGATTCAATATGGGTTCTCAATTAGGGATTTCGATTTTACCTCTTTTCAAGTTAAGTTGATCGGACCACCAAGGATAGGAGAACCTCGAGCTGGAACGCTGTCTGGAATGAGCTGGAACGTGGCCTGGGACGGACAGGTTGAGGTCAGGCTGCTTATCGGATTGGCAGATGAACGGATGAACTGATCGGATGGAAAAAAAACAGAGCCGGAAAAGAAAGAAAAGGGAAAGAGGGGTGTATGATCGGCGGCTAGATCTTTAGGTTTTAGAGATCGATTTTGACCTTTAGGGTTTTAGGGAGCAAGTCGTGCTGATAACGTGTTGTGAAACGTATGCTCAAAAGTATTCACTTTATTCATGATATGAGGTTCCTTATATACACAATTAGACCGTCATAGTAAAATGGTAAATACATGAATAATGGAAATCCTAATCGAAAGGGAAAAAGGTAAATAGTCATAACTAGGAAAAGGAAACCTAAGTACATAAGGAAAAGGAAGTTGGCTGAGAAGAATGGAAAAACTCCAGCCGCCTCTTGGTCATGTGGTCGGGCTGGATGGGCCGGTTCGGTACGAGCTGGTTCTGGCCGGTTATGAATCGTCCATCCTTTGGTTTATAACAGTTTTGCTTATTAATTATTTATATAAATAATGAAAGAAAAAAGTTTGATCTCAGAGATTTTATAATGATTTTTGTTTATTCAAATATAAATTATGTATGGAAACTACTAAAGGATACACAGCAAGATTTTGTTTCCCTAGATACTGTGATATATTTGGAAAGTATATATGATAAATTTTTATGAATAAAGGTGGCAGCTGGTAACTCATAAAAATTTGGAATTACCAGAACATAAGGAGAATTGTCAAGAGTGAGCACGACCTTGAGAAAATAAAGACTTGAAAGGGAAAATCTTAATAACTTTGCAGTAGGTTGATTGCCTGCAGTTTTTCAATTAGTTTTTGGTTTTTGTTTTTTGGTTTTTGATTTTCCAAAAACTATTGTTATCTAATCAAGATTTTAGTAAAGTATATTTTAAATTTATAGGGAAACTAGTTTTTCAATTGTTTTACTATTTTACTAGGCGGACCGCCCGCACGCATGTGTGGGCATTAATATTATAATTAACTTGATTATTACATATTTTAGTTTTTTTTGAAACACAAGGATGACATATTTAAAAATATATAATACATATATTACATGTATGTGGTTAATATGAAAGATTCATTTTTATTAAACCTCGTGGTTCTAAGCAGACGTAATACTTCGTTTTGGATTTTATAAGTAAAGTTCTTATTTTTATTTTTAATATTTTAACATATCAATTTAAATTTCACCATAAAATCTAAAACCTAGAAATTTAAATTTATTAATTAGTATGCATTTAAATTAAAAAGGAAAAACGTAAAAAAAATAGAACAATAATAAGAGAAAATATGTGATTAATGGTTGTAATCAAACATGAATGCCATGTAAGCATCTCTGAAGGTTCGATAAACAACACCATTAACAGTCATAAGATCCGCGTAGGAGTCCTACGTGTATAAGTAGTAAAGTTCACCGAGACAATCTGAACATTTAGCATTGACAGATCCACGTGTATAAGTCCTACGTCGAGGTCTCCAATCGCGTAACTTATTATCCCAGACAAAAGCAGTAGGGAATTCCGTATAAAGATAACGCTGAGCTTGTGGATAAATAGCGTTACACTTCATCCATGACATGAATTTGAGCTTCGAAATAGTCAAGGTTGGTACGTAACAACTATCAAACTCGATAGGTAAATCGGGAAGATGAAGTGGCGTTACACCATCTTCTTGGTAGTATCTGATCCTATAATTAAAGTATAATAATCGTCGAACATAAATCATATTATGCTAAAGATAAAGAAAACACGTACAATCGAAAACCCTAATTATTAATATATATTCAAAAGATTTGTAAAAAGAAACCAACCTAGAATTTGAAGATCAGTCATATTTGTTGTTTTCCAAGAGACGGCATATACATGACTTGCACATACTAATGTTTATATTATATATATATATGAAGGAACCAAAATGAATCGATTAGGGCATCCAGTTTATAGATCAATGGTCTATCAAGGATAAGTAGAATTAAGTAACAAAATCAAAACCATAATATTTTATATACAATTAAACTTTAGATGCATGTGGGAACCGAAATTCACACCGTCAATTTTCGATAAATAAGATTGCGGAGGAAAGCCAAGTAAACCCGACTTTCCTTGAAGGTCCGGATTCCCTGCGTTGCCACACGAAATCGATAAAGTTCAATAGATAAAAATAAGAGTTTGAAATATTTGCCCGAAGGCGTTTTATTAGATAAGAGAAACGAGTACAAGGATTCTCCGAAAGACAAAGAGAGTTGCGATTTAAAGAAAAAGATAGAGTCGCAGGCAGCCCAACGTCCTAAGCCTTGCTCCGCTAGTCTAACTACCTAAACCCTAGTTTTTCTAAGTTAGCAGGATGCTCTAAGTCTAATTCTCGGATTTTTGGGATGCCTTTCTCTTCAGCTCTTGCTCTCCTTATATACCCACCTCTAGGTCGGTTTGCCTTAGGGTGATGGGCCTTCGCCTTTGGGCCCAAGCCTATCTTTTCCGGAAATGTTCCATTTTCGTCGGTCTTCGTAATTATCTCCGAGTTTTCCGCTATCTTTCGACGACTTGATGTTTATCCGATGTTTCGGGAAATCGGATAAACTGCCATAGCCTGATTGGACCAAACTCACGAGGGCTGATCCGAACAAGCTAAGGCGGGATCGAACTGGGCACGATAGGACCGAAACCGGGACGAGGGCCGCGGACCGACGCCAGGCCGACCCGAGCGACGGGTGCCGCCGGCGCCAGGCCGGCCCGCGTGACGGGTGCCGCCGGCGCCAGGCCGGGTGCCGCCGGCGCCAGGCCGGGTGCCGCCGGCGCCAGGCCAGCCCGCGTCCCGCGTGCCGCCGGCGCCAGGCCGGGATGCCGCCGGCGCCAGGCCAGCCCGCGTCCCGCGTGCCGCCGGTGCCAGGCCGGGATGCCGCCGGCGCCAGGCCAGCCCGCGTCCCGCGTGCCGCCGGCGCCAGGCCGGGGTGCCGCCGGCGCCAGGCTGGGGTGCCGCCGGCGCCAGGCCGGGGTGCCGCCGGCGCCAGGCCAGCCCGCGTCCCGCGTGCCGCCGGCGCCAGGCCAACCCGCGTCCCGCGTGCCGCCGGCGCCAGGACGGGGTGCCGCCGGCGCCAGGCCGGCCCGCGTGACGGGTGCCGCCGGCGCCAGGCCGTCTTGTCGTCCGTGGGTTTTTTCGTTGTTCGATCTTTCCCTCGTCAGTCGTTTGCGGGAAATCTTTTGAGTTTCGGGAAGGTCCTTAGCCGTAGATTTCGAGATAACCGTTTTTGACCCCAACAGTTAGCCCCCCAGCCCGTAAGGTCGGAGACGATTTTGCGGGCGAGTGATCTGAATTTTTTTTTGAAAATCGAAATCTTCGGCTAAGGATTTCTCCGCAGAGAACCTGTGTCTTCTCCTCCTTTTTTTTCTTATAAGTAGCCAACCCTCCCTTCTCATTCTTCACATCTTTCCAAATTCTCTCTTCTTCTCTCTCAAGAAAGAAAATGTCTTTATCCCATGTTGAAAAGAGTGGTTCTGATGTTGAGATGGGAGAGGCCGGCCAAGCTCCGTCGGTTCCGGCCAGTCAAGCTCCCGCCGTTCAGACCGTTCAAGAGGCTATTCCGTCCCTGACTGATGGGTTTGATTCTTTCAAGGCTAAGCTATCCCGGCGTAGTGCTGCGAAAGGCTCAAAGCGGGCGAGGACTGAGACGCCTGATGTTCCTTCCGCGGCTCCAACTCCTTTGCCTGCTCCTTTGGTTCCTAGCTCTTAAGTCCCATCCGATGCCCTCCCGTCTACAAAAGGGGCTATTGTTCCTGAACAGACTCTCGATGTTCAGATCCATCCATCGGGTTCTTCGACTGCCCCGATCGTGATCTCCGGAAGAGATGACGCGATAGAATCTGCACCTCTTCCCCCAGCGAAGAGGGGACTCGTCTTGGGACTGCCAGCGGCTGGTGCCGCGCCGCTGCCCAAGGGAAGGGCAAGAGCTGGCGCGGCGTCCGGAGCGAAAAAGAAGCGGGGTGCGAAGAGCGAGGAAAGCGAACTCTCAGAGCCATTGGCGCGTCATCGTTCCAGGGTTCGATTTTGTCCGTAATTCTTGCACCGTTTTTTTTTTGCGATGATACTTACTCTTTCCTTTTTGCGGACAGTTTGTGTCTCTGATCGACGGAATGCTTGGCGAGTGCGGGTCGGAAGTCATTCGTCTATCGAAGGAACTGGAGTCGTCGCAGGAAGCGCTGAAGCGTACTAAGGCCGCATTGCAGACTGTCGAGGACACCCATGCCGCCCAGACGTCCCAGCTCGAGGTTCGTATCAGCGATCTTGAGCGCGACCTTGGGAAGACTGCGAGTTCGTTACTCAAGGTGAAGAAAGAGAAGAGGAGTAAATCCTCGGAAGTCCGCCGTCTTCAGGAGAAGGTTCAGGCTCACGAGGAGATGAACGCCCGTCGATCCTCGGAGGTTGACGATGCCAGCGACGACTTCTATGGTCGTCTGACGAGGATGGCCATCCTGTTTGAGTCCTTGATAGCCGTCAACAAGAGGGATTTGGCTTTAGCGGGGATCGAGGGGAGTCTGAATGAGCTCGAGCTGCTCCGAGGTAATGAGGCCCCATCTTTGGACTTGGAGGAAGCCAGATTATCGTCCTGTAAAGGAGAGTGGGCGGCCACCGAGGGAGATTTCGATTCAATCCTCGCCGGTCTGCAAGCTGAATGCACCCTAGCTCCGACTTCCGAGAACTCAGAAGATCGGGAGCGTGTGGGAGAAGATTGCGAGGTTGGCGCGGACAAGGCGGGTAGTGGCGATGCGACCGAGGGAGGCAACGACGAGGCTGTCCCTGTCGTGAGTGAGGATGAAGATGACGCTCCTGGGAGCGCCTAGGTTTATCAATCCCTTCTGGGATTTCGTTTTTTTTTTTTATGTGTTTCGGCCGTTTAAGAGGCCATGATGTATTTACCGGGACTGGCCGTTGGTGGCTTCGAATCCCTGCCCCTTTTTTGGGGTTTTGTTTCAGTCTCAATCTATGAAATGTTTTCAATTATTTACGAACTTCAGTTTTTTCGAAGTATGAGAAATAGGGTGTGAGTTGTCGTCTCATTCCTAGTTCCCCGATGATCACCGTACCTATTGTCTGCATAAAGCGAGATTTTCCACAGTTTACTGATTTACGCGAAAAACTCGTGAAACGAATAGGCTTAAGTGAAGAGACAAATTTTTGGATCTCGTATACCATACTATGTCTGTGAGATGTCAAGATCCAGCGTGGCTGGGTTTAGGGCAAGACCTAGGTTTACTCTCGGACTGAGGCTTTGCGATGACAAATCGGCTTTCGTTTTGCCTGTTTGCGATTTTAACCTGACTCGTACCGTTTAAAATCCGCGAATTGTTGTCGGCTTATATGATTTGTTTTGGCGTGAGTGGAGCTACTTCCTTTACGAAGAGCTAGACCAAAATTTTGGATTTCTTGTATAGCGCGCTATGTTTATCCTTGTCGGATGTAAGAGAGCCTACCCCTCGAAGGGCGGCTATTTGTCTGTTTAGGACGTTAGAGTTCGTTTGTTGTGATCAGCAACAACGAAATGATACCGTTTTGAGGTGCGTTTGTATGTTTAGAGACGAAGATTTCGTCTGCAATGTTTTGCGGAAAAGAATGTCCTTCAAGCGTTAGCGACGTCTCGCAGTGCTGAAGGTTGATTTTTCCTTATGCCGCATCTCGTGTTGAAACGTTTGCGGGCTTTGGGGATGTCTTTTGCGAATGTTCGCAGCCAGAAAACTGTCGTTTCCGTTTTGGACGCGGGACCAAGGGGTCGCGTAAGTTTGACCCAGGGAGAAGCGTCCACATTCACAATGCTTCGTGAAGTGTTGGCCATCCGGGATTTGTTTTTGAATGTGATAATCGCTTAGTGGACACTAGATCCGCTGTTGTGGCCGTTTCGGCTGATTTTGAAAAAGTCGTGAAAAAGTTTCGAAAATTTTAGAGTCTTCGAAATTTGTGGGAGTATACGAGTATACGTACCCACTCCCCCCCTTTTTTAAATTGGGGGGATAGCTGAATCCGCCGATTGGCGAGTTGCCTACGTACCCTTGTCTAGGGATCAAGCCATCTCGTAGTTCTTTTGTACCACGTTTTATCGTTTAGTGGTAGTATTTTTTGAGGTGCATCGCATTCCAAGTTCTCGGGATTTTGACGTCTTGCATGTTTGCGATTTGGTATGAGCCTGGTCGGACTACTTTTATGACTTTGTACGGTCCTTCCCAGTTTGCTCCCAATTTTCCTGCGTTTCGTTTGGCAGTGTTTTGGAAGACTTTGCGTAAGACTAAATCGCCTTCTTTGAACCTGCGATGGCGTACGTTTGAGTTGTAGTACATTGCGGGAGCGTGCTGGTAATTCTGGATTCGAATGAGTGCCTGGTCGCGGCGCTCATTGATGAGGTCGAGATTGTCCAGCATCATAGCGTCGTTTAAATCCTCTCTTTCGGGGAGGAATCTTCTCCGTACTCCGGGGAATTCTACTTCCGCGGGGATCATACATTCCGTTCCGTAAACGAGGGCGAATGGAGTTTCACCCGTAGCCCGTCTTGGGGTCGTACGATGCGACCAAAGAACTCCTTCGAGCTCCTCTGCCTATCGCCCCTTTTTGGCGTCTAGGCGTTTATTGAGTCCGTCAAGGACGGTTTTGTTGATGGTTTCTGCCTGTCCATTGCATTGCGGATATCTGGGAGTTGACTTTGTAAGTCGTATTTTCCATTTTTCGCAGAATGCTTCGAATCGAGTAGAGATAAATTGAGATCCATTATCTGTTACGATTTCGTACGGGACCCCATGTCTAGTTATGATATGTTTCCAGACGAAGTTCTCGACTTGTGTGTCCTTGATACTTGCGTAGGATTCTGCTTCTACCCATTTGGAAAAGAAATCCGTAAGGACTAGGAGGAAACGCTTTTGTTTTGATGGGTGCATAGGTCCGACGATGTCCATGGACCATCGCATGAAAGGATAGGGGGACGAGATTGAGGAGAGGATCTCCGCGGGTTGATGGATTGTCGGAGCATGCCTTTGGCATTTTTCGCACTTCCGGGCGAATTTCTCGCAGTCTTTTACCATGGTTGGCCAATAATAACCGTGGCGTTTGATTTTAACCGCGAGAGATCTTCCGCCAGAATGATTTCCGCATGATCCAAAATGGACCTCCTTCATGATTCTTCTCGCTCTTTCCCCTTCCGCGCATGCCATGAGAGGACCAGAGAAACACCACTTATAAATTTCTCCCTCTATCGTGACATACCTTGCCGCTTGGGTTTTTACTTTACGAGCTGCCCATTTTTCGGCGGGTAAGGTTCCATCCACGATATAGGCTCGAATTGGTTCTAACCAAGGGCTGTCGCAGCCGTACTCGGTCGGGTTCACATCCGCTTCCGGCTGGTCCTCGACTTCTTCCGCATCTTCAATTTCGTCCCGGATTAGATTGACGACCACTGGTGGTCCGATGCTCGGATGCTCGATGAATTCGACCGGGATTACCCTTTGGAGCCCTGGATCTGAGCTTGAGGCGAGGGCAGCCAAGGCGTCGGCCTGGGCGTTTTCCGAGCGAGGAATTCTGGTCAGGGCGAACTAGCCGAAATTTCGAGCCAGTTCTTGGAAGAGTTTCAGATATGCGTCCATCCTTTCGTCTCTTGCCTCATATTCTCCGCTGTATTGATTGGCGACTAACTGAGAATCGCAGTAAGCGTGAATATTACGGATTTTTAACCCATGGGCCAGCCGTAAGCCTGCGATGAGTGCTTCGTATTCTGCCTCATTGTTTGAGGCATGAAAAGCCAATCGGAAAGACTGTTCTAGGATTTCCCCGTTAGGAGAGGTGAGCCGTATTCCGATTCCGGATCCTTGTTTGGATGAAGATCCGTCGACATGGAGGACCCAAGTTGAGTTTGGTTCCTCGTTAGTCATGTCTCTAGTGGGTAATTCTACCAAGAAATCCGCAAGTACTTGGGACTTTGCACACGTCCTTGGGCGATATTCGACGTCGTACTCACTTAGTTCGATTGCCCATTTTGCGAGCCTACCGGATTGACTTGGACTATGCAGGATTATCCGCAGCGGGAACGTGGTGAGAACCACTATAGTGTGGGACTGGAAGTATGGTCTTAGTTTTCTTGCCGAGGTTATGACAGCGAATGCTAATTTTTCCATTAGAGGGTATCGAGTTTCCGCATCCAGTAACGTCTTGCTTACGTAAAAGATTGGTTTTTGTTCACCGCGTTCTTCTCGTATCAAGACACCACTGACCGCTGTTGCGGAAACTGCGATATAGAGGAAAAGAGGTTCACCTTCCACCGGTTTTGCGAGGACTGGTGGAGTGGCCAGGTAATGTTTCAATTGTTGGAAAGATTTTTCACATTGTTCGGACCATTCGAACTTTTTGTTTCCCTTCAATGTCTCGTAAAACGGTAGGCACTTATCCGTGGAGCGCGAGATGAAACGGTTCAAAGCCGCGACTCTTCCGGTTAGCCTCTGGACTTCTCGCTTGGTTCTCGGGGAGGCCATTTCTATCAGCGCGTCGATTTGTTTAGGGTTGGCCTCGATTCCGCGATACGTTACGAGGTATCCGAGGAATTCTCCCGATGCCACTGCGAATCTACATTTTGCCGGGTTGAGTTTCATGTTATGCTGGTTGAGTCGTGCAAAACATTCCTCTAAGTGGGCTATATGATCGTGTTCGTCAAGAGATTTTACGAGCATATCATCGATGTATACTTCCATAGTTTTTCCGAGTTGTTCGGCAAACATTTTGTTGACGAGTCGCTGATATGTTGCACCTGCGTTTTTAAGACCGAAAGGCATTACCTTGTAGCAGTACGTTCCGCGGTCTGTGATGAACGCAGTTTTTCCGCGGTCGTCGGGATTCATCATGATTTGATTGTATCCGGAAAAAGCGTCCATGAATGACAGAAGCTTGTTTCCCGCGGTTGCTTCGACCAGTCGGTCAATGTGTGGGAGCGGGAAGCAATCCTTTGGACAGGCCTTATTCAGATCTGTGAAATCGACACAGACTCGCCATTTGCCGTTTTTCTTTTTTACCACGACGGGGTTGGCAAGCCAGTCCGGATACCTGACTTCCGTTATCGATCCTACTCTGAGGAGTCTTTTGACTTCCTCATTGACTGCGGTGGCACGCTCAGGTCCCAACTTTCGTCTCTTTTGTTTTACGGGTTTGTGAGTTGGGTCGATGTTAAGCTCGTGACATGTTACACTAATATCGATTCCCGACATATCCTCCGCAGCCCACGCGAACGTACTGAGGTTCTTTTTGAGGCATGCGATGAGCTCTGTTTTCATTGGTTCGCGGAGGTTAGCTCCGATCTCGACACACCGTTCTGGGAAAGAATCGTCGAGACAGATTGAGACCACCGGTTCGCAGGTCGGTTCACGCTTCCCTTCCAGGGCCTCAGCTCTTTGGGACTGCCAGAAGCTTTCCGGCGAATTGTGAACCGATTGCTTTTTCCGAGAGGTTTCGATTTCAGAGTGTTTCCGTTTTAGTTCGGTAGCGAGGTAGATCTGTGCTGCTCCGTGACTACCATGTATTGTCTCGACCCCGGAAGGCGTTGGGAACTTGAGGCATAGGTGGAATGTTGATGGGATCGCTCTCATGGAGTTTAGCCAGGGAGTTCCAACTATCGCATTGTAGGATGTTGGACCATCGATCACCAGGAATTCCGTGTTTTTGGCGACGCTCCCGGCTTTGACTAGGAGGTTAGTTGAACCGAGGGTCATAATTTCTCCCGAGAGTCCGAGTACTGGGCTGGGGTCATCCGTAAGGATGTTTAGGTCGACGCCCATCCTCTCGAGGGTGCTTTTGTAGATAATATTGGCCGAGCATCCGGTGTCGACCAATACCCTTGCTACGTCAATGTCCTGGATCGTGAGTTCTATTACGAGGAGATCGTTGTGAGGTTTGACCGTACGGGCCGTTGCTCGATCCTCGAAGGATACGATGTTGCGGGCTGACGAAGAAGTCATCGATCGGTGGTTTTCGAGTTAGAGAATCCGTCCCCCCCTCCTTCTAGCGCCAAACTGTGGGAACCGAAATTCACACCGTCAATTTTCGATAAATAAGATTGCGGAGGAAAGCCAAGTAAACCCGACTTTCCTTGAAGGTCCGGATTCCCTGCGTTGCCACACGAAATCGATAAAGTTCAATAGATAAAATAAGAGTTTGAAATATTTGCCCGAAGGCGTTTTATTAGATAAGAGAAACGAGTACAAGGATTCTCCGAAAGACAAAGAGAGTTGCGATTTAAAGAAAAGATATAGTCGCAAGCAGCCAAACGTCCTAAGCCTTGCTCCGCTAGTCTAACTACCTAAACCCTAGTTTTTCTAAGTTAGCAGGATGCTCTAAGTCTAATTCTCGGATTTTTGGGATGCCTTTCTCTTCAGCTCTTGCTCTCCTTATATACCCACCTCTAGGTCGGTTTGCCTTAGGGTGATGGGCCTTCGCCTTTGGGCCCAAGCCTATCTTTTCCGGAAATGTTCCATTTTCGTCGGTCTTCGTAATTATCTCCGAGTTTTCCGCTATCTTTCGACGACTTGATGTTTATCCGATGTTTCGTGGAATCGGGTAAACCGCCATAGCCTGATTGGACCAAACTCACGAGGGCTGATCCAAACAAGCTAAGGGGGATCGAACGGGCACGATAGGACCGAGACCGGGACGAGGGCAGCGGACCGACGCCAGGCCGACGCGGAGGGTGCCGCCGGCGCAGGCCGGGGTGCCGCCGCGCCAGGCCGGCCTGCGTGACGGGTGCCGCCGGCGCAGGCCGGCCTGCGTGACGGGTGCCGCCGGCGCCAGGCCGGGTGCCGCCGGCGCCAGGCCAGCCCGCGTCCCGCGTGCCGCCGGCGCCAGACCGGGTGCCGCCGGCGCCAGGCCAGCCCGCGTGCCGCCGGCGCCAGGCCAGGCCGCGTCCCGCGTGCCACCGGCGCCAGGCCGGGGTGCCGCCGGCGCCAGGCCAGCCCGCGTCCCGCGTGCTGCCGGCGCCAGGCCGGGGTGCCGCCGGCGCCAGGCCAGCCCGCGCCCGCGTGCCGCCGGCGCCAGGCCAGGCCGCGTCCCGCGTGCCGCCGGCGCCAGGCCGGCCCGCGTGACGGGTGCCGCCGGCGCCAGGCCGGGTGCCGCCGGCGCCAGGCCAGCCGGTGCGCGTGCCGCCGGCGCCAGGCCGGGTGCCGCCGGCGCCAGGCCGGGTGCCGCCGGCGCCAGGCCAGCCCGCGTCCCGTGTGCCGCCGGCGCCAGGCCGGGGTGCCGCCGGCGCCAGGCCAGCCCGCGTCCCGCGTGCCGCCGGCGCCAGGCCGGGGTGCCGCCGGCGCCAGGCCAGCCCGCGTCCCGCGTGCCGCCGGTGCCAGGCCGGGGTGCCGCCGGCGCCAGGCCAGCCCGCGTCCCGCGTGGCGCCGGCGCCAGGCCGGGGTGCCGCCGGCGCCAGGCCAGCCCGCGTCCCGCGTGCCGCCGGCGCCGGGCCGGCCCGCGTCCCGCGTGCTGCCGGCGTCAGGCCGTCTCGCCGTCCGTGGGTTTTTTCGTTGTTCGATCTTTCCCTCGTCAGTCGTTTGCGGGAATTCTTTTGAGTTTCGGGAAGGTCTTTAGCCGTAGATTTCGAGATAACCGTTTTTGACCCCAACAGCCATCATGGTCGTTTTTGCCACAGAAAGATGGTTTCTTGCTCCTCCTTTTTGTCTTAGCATCCTTCTGAACCTGAGAAACATTACGTAAAAGAAAATCAGCAGAAGTTCTTTCAAATTCAAATTGTTTTTGCATCTCTAATCTCATGGTAGCCAGCAAGGCATCCATCTGGATTTTACTTAATCTCACAGTAGGTGTCTCCTTTCTTTTACTGACATCTCCAGCCATGTTTTCCTGTTACAACTCAACAAGAAATGTTAGTACACAAATAGATTGCCGCAGCCTCTCTTCACTAAAGTGTTTCTCTCAAGTTTTTCTGTGATTTTTCTCTGTGAATCCAGTAGCTCAGCAACAAAAAAGTTCAAGCCTTTAAAGAGTCAATCCCCCACCCCAAAAGAGAAGTAGAAGATAGACAGATTGCAAGATTTTTGGTTGCAAGGAGCTTTACCACCAGAGACTAGATTTCTCTTCAGTCTGGATGGATTTCTCCTCAGCCTTTCTTATTCATGTTGATCTTCTTTTTTTGATCTGGTTGGTCCCCTTGCAGAACAACAGATAGACAGAAAAGAAACAGAGATTTCGAAATTGAAAAGGTTCCCCAAGAGAAGAAGAGATTTTCGGAAACAAACCCTAAATGAAACCCTATATCAGAAGCCCCCAAATAAGAAGCCCCCAATCTGCTCTGATACCACTTAATGGAACCCTATCTGGTTCTGAATCCCTTTGATGATCTAGAGGGTTGATCTGGGTCGTTCTCCTTGTGGTTCTAACGCACACTGACTTGTTTTTGATAGATTGATGGATGGATTGTAGAAGAAGGTAGAGATGTTGATGGTTCTTCAGTGTTGATCTATGAACTGATCAGACACTTGTGTAGATGCGCCAGAGATCGTGAGCATCACATCCACAAACAATGATCTAAGGCAAAGTGCTTTGCAGAGAATTAACTCCTAAGTATACAATGTTTAGAAGCTGAACAAGGGATTCACAGATTTGAAAGAGTTTTTAAACAAAAAGGTGAATGAATATTATTGAGGTCGTGTAGCATACATATATAGTCTTACAAGAATGCAGAAAGCTTAGAAATTATGTAGAAAAACTAGACAAAGACTTAGCTAAAAACAAGGAAACAAGAAACAAAGAACTAGGCAAGACTTGACTTTTGACCAGAATTAAGTTCTTCTTTGGACTCTTGGATGATCACGACCAGGACTTCTATTTCTGGTATTTCTTGATGAGAAAGGCTTTGAAATGGACTGATCAATGGGATGGTCTAATTTGCTGTAAAACAAACCCATATTGAATTTGTTATGAACTTTTCCTTGGCTGAAAGAGGCCCATTTCGCCCAGCAAGTATATCAGCTCCTTCTTCAGTGTCAGCTAGCTCATTCAGATTCAAACTAGTGTCACTCAGATCATCCAGCTCGTCTACTCTACTTCAGCTAGTTTCAGCTCATGCACACTCTCTTCAACTGGTTTCAGCTCATCCTCAGTCTCCTCAGCTGGTTTTAGCTCGTCCAGACTCTGTTTCAGCTTGTCCTCAGTCTCTCCAGCTGGTTTTAGCTCAGTATGGTCGCCATTAATCCATCCTGGTTTGTCCTTTGGTTGAAGAATCATCTGGCTCAGCCCTGGTTACATCAAAGGGAGCCTCACAGCAACCAATCAGCAGCCTGTCTCCACCTTGACAAGATTCAAATGAGCCAATGAAGCACCAGCAAAGGAAGCACGACCAGACCAGCTTCCCATCTCATCCATCCATTTAAATTCAAGTATATTAGCCCTTAGATTTAGGTTTATGAGAAACCAAATGTATGAGTTTATAATAAGCATGTAAGAGGCAATTTAGTGGCCTAAGCTGAATGGGGGGGGGGGTTTTCCCATCTCTTCATAAACTTGTTCTGGAAATTTAAATCTCTGGTTACTTAATCTCTCAGTCTCTTTAGTCTCTTATTCTCTTAATCTTATTCTCTTAATCTTTAATCCACACACCTAAACACTCTCATCTATCGCCTCTCATCAAATCTTCATTCACAAACTCATATCTTGCTCCTTTGGAGCTGTTCTTCACACACAAACACATCTAGAGAATATAGAGTTGAGATTCTCTTTAAAAAATCTCATATGGTATCAGAGTCAGGTTCATCAGAACCTGGTTGAAGCTTCCGCAAGAACACATCTCATCTCCCAGCTCAAATCCAAGCCATGAAGACAGCTCCATCCTGTTCAGCTTATCCATGAGATGAAGACTTAAGCTTGGCGTGTAATTCTGGTTCCTCAACCTCTCTCATACCTGTCCTGATGAAGAGTTCATTGGAAGCAAGGAGGATGGAGAGGCTTACCTAACCTCAAACCAAAACTCCTTGTCCAAGAGCTGCTTGCATCTGGTTACTACTGAAGCTGTTCTAAAGATGGCGCCTTGATGTATGAAAAAAGGAGGGTCTTTGGGCTGGAGATACAAGAAGGTGGCCATGAGTTAAGGAGGAGAGGTTGGGTGACGACCCAAACACTCAGATCCACAAAGCCATGACCTTTATGCCATTGGAGGTTCAAGGAATCAATCTGGTTCCTTGACTGTAAGCTATTACTTTTCCTTCTTGATAATGAGTGTGTATTGACTGGTTGTGTGTTGTGGTGTGATTGAAAACCTGAGGATTGTTTAAGATTGCAAATTAAAATGATTTCAATCTTTCCCTGGATGCTTAAAGAGTTTGTGAAGTGGTTGAGATTGTTTAAAAATTGCTTAAAGAGAGGTTTAAAAATGCTTAACCTGATTCTTGTATGAGTTGTGCTGAGATGATTGATTGCATTATCTGTTTCCAGTAGCTTTCATATATTGAAATCACTTAAGATTGAAGCATGGTGTGTGAGATTGCGTATGCATAGCTCCAGTTCATAGTGATGCTTGCTAGGATTGATTAATCAGCTTGCATGCATGTATTGAATCTGATTTAAAGTTGATGCATACTGAGAAAGTTGCCTGTTATTGAACATTAGATTAATGTCTAAATTGCTGGATAAAGGAGCTTTAAAAATGCCTAAGTAGCTTGTCTTGAATCTGATATGATCCTACTTGTGCTTAGAGAGTTAGCTTGCAAAGATTAGAAATTTAAAATGTCTATTTTAATCTTGTTCTTTGCTTTAAGACATTGGTGTTCAAACTTGATGATGCATCAAGGATTGATCCAATGCAATTGTTTCTGATCTTTGCTGGAGTTTGAGTGTTGTTTTCAGGTTCACAAGAGGTGTCCTTAGCTCACCATCCATCCGAGTAGAAGAGGCAGAAGAAGGTGCCATTGTGCGTACAATGGTGTCTAACTGAAGGGCCATTGCAAGCTGATCATGCGTGATCTAGCCGAAGTAGAGGGAAGAAGAAAGTCACTCACAAGCAACAAGTGAGGTGCTTGTAGAGGAGGCTGAGGTATCTCCTCAGTGCAATGGAGAGTGGTTACTAAAGTGGTGAAGAGCCACTGGTTTGTAAAGACTCACTGAAACTCATTTGCAAGCTTGGACCTCTATACAATCCAAGCTTGAAGAGGGGAGTTAAAGTGAGCAATCTGTTGGTTCAAAGGGTTCCATTGCAAGCAACTGAAGAACAAGCACTCAAAGAAGATGGCGAGTTCAGAAGAGGGTGCAATGGTGTGAGTGGTCAGATCATGAAGCTATCCTTCCAAGCTTGACTTGTTCCACATGGTCAAGCTTGAGGGGGAGTGTTGAAGTTTACATGATCTGAGAGTACTTGGTGGTTATTCAAGAAGAGGAGCAGACAAAGTTATGAAGCAAGTGAAGGATGTAGAAGCAATCTCCAAGGCGGCCTCAAGGAAGAGCAGTCTTGGTACTACAGACTGAAGCATCCTGTCATGTGGTTTCTGTAAGAAGGAGTTTACTCATGAAGAAGAAGCAACCAAGACTCAGCTTGTATCTATCAAGGAATATCAGAGAGTCCGAGCACTTGATCACAACAGGAAGGTTGTGAGAAAGGGGGAGAGACCAAGATCTGTCTGAAGAAGAGTACAAGATATGTTGGTGATGAGCAAGGGAAGAGGTGAGCCCCTTGCATCACATGAGGGCCATGATCCAGAGCCTTTAAGTCCCTTACATTGCTGGTAAGGCACAAAGGGTCACTGGGCCAATCCCTAGGACTTGGAGGCCCTACTCTTTTTCCCTTACAAGGTTTTGTCCCAAAGGGTTTTCCTTGTAAGGTTTTTAATGAGGGAGTTCTTCAAGGTTCCAAGCTTAACTCAGGATCTCCTAGAGTTAAGCTTGAGGGGGAGTGTTAACTTGAAGAAAGAATTGGAGTCAAGAGAAGAGAGTGGAGGAGTTGGGTCTCGTGCAAAGTGAGGGCAAGTCTTGTAGAGATTGTCCATCAAGCTTCAAGTGTGTCTAGAGGAGTCAATAAGTGATCTATGTTGAGATGAGAAGCATAGAGATCAAGATATAAGCTTGGGTTGAAGAATGGGTAGGATTTACCTTGATGGTAAATAAAAGTTACCATGGTAAATATGGAGTTACCATGGTAAAGTTACGATGTGAAACCTTACCTTTATGTGAAGAGAAGACACTTGCTTATGAAAAGGGTCTGATCCAAAGACACTTGCTTGGGTTAAGAAAGGAGCTGGCACAAGACAGGCTGGAACAGACTGGCTAATGACTAAAGGAAAAAGCTACAGTGACCATGTATCTGTCCAGATACAAGGGAAAGTTCAAGGGAGCCTCACAGCTGTGGGAACCGAAATTCATACCGTCAATTTCTGATAAGTAAGATTGCGGAGGAAAGCCAAGTAAACCCGACTTTCCTTGAAGGTCCGGATTCTCTGCGTTACCACACGAAATCGAAAGTAAACAGAAGACAAGATGGGAATTGTCATATTTGCCCGAAGGCGTTTTATTAGATGAAAGATACGAGGGCAAGGGCTGGTGCGGCATCCGGAGCGAAAAAGAAGCGGGGTGCGAAGAGCGAGGAGAGCGAACTCTCAGAGCCGTTGGCGCGTCATCGTTCCAAGGTTCGATTTTAATTGTCGCAATTCTTGTTCGCTTTTTTTTTTACGATGATACTTACCTTTTTTTTGCGGACAGTTTGTGTCGCTGATGACGGAATGCTTGGCGAGTGCGGGTCGGAAGTCATTCGTCTATCGAAGGAACTGGAGTCGTCGCAGGAAGCGCTGAAGCGTACTAAGGCGCATTGCAGACTGTCGAGGACACCCATGCTGCCCAGACGTCCCAGCTTGAGGTTCGTATCAGCGATCTTGAGCGCGACCTTGGGAAGACCGCGAGTTCGTTACTCAAGGTGAAGAAGAGAAGAAGAGAAATCCTCGGAAGTCCGCCGCCTTCAGGAGAAGGTTCAGGCTCGAGGAGATGAACGCCCGTAGATCCTCGGAGGTTGCCGATGCCACGACGACTTATGGTCGTCTGACGAGGATGGCCATCCTGTTTGAGTCCTTGATAGCCATCCGCAAGAGGGACTTGGCTTTAGCGGGGATCGAGGGGAGTTGAATGAGCTCGAGTTGCTTCGAGGTAATGAGGCCCCGTCTTTGGACTTGGAGGAAGCCAGATTATCGTCCTGTAAAGGAGAGTGGGCGGCCACCGAGGGAGATTTCGATTCGATCCTCGCCGGCCTGCAAGCCGAATGCACCCTAGCTCCGACCTCCGAAAACTCAGAAGATCAGGAGCCGGGAGAAGATTGCGAGGTGGGCGGACGAGGCGGGGTAGTGGCGATGCGACGAGGGAGGCGACGGCGAGGCTGTCCCTGTCGCGAGTGAGGATGAAGATGACGCTCCTGGGAGCGTCTAGGTTTATCAATCCCTTCTGGGATTTCGTTTTTATGTGTTTCGGCCGTTTAAGAGGCCATGATGTATTTACCGGGACTGGCCGTTGGTGGCTTCGAATCCCTGCCCCTTTTTTGGGGTTTTGTTTGAATTTCGCAGTCTCAATCTATGAAACGTTTTCGATTATTTATGAACTTCAGTTTTTTCGAAGTATGAGAAAGAGGGTGTGAGTTGTCGTCTCATTCCTAGTTCCCCGATGATCACCGTACCTATTGTCTGCATAAAGCGAGATTTTCCGCGGTTTACCGATTTACGCGAAAAACTCGTGAAACGAATAGGCTTAAGTGAAGAGACAAATTTTTGGATCTCGTATACCATACTATGTCTGTGAGATGTCAAGATCCAGCGTGGCTGGGTTTAGGGCAAGACCTAGGTTTACTCTCGGACTGAGGCTTTGCGATGACAAATCGGCTTTCGTTTTGCCTGTTTGCGATTTTAACCTGACTCGTACCGTTTAAAATCCGCGAATTGTTGTCGGCTTATATGATTTGTTTTGGGCGTGAGTCGAGCTACTTCCTTTACGAAGAGCTAGACCAAAATTTTGGATTTCTTGTATAGCGCGCTATGTTTATCCTTGTCGGATGTAAGAGAGCCTACCCCTCGAAGGGCGGCTATTTGTCTGTTTAGGACGTTAGAGTTCGTTTGTTGTGATCAGCAACAAAAATGATACCGTTTTGAGGCGTTTGTATGTTCAGAGACGAAGATTTCGTCTGCAATGTTTTGCGGAAAAGAATGTCCTTCAAGCGTTAGCGACGTCTCGCAGTGCTGAAGGTGATTTTTCCTTATGCCGCATCTCGTGTTGAAACGTTTGCGGGCTTTGGGGATGTCTTTTGCGAATGTTCGCAGCCAGAAAACTGTTTCCGTTTTGGACGGGACCAAGGGGTCGCGTAAGTTTGACCCAGGGAGAAGCGTCACATTCACTGCTTCGTGAAGTGTTGGCCATCCGGGATTTTTTTTGGATGTGATAATCGCTTAGTGGACACTAGATCCGTTGTTGTGGCCGTTTCGGCTGATTTTGAAAAAGTCGTGAAAAAGTTTCTAAAATTTTAGAGTCTTCGAAATTTTGGGAGTATACGAGTATACGTACCCACTCCCCCCCTTTTTTTAAATTGGGGGGATAGCTGAATCCGCCGATTGGCGAGTTGCCTACGTACCCTTGTCTAGGGATCAAGCCATCTCGTAGTTCTTTTGTACCACGTTTTATCGTTTAGTGGTAGTATTTTTTGAGGTGCATCGCATTCCAAGTTCTCGGGATTTTGACGTCTTGCATGTTTGCGATTTGGTATGAGCCTGGTCGGACTACTTTTATGACTTTGTACGGTCCTTCCCAGTTTGCTCCCAGTTTTCCTGCGTTTCGTTCGGCAGTGTTTTGGAAGACTTTGCGTAAGACTAAATCGCCTTCTTTGAACCTGCGATGGCGTACGTTTGAGTTGTAGTACCTTGCGGCAGCGTGCTGGTAATTCTGGATTCGAATGAGTGCCTGGTCGCGGCGCTCATTGATGAGATCGAGATTGTCCAGCATCATAGCGTCGTTTAAATCCTCTCTTTCGGGGAGGAATCTTCTCCGTACTCCGGGGAATTCTACTTCCGCGGGGATCATACATTCCGTTCCGTAAACGAGGGCGAATGGAGTTTCACCCGTAGCCCGTCTTGGGGTTGTACGATGCGACCAAAGAACTCCTTCGAGCTCCTCTGCCCATCGCCCCTTTTGGCGTCTAGGCGTTTCTTGAGTCCGTCAAGGACGGTTTTGTTGATGGTTTCTGCCTGTCCATTGCATTGCGGATATCTGGGAGTTGACTTTGTAAGTCGTATTTTCCATTTTTCGCAGAATGCTTCGAATCGAGTAGAGATAAATTGAGATCCATCTGTTACGATTTCGTACGGGACCCCATGTCTAGTTATGATATGTTTCCAGACGAAGTTCTCGACTTGTGTGTCTTGATACTTGCGTAGGATTCTGCTTCTACCCATTTGGAAAAGAAATCCGTAAGGACTAGGAGGAAGCGTTTTTGTTTTGATGGGTGCATAGGTCCGACGATGTCCATGGACCATCGCATGAAAGGATAGGGGGACGAGATTGAGGAGAGGATCTCCGGGGTTGATGGATTGTTGGAGCATGCCTTTGGCATTTCTCGCACTTCCGGGCGAATTTCTCGCAGTCTTTTACCATGGTTGGCCAATAATAACCGTGGCGTTTGATTTTGACCGCGAGAGATCTTCCGCCAGAATGATTTCCGCATGATCCAGAATGGACCTCCTTCATGATTCTTCTGCTCTTTCCCCTTCTGCGCATGCCATGAGAGGACCAGAGAAACACCACTTATAAATTTCTCCCTCTATCGTGACGTACCGTGCCGCTTGGGTTTTCACTTTACGAGCCGCCCATTTTTCGGCGGGTAAGGTTCCATTCACGATATAGGCTCGGATTGGTTCTAACCAAGGGCTGTCGCAGCCATACTCGGTGGGTTCACATCCGCTTCCGCGTTGATCCTCGACTTCTTCCGCATCTTCAATCTCGTCCGGATTAGATTGACGACCACTGGTGGTCCGATGCTGGATGCTCGATGAATTCGACCGGGATTACTCTTTGGAGCCCTGGATCTGAGCTTGAGGCGAGGGCAGCCAAGGCGTCGGCCTGGACGTTTTCCGAGCGAGGAATTCTGGTCAGGGCGAACTGGTCGAAATTTCGAGCCAGTTCTTGGACGAGTTTTAGATATGCGTCCATCCTTTCGTCTCTTGCCTCATATTCTCCGCTGTATTGATTGGCGACTAACTGAGAATCGCAGTAAGCGTGAATATTACGGATTTTTAACCCATGGGCCAGCCGCAAGCCTGCGACGAGTGCTTCGTATTCTGCCTCATTGTTTGAAGCATGAAAAGCCAATCGGAAAGACTGTTCTAGGATTTCCCCGTTAGGAGAGGTGAGCCGTATTCCGATTCCGGATCCTTGTTTGGATGAAGATCCGTCGACGTGGAGGACCCAAGTTGAGTTTGGTTCCTCGTTAGTCATGTCTCTAGTGGGTAACTCTACCAAGAAATCCGCCAGTACTTGGGACTTTGCACACGTCCTTGGGCGATATTCGACGTCGTATTCACTCAGTTCGATTGCCCATTTTGCGAGCCTACCGGATTGACTTGGACTATGCAGGATTATCCGTAGCGGGAACGTGGTGAGAACCACTATAGTATGAGACTGGAAATATGGTCTTAGTTTTCTTGCCGAGGTTATGACGGCGAATGCTAATTTTTCCATTAGGGGTATCGAGTTTCCGCATCCAGTAACGTCTTGCTTACGTAAAAGATTGGTTTTTGTTCGCCGCGTTCTTCTCGTATCAAGACGCCACTGACCGCCGTTGCGGAAACTGCGATATAGAGGAAAAGAGGTTCACCTTCCACCGGTTTTGCGAGGACTGGTGGAGTGGCCAGGTAATGTTTCAATTGGAAAGCTTTTTCACATTGCTCGGACCATTCGAACTTCTTGTTTCCCTTCAATGTCTCGTAAAACGGTAGGCACTTATCCGTGGAGCGCGAGATGAAACGGTTCAAAGCCGCGACTCTTCCGGTTAGCCTCTGGACTTCTCGCTTGGTTCTCGGGGAGGCCATCTCTATCAGTGCGTCGATTTGTTTAGGGTTGGCCTCGATTCCGCGATACGTTACGAGGTATCCGAGGAATTCTCCCGATGCCACGCGAATCTACATTTTGCCGGGTTGAGTTTCATGTTATGCTGGTTGAGTCGTGCAAAACATTCCTCTAGGTGGGCTATGATCGTGTTCGTCAAGAGATTTTACGAGCATATCATCGATGTATACTTCCATAGTTTTTCCGAGTTGCTCGGCAAACATTTTGTTGACGAGTCGCTGATATGTTGCACCTGCGTTTTTAAGACCGAAAGGCATTACCTTGTAGCAATACGTTCCGCGGTCTGTGATGAATGCAGTTTTTTCGCGGTCGTCGGGATTCATCATGATCTGATTGTATCCGGAAAAAGCGTCCATGAATGACAGAAGCTTGTTTCCCGCAGTTGCTTCGACCACGGTCGATGTGTGGGAGCGGGAAGCATCCTTTGGACAGGCTTTATTCAGATCCGTGAAATCGACACAGACTCGCCACTTGCCGTTTTTCTTTTTTACCACGACAGGGTTGGCAAGCCAGTCCGGATACCTGACTTCTGTTATCGACCCTACTTTGAGGAGTCTTTCGACTTCCTCATTGACTGCGGTGGCACGCTCAGGTCCCAGCTTTCGTCTTTTGTTTTACGGGTTTGTGAGTTGGGTCGATGTTAAGTTCGTGACATGTTACGCTAATGTCGATTCCGGCATATCCTCCGCAGCCCAGCGAACGTTGAGGTTCTTTTTGAGGCATGCGATGAGCTCTGCTTTATTGGTTCGCGGAGGTTAGCTCCGATCTCGACACGTTCCGGGAAGAATCGTCGAGACAGATTGAGACCACCGGTTCGCAGGTTGGTTCACGCTTCCCTTCCAGGGCCTCAGCTCTTTGGGACTGCCAGAAGGTTTCCGGCGAGTCGTGAATCGTTTGCTTTTTCCGAGAGGTCTCGATTTCGGAATTTTTCCGTTTTAGTTCGGTAGCGAGGTAGATCTGCGCTGCTCCGTGACTACCATGTATTGTTCGACCCCGAAAGGCGTTGGGAACTTGAGGCATAGGTGGAATGTTGATGGGATCGCTCTCATGGAGTTTAGCCAGGGAGTTCCAACTATCGCATTGTAGGATGTTGGACCATCGATCACCAGGAATTCCGTGTTTTTGGCGACGCTCCCGGCTGACTAGAGGTTAGTCGACCGAGGGTCATAATTTCTCCCGAGAGTCCGAATACTGGGCTGGGGTCATCTGTAAGGATGCTTAGATCGACGCCCATCCTCTCGAGGGTGCTTTTATAGATAATATTAGCCGAGCATCCGGTGTCGACTAATACCCTTGCTACGTCAATATCCTGGATCGTGAGTTCTATTACGGCCGTTGCTCGATCCTCGAAAGATACGATGTTGCGGACTGACGAAGAAGCCATACTGAACTTCGATCGATTGGTGGTTTTCGAGTTAGAGATCCGTCCCCCCCTCCTTCTAGCGCCAAACTGTGGGAACCGAAATTCACACCGTCAATTTCTGATAAGTAGATTGCGGAGGAAAGCCAAGTAAACCCGACTTTCCTTGAAGGTCCGGATTCTCTGCGTTGCCACACAAATCGATAAAGTAAACAGAAGACAAAGATGGGAATTGTAATATTTGCCCGAAGGCGTTTTATTAGATGAAAGATACGAGTACAAGGATTCTCCGAAAGACAGAGAGATTTGCGATTAAAGAAAAAGATAGAGTCGCAGGCAGCCAAACGTCCTAAGCCTTGCTCCGCTAGTCTAATCACCTAAACCCTAGTTCTTCTAAGCTAGCAGGATGCTCTAAGTCTAATTTTCGGATCCCCTTCTCCTCTGCTCTTACTCTCCTTATATACCCGCTCCTAGGTCGGTTTGCCTTAAGATGATGGACCTCGCCTTTGGGCCCAAGCTTATCTCTTCAGGAAATATTCCATTTTCGTCGGTCTTCGTAATTATCCTCGAGTTTTCCGCTATTTTTCGGTGACTTGATGTTTATCCGACGTTTGGGAAATCGGATAAACCGTCATAGCCTGATTGGGCCTGAATTCTTAAAATCGTAAGTAAGTCCGTGGACTTGTCTTAAGTCGTTGAACATTTTATACGATTTCTCGGGAAGACTATCTTTCTCGTAAAATAAACCGTATAGCTTAAAGGATCGATGTTCAAGTTAATCGATCTTTGTTTTATACGATATCTTCTACGAGAAATTCAATCCCTCTAGTTTTTGTCGTAAAACATCGAAGACGATTCCAACCGAATCGAAAGATGTTCATTCCGTAGCCGTGATCATACCAAACTCACGAGGATTGATCCAAAGAAGCCAGGATGGGATCAGACCGAGCATGATGGGACCGAGACCAGGACGAGGGCCGTCGACCGGCGCCAGGCCGGGGTGCCGCCGGCGCATGGCCGGCTTGCGAAACGCGTGCTGCCGGCGCCAGGCCGGCCCGCGTGACGCGTGCCGCCGGCGCCAGGTCGGGTTGCCTTCGGCGCCAGGCCGGCCCGCGTGACGCGTGCCGCCGGCGCCAGGCCAGAGTGCCGCTGGCGCCAGGCCGGCTCGCGTGACGCGTGCCGCCGGCGCCAGGCTGTCTTGCCGTCCGTGGGTTTTCCGTTTGTTCGATCTTTCTCCCGTTTGTCGTTCGTGCGGGAAATCTTTGAGTTTGGAAGGATCTTTAGCCGTAGATTTCGAGATAACCGTTTTTGACCCCAACAGAAGCAAGAGCTCAGGAGCACCCAGCATCAAACTCCATGCGCCTGGGAAATGATGGGAGAGCTTTGATCTCTACAACTCACACTGTTGGCTCCACCAATCACGCCATCTCTAAGCCATCTCATGAGGATGCCTTCATCAGGAAGTCAGACATTGAGGCCTTGATCAACGCTTTCAATGCAAACTCTAGTAACCAAAGTATTAATGCTTTAAATTCTTATTCATGTTGATCTTTTTTTTTGATCTGGTTGGTCCCCTTGCAGAACAACAGATAGACAGAAAAGAAACAGAGATTTCGAAATTGAAAAGGTTCCCCAAGAGAAGAAGAGATTTTCGAAAACAAACCCTAAATGAAACCCTATATCAGAAGCCCCCAAATAAGAAGCCCCCAATCTGCTCTGATACCACTTAATGGAACCCTATCTGGTTCTGAATCCCTTTGATGATCTAGAGGGTTGATCTGGGTCGTTCTCCTTGTGGTTCTAACGCACACTGACTTGTTTTTGATAGATTGATGGATGGATTGTAGAAGAAGGTAGAGATGTTGATGGTTCTTCAGTGTTGATCTATGAACTGATCTAGAAGAAGGCCATCTCTATCAGTGCGTCGATTTGTTTTGGGTTGGCTTCGATTCCGCGATACGTTACGAGGTATCCGAGGAATTCTCCCAATGCCACCGCGAATCTACATTTCGCCGGGTTGAGTTTCATGTTATGCTGGTTGAGTCGTGCAAAACATTCCTCTAAGTGGGCTACGTGATCGTGTTCGTCAAGAGATTTTACGAGCATATCATCGATGTATACCTGCATAGTTTTTCCGAGTTGCTCAGCAAACATTCTGTTGTCTAGTCGCTGATACGTTGCACCCGCGTTTTTAAGACCGAAAGGCATTACCTTGTAGCAATACGTTCTGCGGTCTGTGATGAATGCAGATTTTTCGCGGTCGTCGGGATTCATCATGATCTGATTGTATCCGGAAAAAGCGAGGTAGATCATGATCAGAATTTTTCCGTTTTGGTTTGGTAGCGAGGTAGATTTGCGCTGCTCCGTGACTACCATGTATTGTTTCGACCCCGAAAGGTGTCGGGAACTTGAGGCATAGGTGGAATGTCGATGGGATAGCTCTCATGGAGTTTAGCCAGGGAGTTCCAACTATCGCGTTGTATGATGTTGGACCATTGATCACCAGGAATTCCGCGTTTTTGGCGATGCTCCCGGCTCTGACTGAGAGGTTAGTCGAACCGAGGGTCATAACTTCTCCCGAGAGTCCGAATACTGGGCTGGGGTCATCTGTAAGGATGCTTAGATCGACGCCCATCCTCTCGAGGGTGCTTTTATAGATAATATTAGCCGAGCATCCGGTGTCGACTAATACCCTTGCTACGTCAATATCCTGGATCGTGAGTTCTATTACGAGGAGATTGTTGTGGTTTGGCTATACTGGCCGTTGCTCGATCCTCGAAGGATACGATGTTGCGGACTGACGAAGTAGCCATACTGAACTTCGATCGATTGGTGGTTTTCGAGTTAGAGAGTCCGTCCCCCCCTCCTTCTAGCGCCAAACTGTGGGAACCGAAATTCACACCGTCAATTTCTGATAAGTAAGATTGCGGAGGAAAGCCAAGTAAACCCGACTTTCCTTGAAGGTCCGGATTCTCTGCGTTGCCACACAAAATCGATAAAGTAAACAGAAGACAAAGATGGGAATTGTAATATTTGCCCGAAGGCGTTTTATTAGATGAAAGATACGAGTACAAGGATTCTCCGAAAGACAGAGAGATTTGCGAAAGAAAAAGATAGAGTCGCAGGCAGCCAAACGTCCTAAGCCTTGCTCCGCTAGTCTAATCACCTAAACCCTAGTTTTCTAAGCTAGCAGGATGCTCTAAGTCTAATTTTCGGATCCCCTTCTCCTCTGCTCTTACTCCTTATATACCCGCTCCTAGGTCGGTTTGCCTTAAGATGATGGACCTCGCCTTTGGGCCCAAGCTTATCTCTTCAGGAAATATTCCATTTTCGTCGGTCTTCGTAATTATCCTCGAGTTTTCCGCTATTTTTCGGTGACTTGATGTTTATCCGACGTTTGGGAAATCGGATAAACCGTCATAGCCTGATTGGGCCTGAATTCTTAAAATCGTAAGTAAGTCCGTGGACTTGTCTTAAGTCGTTGAACCTTTTATACGATTTCTCGGGAAGACTATCTTTCTCGTAAAATAAACCGTATAGCTTAAAGGATCGATGTTCAAGTTAATCGATCTTTGTTTTATACGATATCTTCTACGAGAAATTCAATCCCTCTAGTTTTTGTCGTAAAACATCGAAGACGATTCCAACCGAATCGAAAGATGTTCATTCCGTAGCCGTGATCATACCAAACTCACGAGGATTGATCCAAAGAAGCCAGGATGGGATCAGACCGAGCATGATGGGACCGAGACCAGGACGAGGGCCGTCGACCGGCGCCAGGCCGGGGTGCCGCCGGCGCATGGCGGCTTGCGAAACGCGTGCTGCGGCGCCAGGCCGGCCCGCGTGACGCGTGCCGCCGGCGCCAGGTCGGGTTGCCTTCGGCGCCAGGCCGGCCCGCGTGACGCGTGCCGCCGGCGCCAGGCCAGAGTGCCGCTGGCGCCAGGCCGGCTCGCGTGACGCGTGCCGCCGGCGCAGGCCGTCTTGCCGTCCGTGGGTTTTCCGTTTGTTCGATCTTTCTCCCGTTTGTCGTTCGTGCGGGAAATCTTTGAGTTTGGAAGGATCTTTAGCCGTAGATTTCGAGATAACCGTTTTTGACCCCAAAGAAGCAAGAGCTCAGGAGCACCCAGCATCAAACTCCATGCGCCTGGGAAATGATGGGAGAGCTTTGATCTCTACAACTCACACTGTTGGCTCCACCAATCACGCCATCTCTAAGCCATCTCATGAGGATGCCTTCATCAGGAAGTCAGACATTGAGGCCTTGATCAACGCTTTCAATGCAAACTCTAGTAACCAAAGTATTAATGCTTTAAATTCTTATTCATGTTGATCTTTTTTTGATCTGGTTGGTCCCCTTGCAGAACAACAGATAGACAGAAAAGAAACAGAGATTTCGAAATTGAAAAGGTTCCCCAAGAGAAGAAGAGATTTTCGAAAACAAACCCTAAATGAAACCCTATATCAGAAGCCCCCAAATAAGAAGCCCCCAATCTGCTCTGATACCACTTAATGGAACCCTATCTGGTTCTGAATCCCTTTGATGATCTAGAGGGTTGATCTGGGTCGTTCTCCTTGTGGTTCTAACGCACACTGACTTGTTTTTGATAGATTGATGGATGGATTGTAGAAGAAGGTAGAGATGTTGATGGTTCTTCAGTGTGATCTATGAACTGATCTAGAAGAAGGCCATCTCTATCAGTGCGTCGATTTGTTTAGGGTTGGCCTCGATTCCGCGATACGTACGAGGTATCCGAGGAATTCTCCCATGCCACCGCGAATCTACATTTCGCCGGGTTGAGTTTCATGTTATGCTGGTTGAGTCGTGCAAAACATTCCTCTAAGTGGGCTTTGTGATCGTGTTCGTCAAGAGATTTTACGAGCATATCATCGATGTATACCTGCATAGTTTTCCCGAGTTGCTCAGCAAACATTCTGTTGTCGAGTCGCTGATACGTTGCATCCGCGTTTTTAAGACCGAAAGGCATTACCTTGTAGCATACGTTCTGCGGTCTGTGATGAATGCAGTTTTTTCGCGGTCGTCGGGATTCATCATGATCTGATTGTATCCGGAAAAAGCGTCCATGAACGAAAGAAGCTTGTTTCCCGCAGTTGCTCGACCAAACGGTCGATG